>OU974070.1:3882085-4404721 GCA_918843875.1 Diadumene lineata
AAAAAAGGCATCTGACGATTTAGTTTGGTCTAAAAATCTTCTATTTTTTTCAGAAGAAATTGTCCGAAAAAGGTGAAATTCGGCCCGTAGTTACGCTTTCGCTTTGCTTGACAACCGTTCACTCTTGACAGACAACTTGACACTCACACAGACAACAGATCATTTGATTTCACTTTCTACCATTCCAAAAACTGTTTCAGAAGTATAAATTATGCATATCATTCTTGAGAGTTCTCAAAAATGATATGAATTATTTGCTTAGTCAAAGTTGGATTGATTAAAAAGGCTATAATCAAATGATCACAGGATAGATGCACTAAAGAAATCAAATTTATTATCTAGTATTTTAGTATTTGCATTCTACCAGACCTACCTTTAGTATTTTAATATGACCATCAGATCCTCCCGTCACAATATGCTTACCATCCGCAGTAAACTTGACAACCTTTTGATAACCTAAATCTTCCTCATCCTTCACGTTTTCATCATTGACTGTTACTGCTGAGTGCCGCTCTATTATCTCAAATGTTTGCACTTTCTTTTTGGTTATTTTTTCTTTGTTTTTTCCTTGAGGTTGTGAGATATTCTGGATTTCTTCTTTTGAGTTAACTTCGAGAATTTGACATTTGTTGTCCATGCCAACAGCTATTACATTGGATGTGGGATGAACATCACAGTTCATGATTGCTCTTAGCCCAGCATCAAACTTATATACCATGGAAGCTTTCACTGAACTCTTGTCCCTTCCAAGACGATATATGCTCTATAGATAAAAGTAATTTATCAAAAGTAACATTCAATATTTCATATTATGGTTATGGTAGCTTTTTCTGAATTAGTAGATCTTCCAAGGTGTTGTGCACTATAAATAAATATGCGCTATCATCAAAATTGCACCAAATAATAATTATTAAGCCGGTCATACAATATAGCTTTAATTATTAAAGCTATATTGTGTGACTTGTATATTACAAAACTTAAGCCAATCAGAACATGTATTTAAACAGTATGTACTTGACATAGGTTTTCTTAACATTGACACATCCAGCAACACTGTCCTTGATGGGTGTCCTGTGGTTGTTTTAACCATAAGAGGATGGACATTATGTATCACTGCACAATTAGATTTTTAGGCTGGCTAGCAATTAGCAATTTCTCACCAAGTTTCATGAGCAGGTGGTACAAATTTTTGTTACCATGCTTGCGCCTGCTCTTATGGGTCCTTAAGCAAACAATGAGAAGCATTTGGTTGATCAATCAGATTCTTGTGGATTTTTGATTGTGAATTTGTTATTCATGCTATTAAGCACAATTGGAAGGTTGTTCAAATGCAATGTTCTTCTGGATTGGTAATGATATTTATGTCTTAATCAAGGGCATGTCACCTCGATCCATGTAATGCGCAATGCAATACACAATATAATGGAACAAACAGCAAATCACACACAGTGTTTGTGTAAAGTTTATTTTTGCCGATCCAGTAGATTTTGAAATCGAACCTTTTTATTGTGATTTGTCTACTTCTCGCCCCCATAAACCCGGTGAGCAAAATGCACATATATTAAAGGCATACCGTAGCTGTTTCAAATGTTAAATTAATTTGTACACATACATGGAGAATCTAAAATCGTTCCCGTAGCACTTCACTTTCAATATGAAACAGCTAGTTAAATAATGATACAATTGGCTTATTTAAAAACGAAAAAATGATCTTGTGAGTATGACAGTTTCTCGACAGTTTATCTTACCAAGCAATTTGGCACTCCAGTTCGGGCCGCACCTCCCCCTCCTGCGACCAAGAAATGATTTCCATCTAAAGAATCCACAGCGTAGAGAGGGAAATTTGTAGTATCCAGTGTTGTAAAAGACATTTTCTAACTTTACGAGGATTTTCTTTTCACAAAACACAAGCAAATTATCGACGTGGCTTCTTGATGGGTAATGCCGCTGGCCCTACGAGAGGCTCAAACTGTCATAGAATATTTATTAAGTCTGATGGACTCCCTGTGTTTTTTCTTTTCTTTTTTTTTTAGTTTTTCAAATGTCACTTGTTGATATACAAATAAATGAATAAGAAGATAAACAAATAAATAAATGCATTAATGAGTAAATAATCGATATTAATTTTAATTTTTGAATCAATTTAATAGTGATAAAAAATAAACAAATAGATAAACAAAGTCAGTAACAAATCCAGAATCTAAAACAATGCTGAACAAATAAAATTGACAAACAAGGCAAGTTTGTCATTCATCATTCGAATGAATGGCTTGGTACATTTCGAACATTGTCCACTTCCTTCATACTTCGCAATGCAGCAATGCATCTGTCATGGCTCACTCTTTCAATCCCGACATGACATCCTCAACCGGGTTTTGCGGCTTACCTATTGGTTTGATGATAGGTGTGCATGCCAAAGATTTTTGACAGTGACTCACAAATCATAGAGTGAGTTTTGACAGTTTTAAACTGTTAGAATATTAAAATATTTTTAGCTTGTGGGGTGCGTGCGCACACTGTAATACCTACCGTAAAAAAGAACAGTTGTGGTGGAAGATCATTCTCATTCATTGGTCCCAAATTGTGGAACTCGATTCCATGTGATTTAAAGTTCATATCTGACATTAATCGTTTTAAAAAAAGAACTCAAGACATTTATTTTTAAATGTACATATCATTAGCAAAATTTCTTTCTAGTTTCATTTTTTCATTTCATTTATTCTTGTATATATCTTTATTTTAAGGACGTTTACATTTTATTTACAAAGTATGATAATTTACAATTGCAAAGCGCTATAGAGTCCTAGATATAGCGCTCTATAAATCCACAATTTATTATTATTTATTATTTTCTTTTTTGCTCACTTAAATATTCATTCATTTATTCATTAATTTGCTTTTTCACTTATCTTTTTGTTTATCTGTTTATTCATCCAATTAGTAGTCTCTCATTCAACTATTCCTTTTTATCGTTTCTTTCCTACTCATTTGCATTTTCATTCGTTGCTATTTTTTATTATTTCCCGCACTCATCCTTAATTCCTAGAGATAGTGAAATGTCACAAGAGTAGCAAAAGCAGATAAGAATTGATAACTGACTGTCAACGACAATGATAAATTATGTCTTTTTCTCCTTATCCTCGATAATTGGTTTCAATATTGACATGAAACATCTGCACTCAGTCTATCATTCCTCAGGGGGAGGAAATGTTGTATTTATTTGGGTACAGGCGTTATCCCCAAGGGAACATAATGGAGCTGGCCTGAAGGTGTGTGGGTGTGGGAGGGGGGGAGGGGCTGAGTTATTTTTGTTCGTTCGTTCGTTCGTTCGTTTGAGATGAGACTTACAGTCATTTAGAAAGTGTATTCTTTCAATTATGCTATAGTACTGTTGTAGTATGTACTAGTGGTTTTCGTGCATCTTACCTTCATTGTTTTTCATACTCAAGTGTCGTCTTAATTTTTTTTTAAAAAGTGACAAAGTGCGTTCTTAAAACAGGTAGGCAAATATCAAGACTTCCAATGATAATAGCTCAGAGAGCAACAAAAGAACTAGCGCAAAGAACACATAGAAAGCTAAGAGGACCTTAAAGAGGCATTATATGCACTTTTCCTTGACAAGCGCTCCTTTGCAACAAACATTTCAACCTTGTATGCACGTATTTGGGGCTTCAGTTCGAAAATAATTCAAAGTCTAAAGCAAGATAACTAAGGCAATTATTGCTTCATTTTGTTCGGTGTTGAGGTCCGGAGGCGGTCTTGACCGCGTGCACAGGTTTTTACTTATGATCATCCGAAATCACCAAATAAGTAAATATTGACTTTGTCTATGATATTATAGTAAGGATTGTTAAATTTGTTTTTAGACATTTTAAGCATTTCGAGAGCTAGCAGCCAAAAGGACGATTTTAGTCTGTTCACTCAACCTTATCCAACAAGGGTAAAACAACATTGAAACAAAAGTGCACGGCCGTGCTTGAAAAAAGCGTACTATAACTTATAACCAAACGTTTCCAAACCATTTCGCTTTATTTCAGCTTCTTTTCCTATGAGGGAAACTCCCAAATGTAGTAGGGAGCGGGGGGGGGGAGGGTGATCATCGTACATTTAAAAATACCCCTAAAAGACACCCGCCGGAGTCAACCCCGAAGGCGGGTGTGGAATGTAAGATTTGCACCCCTAAAAAATCTTTATTGAACAATGGTCAACAATCATAAAAATAAGATATTTTTCCATTATCCCTAGCATCGGCATAAATTGCAATGATTTGGCCTAAAAGGGTAGTGCTTTTTCTAGCCTCGATTTGGTGTTTATGAAATGTACATGATCTCGACTTGTAGAGATCATGTGCATAGATCAAATTCATCTTTTCGTACGTTCAATCTCCATATATTGCACGTCAAAAGGGCGTAATGGAATGATCTGTTTTACATACTCTATTTTATTCATATATTGCATAGTATCACGTGTGTTGATACTATATGTTTTTTTTATAAAGAAAGACTTATTTTTTAAGGCGCACGCGCACACATTTGTTATATACCTAAGTGTCGGGGAAAATAAGGGAATACCGGATTCCGGACGTAGATTTCACGACCGAAAGGTACTGTGGGCTTCCAATAATGATAAGAAATAAGCAATAATTTTGTTCCAATCATCGTCATTTCCTCAAGTTGACGATCTATGATGGTCATTAAAATGCATGGTATGTGTATCTGTAGCTATCCATTAAAAAAAAACATTACCCATAGACCTTTTCAGTCGTGTTATGGACATCCGCTATCCAGTTATTAAGACGGAATTCTCACCGACAGCATTTTTTTTAAATGGGTGTATTCTAATTTGATTTAAAAAAAATTAAAATTGCAGGGGCGAACAGCAATTAAATCTGTGAATCAATCAATTGAATGATCTCATTTTCAAGTGAAGTTTTAGTATGAGAAAAAGCATCTTTTTTCCTGTCAGAATAGTTGTCAAATTTTGTCAATCTGGTTATCAGTGTTTACATTAGAAAGAAAACCAAATGGAATAATAAATTCGTCTATTGAGGAGACTCATAGACGACAATTAACTTGCATGATTTTGTGAAAGTCGCCGTGTTGTACTCATGGAAAATATATATACGTTATAGCTAAATCTTTGAAGTAAAATTAGAATCTAAGGATGAACAGGCTAAGCTGGCTTTTTTATTGATCATTTCAATCATAAAAATTGAAACTTTCTATGCAAGCTTTATTCGGATTATTTAAATTCTTTGATATGGTTTTTGACTGAAATTGCGCACGTCTGCGAACCTTTTTGTTTATATGGAGTCATGTTACTATCCCTTCGAGCAGGGACACTATTCTTTCGGTTTTTGTCTTCAAAGCGAAAAAAACGTTAGACTTGCATGCCAAACTGGATAACTGGCTTCCAGAGAAAAAATGCACTTTCATGCAGGGACCCTGATCGGACAGTTTTATTACACATCTGCCAAATTCACATAAAATGAATCCAATTGATCAAATACGTATTAGAGTTCATAAAATGTGTTTTATATTTGTATTAATAATTGCAAACGTTTCGTTTCTGATGGTTACTAATGGCGGTATGGTTAGTTTGTCAGCTGGCAAAGGACAGCTGCGAAACCTTTGCCTTTGGGCAGTATTATTAAAAACAATCGTAACCATGGTTATATATAGTATAGCTATCAACGCAAAAAACGCAAGATTGATGCAATAAGATTACTTTTCAGGCTTTCAATATTCCGTAATAAAAATATATAGGACACTAAATGCGTCATGTGATGAATTTATCTCAGATAAAACCGTTGTGTTATACCGTTAATGCACTGAATCTTCTTTCAGTGAAAAACTGTCTGTTAGTGAGATTTCCCCTTTAGATAACGTGCGATTAATTGCTGTCTTGTTCGATTGAAAACTCCTCACAAAGAGTGCACGGAAAGAGTACATAGTGAACAATAACTCGGTCGCCAGGTCTTTCATTGACATAAGCTTAGTGAGCCTCTGTTAGAATAACATTCAAACACATTGATTTGGCTTTTGCAGTTTTAATTTTCCTACAAAAGCCCAAGATCTTTGAGATTGTGAACGAGTAAAAAATCATCTACTTGTTTTGAATTAACTCTGCATAGAGCAGATCGCCTCCTTTGCTCTCTGACTGACATTTTTGGTAGTTCTAGTTTATCTGGGATTTGTTTTTTTGCTGTTTCTAACGTATCAATTAGTATTTGAATTGATGGAGGCCCACTGTCATTGTTGTTGTTGTTATTATTGATGTTGTTGTCATTGTTGTTGTTAGTCTCAGCTTCATCAGGTATTTGTAACATGGGTATTGGAGGCGATGCTGTTCTCGACATAGTATGCTGGTTATTTGTTTCTTGTTCAGAGGATAACTGTTGTTTTTTATCATTCTGTTCGCTTGTTCTTTGTGCTTCCGCTACATTAATATCTATGTGACAACGACTGACCGGTCGATTAGGTGCAAAGTCAACCTGCAACCCGGACGTTGAAACCTTACGTTTACTATCATTTACATGGACTAATAACGTTGACAAATTATCATTAGGGAAATTGAATGTACCAGAGTTTTGTTGTACTGGGTTTTTATCCTTGAAAGATTCCGAATGAAATCGTTTGAATTTAGTAAACTTGTGCATTCTCTGTAAATCCTCATGTTGTGCTGTTGTAAAGTCTGCTGTTGGAGATAGATGTGGTGTACTCGACGGTCTTCGTGCAAACATACAGACATTTTCTCCTTTAATATGAGAAGAACCTCCAATATATCTCTGGCCAATAATACGTAAGTCGTTCCCCCCTGTATTTAAGTTCGTGGTACCGTCTCGTTCGCCATTCCATAGTGCTGTTTGTCTTCGTAGTGAAATACTTCTCCTTCGTCCATCTAATTCTAGTTCAGCATCACATCGATCGTCACTTCTAGTTTTCTGTAGATCTCTCAGATATTTTCCTTTTGTTGTACTGCGATGGCGTATTGGAGGTAAAACTGAAAATTTCGTAAAACTAGCAGCTGTTCTTTCGCTAGTCGTGTTTGACGGGATTTCAAATCGTTTGATTTCTTCATCGTTTTCCACGCCATCACAATGACTCGTTAGATCAAAATCTGGCGTTAGTTTGGAATGAGTGTCTATTTTTGAATATTCAATCTTTGGAAGAAAAAATCGGTTTCCTCTCGTAGTCTGTCTGCTCGACCCGTCCATGTTTAGTATGTTTTGTCAGTGTCCAGTTATCAAGCTGACTTTTTCAGAGAACCGCCGAAATGTCTAAGTTATATATGTATTTCAAGCGTAGCTAAGGTCGTTTTTCTGGCGCAGGCTATTTCGGTCTAACAGTCAGGAAAAAGTCACTCAATGGTTGTTGTACTAAGTTGTACTGTAAACAGGTGTTTTGAATATGGTAATCTCGCATATATATAGCTATTATATCTTAAGAACGGTGTCCTATTGTCGACGTACACTTCATACCTAATCCAACTTACTATTCAGTAACGTTAGTATTACATAAATTCCGGCTGCTTTTTGATATTGAGTGATTGCATCTATTAACAGACAATTAAAAAATGGATAGTAGGTTGTAAGAAAATCGGTTATTATAGGTGAATAGTCATTTCGTCATGATAGTAATGACAATCTCGTGACTCACTTTCCCATCATGCTCTGGTGTCGATAATGCAGAACGGCTGCTGATATTGCTTAACGTTCTGGTCAAATTCAAATAAATGCTATGAACTCGTTGTGAATATCATGAATAATACATATAGTTTAACAGTAAATGATGACAAACAAAAGAGTCCACTTGATGATCATTTGATAAAGCACTTCCTTTTCAATGACAGTCACGAGTGTATGTATCATTAACAACACTAGTCTTCCTTGAGTAAAACAGTGAAAAGAAAAACAAAAAACTGACATTATTGAGAGGACCAAAGCTTTGGAACAGTCGAGATGGCCAAACTAGATCTGAAACAAATCTTAATGAAATTGTTAAAAAAATCAGAACTTTGGACCTAACAAACAATTAATGTTTTGTTGAATGTTTTTTTTTCTTTTTATATTATCGCTATTTTTCAGTCAATGCAAAACAATTGATATTTGATATGTAGAACTTATATGTATTTCTTATGTTTTGCACGGTGCTATATGATTAGATAGCTGCCCTGCCTGATATATGGGCGCTATGGCGCTAGCCCACGTGTAATCCGTCATTTTAAAAATAAAATTAATTGATTTATTGATTGATTCACATGTTTAAACGTAATGGGTTTC
Source organism: Diadumene lineata (assembly GCA_918843875.1). Classification (NCBI taxonomy): domain Eukaryota; kingdom Metazoa; phylum Cnidaria; class Anthozoa; order Actiniaria; family Diadumenidae; genus Diadumene; species Diadumene lineata. The sequence goes on from OU974070.1 coordinate 3,890,367, forward strand.
CATGATTTTTCAGAGTAATGCAAAGAGGTATTATCGACAAGGGCAGTGACGTCCGAGCTATATTTTAAACATTTAGATTGTGAATTAAGCAAATCCAGTTCCACACAGGAATTGTCCAACATTTGAAAAACATGGCCCAGGTTCGTAGCATAGAGAATGGCGCCCTCCAGAAACAGGTCCTTTATGATAAAATAGTTAATACTTGAGACTCAAGAGTTTGGAAGCGAGTTAAAGATCTCCTCCATATACATCTAATGCAAGCCAGAAAAATGACGATGATAAACGTCAGAGGACGGCTCCCGGAGTAGATTTGCCCTGACGCCCAAGGATGAGCCAAGATGTATAAAAACCGCGATGATGGTGGTGGTCATAATGACAAAAGGAAAATAAATGTTTTTATATGTAGAAGTACTTGACCTTCGGGCTAATAACCCTCACTGCTAGCTATAAACGTGCGCTTAACTACGCTATAATGCAAGAGTGTTATTCATTTTATATGTAAAAGGTTGTTATTGTATGAGGGTGTTTTGGTTGTCAAATGGTGTTTTTAACGTCCGTGTTGATAAAATAAATTGTGTTCATGTCTTTCTTTTGTCATTTTATCTCCATTTGCCTTCTTAAAGTAAAACATTAAATTGTATTTACAATCAACACAGGAATAAGCTGTCGATGCCATTTAGTTCTAACCCCGGCTATGAGTCAATAATGCCCATTTTTTCGATTATTACCGTGAAAATTAGCTGTAGGAGCTGTAGACGAAAAGAATGAACTTTTGCGGCATTATGACGTCGTTAAACTACACCAACTAGCTCACTTTGCAAATTCTCTTTCATATTGTTAATATCATTGGAGGTTATGCATTAATTTAAAATCATTACTCGCAAAACGCATAATTCATGATTAAGAGACTGTATTTAATGAATGGCAAGCAATTCTGTTATCAGTTTTGTCGTTTTCTTTATTCTTTGTCCGGAACTCTCACAATTGTATTAGCAACAAAGTTAATTACACTTAACAATGTTAAATTTTTGCTATATCGTGTTGATATTTGTATTCAGTACTGTACTGACAACAGTTTCGTAAGACGTTTATGGCGCGCGCTTTTCAACTGAATGCAACAACACAGGAAGCCCATATCGTGGAGAAATGTATTCTAAACGTTTCCTGTCTTGCCTCTGGTACCTGAAGCAAGCCATAGCTGGCCATAAGGAACTAGTCAAGAACGCTTGTGGAATAGTTAGAATCAAGAGAGAAAATTGAAAGGTTAGAGAAAGTATGGAAGGTAATGAACTGTAAATATTAAAAAAAATAAAAATAATAAAAATAAAAAAGAGCTCGTAGCATGCTATTGTTGCCACAAACATAGATAATTTTCTGAACTCGTTTTATGGTGTTTCTAGTGGTTTTGGCGTGTTTAGTTTAAACTATAGGGAGGGTAAAAATTATCTCATGCTAACTTGCTAACTTGTTTTCTTTTGTTTAATTTGAACTATTGTGTACTATTTAGTAACTAGTATTTCAAGGGTTTATTTGGTTTGCACTCTACTTTCTATATAGGTCTTATTGCAGTTTTGATTACACGGTTGACAAACAAAGCACTCCTAGAAAATAGAAAAATAGTGATATTTTTTAGAGGAAATAGGTTCTAAAGATGGGAACACCAAACAACTGCTCGCTTTGAAACGCTAATTTTTTTACTGCAAATCATGTTCTGGCTTAATTGTGCATATTGGAAACAGGGATATTTTGCCAAAAATTTATCAGCAAAATAGATGTCAATGAGTACAGGCTGCCCACCTACTCATTTAGTACGGCGACTTTCATTTCATCGATCGACCCACGGATGCGCTGTGACTGAAAATATCGGTCAAAGGCCGATCGAAGGTCGCTGAATATGCTGATTTTGACGGGGGCATCATTTTTGCCGTATGCGATTTAGGAGGGGGGGGGGGGGGGGGGTACAAATATTTGACCATATATAAAACCAAATATGGGTGGGGGCAACTGAAAACGTTTACCCGAAAACTGATATCAACTATGAAAAACTATTGTAATGTAACTACGAATCCGGCTGGATTTTCATAGTAGATAAAATTTCAATAAAGTTAGGAGTGCTTGATATTTAAGTTCTTAGACGTGGTTTAAGCATACCATTGAGTAATATAATAATACACTGTATATCATGTTTGTGGATTAGAATCTATTAAATATTCCACTCCTTTACAATATCCATGACGTTTCCCAAAACTACGGAGGCCTGGAAGGGACATTCTCTACTATTTTTCTGGATGCTATACTTTTGATGATGGGAAGCCTGTACTCATTGACATCTCGTTCGTTGATACATTTTTGGCAAAATCCAATACTTTAAATACGTTTGCAGTTAAAAAAACTAATGGTTTCAAAGAGCTCGCAGTTGCTTGGTGTTCGCCATCCGGCTTTAGAACCTATTGCCTCTTGTCCAAAATTGAATTAGCGTACCCAGTCTTTAATTTTTTTTTTGTTTGCAGCGTTTCTTTTTTGTTTGCAGCGTTTTTATTTTTGTTTGCAGTGCGTTTCTTTTTTATTTGCAGTGTTTTATTTCTTTTTTGTTTGTAAGTTCTTTTTTTGTTTGCAGCGTTTCCTTTTTGTTTGCAGCATGTCCCTTGTGGATCACCGTATTTATCAATTATGTTTATAGCGAAATTTGCGTATTTACAAAAGATCCTTAAGGTAGTTCGGGATCCACACTTCCCGCCGATAGAATTTTTTAAAACTTTTTCTACATAAGGACTGACACATATGAAAAACAAAAATGAAATAAAAAATAGGGGTCGCAGTGTTTGTTTTGGAACTGTGGGGGTGGTAATAGGCCCATTTTTGCCCCATTTCAACTAAAAGAATCAACAGCAAATTTGTTGAAAGTAATATTCTTGCGAACGAATTTGAAAAATTTTCACAAATCTGCTATAAGAGTCTGACAAAATGCTCCCTTCGCTATAGTTCTCATGAATTTATTCCTTGGAAAAGACATCGACTGAGATATTTTACGTAGATTTAAATGAACAGCTTCATTAATTTTTTGCACACTTTACCACAAAAAAGTCAAAATTACAATGTTTTAGTCTCGAAGACCATGTATTTTTTATTTCAAAATTTTAAAGCTGGGTTTATGCCAAACATAAAAATGGAAAAATAATCGGGTGTCATCGTGCTAATTTTAGAGCTATAAGCAAAAAACGCGCGGAAAATAAGATGATTTCAATGTTTTGTACGCGCGGGAATGGGCACTAGTTGCTTTTGAGGCCAGTATGTAATGCTATGTTGTTATTTTTTAACAAAAAGTTCAAGAATGACCATATTTTGGCTCTAACGCAAATTTTTTTTTTAATCGCACGAGAAATTTTATTTGATTTCACATCAATCTCGTACCCCGAGTCCTCGTTACTTCGGCCAGCGGCTCGAAACAAGGACTCTGGCATAATCCACTGAAAAGTCCAAGATTTCTTGGACTTCCGGCTGCGCATGCGCCTTTACGGCCAATGTACAAACCGACCAATGGGGAATCGAGATTATGTCAGAGCTGATATTTAAAAGTAAAATCCGTTGTAATTCTGATGGAATCGATATCCAGCATCTATCGGCGCATCGATCAACATACGGCGATATCGTCAATGAAAATGGATTTTTCCTAGTGATGTTGTGGAAGTTTTGGAACAAAATTCATAGATTGTAATGATTATTTATTGAGTAAACATAATCCGAAGGGATTTTAGGTTAACTTGTGATTTTCGACGAGCTAGAAGAGAAATTCTGTCGGCCGTTGGCAGCCGTGTGTGACGAATTGCGAAACATTAAATAATTTCCTAACTATTGCTTCAAATTGGCTGAAATTCTCTAGGAAGGTAAAGAAAATAGCGATTCACAAGTACAGACTTAATTTTTTATCATATTTTATATATTTTCTACTGCTAAAACGGTCACAAACATCTAGCTTGAGTTTATTTGTGTTTCCGGTTGTTTGCGCTTGCGTGGTTGTCAAAATTGAATGACCAATCAAATTTTAACAAAAATCGGATTATGTCAGAGCCCTTGTTATCCGCTGCTGGCGAGGAAAAACGCGGGCTCTGAGTATGAGATTGCGACCAATGGGGAATCGAGATTATGTCAGAGCTGATATTTAAAAGTAAAATCCGTTGTAATTCTGATGGAATCAATATCCAGCATCCATCAACATACGGCCGTATCGTCAATGAAAATGGATTTTTCCTATTGATATTGTGGGAGTTTTGGAACAAAATTCATAGATTGTAATGATTATTTATTGAGTAAACATAATCCGAAGGGGTTTTAGGTTAATTTGTGATTTTCGACGAGCTAGAAGAGAAATTCTGTCGGCCGTTGGCAGCCGTGTGTGACGAAGGGCGAAACATTAAATAATTTAATAACTATTGCTTCAAATTGGCTGAAATTCTCTACGAAGGTATAGAAAATAGCGATACACAAGTACAGACTTAATTTTTTATCATATTTTATATATTTTCTACTGCTAAAAACGGTCACAAACATCTAGCTTGAGTTTATTTGTGTTTACGGTTGTTTGCGCTTGCGTGGTTGTCAAAATTGAATGACCAATCAAATTTTAACAAAAATCGGATTATGTCAGAGCCCTTGTTATCCGCTGCTGGCGAGGAAAAACGCGGGCTCTGAGTATGAGATTGATTTCACATGCGCGAGCAGGATGCGCAGTAGCAAGGGTCCCGAACTACCTTAAGTTTTTTTGTTTTTGTTTTTGTTTTGTTTTTTGATAAATTTTTCTAACGGAATTAAAGGAGGGTCATTTTAAAATGTGTTTATTGTAAAATAACGTAGCCTGCGATGTCCACTCCTCTATATTGATTTAGCTGAACTTCTGTTCAGCATCATTAGTTAGTTTAATTATTTGCTTGCATGCTCACCAGGCCTCATCACGGCTCGATGGCAGTGATTGGTATTTTATGGGATCCCTGTGGATCATTTTAAAAGTTCGGTCCCAGCCCTACTCTGCAATTGCATAACACATGTGTCGGTGCGACACTTCATATTTTGGTTCAAATTTCGGATTTTTTTCTCCGCAATAACATTCGATCAATTCACTATTTCATTCCTGAATTTTAAGAGAAAGTAACTATGAGTATAGGTCCTAGAATATTTCGTGTTTTGTGGTCCAGAAGTCTTTCAACGGCATTTTCTCCCGTCAGTGCAAAATGGCTACCTTCTCGCAACCTCAAATGGTGGACGACAAATCTTCGTTTAAGCAGCACTGCTACAAATCTTGCTGAAAACTCTACACATCAAGAACTAGAAAGAAATGACAGAAGTGTATTCTTCGGTGGATTAAATCCAGGTACAACAGAAGAAATGGTATGTGATTATTTTTCTAAGTTTGGTGTAGTGGAAGATGTTCGTATGGTCAAAACTTTCATGGGCTACTCCAGAAATTATGGATTTGTTTGCTTCAAAAATCCAGAAGTTGCTCAAGAAGTTCTTAGTAAAAAGCATTCTCTTCAAGGGAAAGATATTGATGTTGGCAGGACAAAGAAGAACCGTGTCGTTTACGCAGGAACATTACCTTCGCATTTCACAGAAAGTATCATCAAGAATCACTTCACTCGGTTTGGTCGAGTCGAATCAGTGCACTTCATTGACAACTCTAAGTTCAACAGTAAATCAGGGTTTGCTTTCATAACATTCAGTTCGATCGAGGAAGCATCCAAAGCTGTAGCTGATGAGAACCAACTTATTGATGGTTGTAATGTTAAAGTGAAGATGAGGACATCAAGTGATAGTATTGTAGAGGCTGAACTCTCAGAATCTAAAAAAATCAAAGTGGAAGATTTGCCATTTGAAACCATTACAGTTGAGAAACTAAGAGATTACTTTGAAAAGTTTGGGGAGCTGAAAGCAATTGATCTGCTTATTAATTCTAAGACCAAAACCTGTGCAGCTATAGTAGTATTCGAGGAAATGGATGGAGTTAGAAACTCTCTCAGACAAGATGAACATGAGTTGGAGGGAAAGCAGGTCAACATTATACAAATTCCTGATACGGTAAAAACAAGTGCAAGAGAGAAAACTTTGTATCTTGAAAACTTGGCTCCTCAAACAACTGAAATGTCATTAATCAATTACTTCAGAACATATGGCCATATCGCCAAGGTGCACCTTGTGAGAGACAGAAACACTGGTTTGAGTCAGAGATGTGGTGTCATCAAGTTCCGTAGACCTAAAAGCCTGGATTCATTTCCAAATATTTCAGGTCACGTCATAGATGGTTTTCATGTGACAGCCAGACGACGTGGACTGAAGTTTCGTCCAAAGTTGATGCTGGAGGAAATAAGTGGTTTTAACCTTGATCTTTCAAAGTGACAACAAAGAGTGTATGTAGTGTAACTATATCCAGTCCCTATTAGTGTATATAGTCTTTTGAGTCAAAATATTGACATTTTATCCTGAATCACTATTATTTGAAGGAGGTTATTTCACAAAAAAGTGCTTTATCCATTCAGCTTCTGTGCAAGGTGCTGAAAAGTGGGATCCAAATCATTATACCACTTGCACTATTTTATTTTCACTTCGCAAGCAGAGGTAGTTAATTTTTACCCTCTCCTGCAAATAGCAAGGAAAACTACTTAGTTCCAATGCAAAACATGTCCTGTTAAGCATGCATTGCAATTGCATAGTAACCTTGACATTGATATGTCAATGTGAGGTGAGTTTTTTTTGTCACCATCCACAGGAAAATACAGGATTGACCACTCTTAATGTATGTGCACATTTCTGTGGCAGAGTTTTTAGTGAAGCAGCAACCCGTGAGGGGGGGGGGGGACTCCGGGGGTAAATGATCAGGGATGCTCGTTGTATCTTTTAGGGGTAAAAAAATCAGCGATTTGGTCTCTTAGGGATTAAAAACATGAATTCTGACAAATTCTCACTTCTTGGTATCTTTTAGTGGTGAAACCCCACTGAAACTCATGATTTTGGTATCTTTTAAGGATGAAAAATTTGTGAAGCCACATGCTTTTGAAAAACATCTGGTATCTTTTAGGGGTATTTTTCAAAAATTCCAACTAACATCCCCAATCGTTTATCCGCGGAGTCCCCCCTCCCCCCACCAGGAGAAGCAATCAATACTGACTGAATAATATTGTAAGACAAGTATGTGTATAAATAATAGGTTGCAAAGACATGAAAGAAATTTGAACTTGCTGAAAAACCATGACACAAATGCACTCAACTTCAGTTGATACACATAGCTCTTAGTATTCTATTGACTTTCCCCTTCTAACTGATCAAAGTTACTTTCACATCTTTTTACATAGGAATGTTTAAGTCTAGTCTTGCCACATGAGAAGTGTTTCTTATATTTGTATAAATTTAAAGCTACTGTATTTGCACTTTTAGGTTTATGTAATGTAAAAAAATATATAATAATCAATGTTTGGTAGCTAATTGTCAATTATATTTAGAACTAGTACAAATAAGGTCAAATCAAAGTTTAGTTTATATGACTTAAAATAATAAATAAATGTCTTAATGTTCAGTTCTTTTAGACGTTCCAAATTGTGTTACTGTGATCTTCTTTAGTAAAAGGAATTATGAAAATACAGTTAAAATGCAAAAGCTTTCATATCAGAATAGAATAGATTTTTATTAATATTCTCACATCTCAGCCTTGAGCCTGAATTGCATGACTTGCAAAAATAAATACAACCCAGTCAAGCACAGACATAACATTTGACATATTGACATCAATACGAAAGTGTTCATAGTGCATCGTAGGTAAGGTTGCATGTTGGCCATTGACTCTAGATGAGGTCATCTCCCCTTGGACAAGTTTTGTTTTTAGTCCTACTGGATGACATGCCACCCTCCTCACTAACTTGAGGTTCGGGAGCTGGTTTAGTCGCCGACAACCTGACCATGAGACAGGTAGAACAGGGTTACAATGTTACCAGTAGCAGGGATGTCCAACATCCTTGACCTGACATACTCCAGAGAGTTGTACATGTTCATTGATATAATATTCGTCACCCATTGAGTTCCAAGCTTCTAGAAGAAGTCTTTAGTATCAATCCTTTGCGCTGTCTAAAATTGCAGTGTTCTCAACACCAAAATAATGGTTATGTTTATTACAATGTTCTTCAAAAAGTGAGTTATGTTCTTTATTTTAAATGGCTTTTCTTGTTTTTAGTTTTAACGCTGTGTTTGTCCGATATACATCTTATAAAATCTTTGCAATTGAGCTTATACACGAGTGCATGTACACACTAGAAGTGTGCAGCGTAAATACTGCACCAAACAGTGCTATTTTATGCTAATTCTGTTGTTTTCTTTTGTTTAATTAGAGTGCAAACACTAAATGTGTGCAACAGTTGTCACTATTTAGTTGTAAATAGCACTAATAAAACAAAAGAAAACAATAGAATGAGCACAACATAGCTCTATTTAGTGGCACTTTTAGTCCCTGCACTCTAGCCTGCTATTTACTTACTACTAAATAGTGACAACTGTTGCGCACATTAAGTCTTTGCACTCGAGTTCTTTCGTTTTTCTCTGTTTTGTCCTTTGGTTAGGTCAGAAGGGAGGATATAGTGCGAACCGGTTTGTACATGGTGATGCTGACACACGACTTAAATTTGCGTACATTTTCTCTTGTATTCAGGAAAATTGAATAGAGTTCTTTGATTATTTCCAAGAAAAAAAAAACGCTTTGTGCCTAAACCTTGGTTTATATGAAGTCGTTTTCGCATGAGTGGGAAACTGTTACAATAACGCTACGATGCGGTACGTGGTTTGGAATAGGTGTATACCACGCTCCCGTTCCCACCCACATTAAAAGGTGTGTGGTTGAGAGGGTGGCTGGTGGTGTTAGGGCTGGCATGAAGCAAAACCAAATATATGTTTAAATCCAGTTTATTGTTAATATTTTTTGGCAAAAAAAGTAAGGGCCACCCGCTTCGATACCCAAACCTTGATATGCACACATAAGGTCGGAATGCGCACAAATAGAAGAATGATTAGAAAAGAATTGGAATATGTTGTCGTGATGGTAGCGTGGCCTTCTAGAATCTAAAAAGTACCTGTCGAGCATTAAAGAGTACTTATCATTTCCTAATTGCCAGAAACTACAACTAATTGGAAATGCATAAGATAGAAGATATACATTTCAATGTCGCCTTTCTTTCACCCTTTCAAAAAGACTAAAGCAATTATATAGTCGTTTTCAAAACCGTACCGGCCACCATCATTTATACATCTATAAAAATAAATCAGGTATTCCCGGCACCCCCCCCCCCCCCCCCCCCATCCGACTCATAAAGTGAATTGTGCTGAGTTAAAAAGAGCAACATGCTAAAGTGTATTTTACGGAATTTTACTGAAACCACTCTATAAAATAACAATTAACCATATAACAGTTTTCAATATTACCATGTAATATCACTATAATAAGCATGTGGGCAAACAAGCAAACAAAGCAAAAGAAAGGAACAAACACACTATTAGGGGCTGTTGAGATGGAGTGAGACAGCTCGGTTTAGCGGGCTGGTTTCTTTTGTGTTCAAGCTATCAACGCGTAACTGAGCAAAAGAAACCAGCCCGCTAAAGTGGGCTGGCTCACTCCATATAAACAGCCCCTTAGAAGGATTATCAGGTATAGACAGGGGCCGCGCCACATATTTTGGATTGGGGGGGGGGGGGGGGGGGGGGGGGATGTACGTACGATCACCAAAGCCGGAAGTTATATCTACCACAGAAAATTTGAAAATATAACTCTCGCCGAATTACGATTTCCGGCGTTCTGAGAAGCATTGAGAACACAAAAAGCATGACATATTTACATTTTTAATAATTTCACTATGAGAAAAGGTATATTTATCTCACGGTTACAATGATATTTGATGAAATGACGGAAGAATTATTGGCGGGGGGGGGGGGGGGGCATAGCCCCTCAGCCCCCCTCTCGCGCGGCCCCTGTGGTACTTAAATCACACGGGAAAACTGCAGAACAAGGTTGCCCAAAAGGCAGTCCTGCCATGCTTCCGTCTTTTTCTCTGGAACATGTTTAATTTCAAAACTATCTAAATTCAGTTACCAAACAATCACAACTGAGGCCCGTAGGCTGGAAGAGTTCGGGGACCGTTTCGGAAGATTCCTGAAACTCAATTGCAACTTGATCTTATTTAAAAAGTGACTGTCGACAATTTCGAGTTATTTCTGTTTCATCCACTGGACTGGATTGTTCAAATCCCGATTAGCACTTATCCTGGGTTATCTCTTAGAAAACCTATAGAGTTAACCCTGAGTCAGGCTACATGGCTGGTTTTGCAGTAAACACCCACTATATACTGACCGGCACACAAACAGCCTGAGCTCCTTAAACAGGTTTATATGCGGTTTGTCATTGTATATTAAATGCAACATAGTACTGTACCTAGCTATTTAAAAAAAACGTGAGAGAAAATGCCGAATCCTGGATCCCGGTTGTCGCCGGATTCTTCGCAGTTGAAACAAAATTTACAAAACACCAGTGCGGTAATTTGACTATTATCAAATACAGAAATTTTTTAATTGAATATTATATATACTATAACAATTGAATCGAATATATTTTGTGATATTTACCAAGACATTTTTACTGGAGCAATAACCATTCGACATTTGTCATCATTCTCTCCGATGATCAGAAATTAAATTAAATAATAAAACAATCGGCGATCGATTAGATAAATGAATTACATTAATTAATAGATGATTGAATAAATGGAAAGATGAATAAATACTTGTTTATTATTATTATTATTTATTATTTTGGTTGATCCACGGTTTGATTTGCAGCGTTGTATTGAGCAATTCAACACTAAATCAACTTATAATGTAAGAATGAGATACTGCAACGGTAAATATCTATCCGGCGGAAAATTACAAATAACTTAAAGTTCAACAAAGTTTCATTCGTGTTTATCAGACAGGAAACTCGAGGTACTTCTAGAGCAAATTAGTTGTCGTCACGAGAAAAATAAGTGCATATTCCTTACATTTTCTCCTAAAATATTTTTCACTTTCCGGAAATCCTGTTTCCTTGAAGGGCAGCCTGTGAAACGGCAATTTTGCTTTTTTGCTGTCAAAAAAGTTAGTTGTTTGTTTAGGGGATAATAATTTTAACACAATAAGTGACATTAATGAAAATATGTGTACAAGATTCTCGTTTTGTTTATTTATCCATTTATTTTTTAAATACCCCAAAAATATGTTTTTTCTTTTAATTTTATGCTGTTCACTAGAGTTGCAACTTTTATAGCAGTTGACCTCCCACAAGACACGTGACCTGAGTTGACCAATCGTGAAGCGGAGTGAAGCGCGCTTCACAACGTCACTGCCATCTTATTTCCCGATTTTCCTTTGAAGCTAAACGTCTGAAGCAAGAGGCTTTCTTTGTGATTTTAACAGTGTTATTTCCCTCCGATGTTTAAGTAAGTCATGCTTTTAGCATGACTGGAGCGACCTGTGTCCCAGATGGATCTAATTTGGAGGATTGCTGTTCAAATGCGTTTGCATTGGTAAGTTAGATAGTAGCGTGGTCATCAGACTTGAAGAATCATGAATCAATTCACATGTTTCGTACTCATAGTCGAAGAACTCTCTTCACTTGATTGAAACCTTGTGTTTAGCCGACAGTGAAGCGATGTTCTTTACATTTTCGACATATTCAAGCATTACAGTTGTGAATCCTTCGCTTAAACCTCGACATTTGTGGTCGAAACGGCGAGGATGTGAGTGGTTCATGTGTCGGTTGTGATAATTCTAAATTGGGCTTCTATTTTGGCAAAAAGAAGAATTAATTTCATCTTAAATATTACATCTAATTGCTATGATTGAGGTGAAATACTCTCTGGACACTGCTAAATCGGAAATGATGAAACTTCTCGTTCAAAGTGAAATTAATGCAAGAGTATTTTTTTGTGGTGTTGACACCTTATTTAGCCGTAAACCTAACATTTTGCCTTGTACTAATTTTACTCATATAATGTCCAACCGTGATTTTCATCGCTTTTTGTTCGTGGAATAACAATTAAAGTATTTGGTAAGATTTGGGAGTAGTATTTTGTGAAAAAATGTTATGGCTGCTCTTGTTCGATGCAGTCAGACAGCCATTTGGTTTAATTCGTTATGGAACCCGTACATAGCAAGTTATTTCTTCGCTATCTAGTGTAAATCGTCTTACATTACCCATCCAGTTTGTTAGTTTAGGTTCCTATAAGCTGTTCTTATGGCTTTTTGATAAATCTTTGCCATCAGTTTCACATTTTATCCAATGGATGCAATATTGTGCTTTTCCACTGATAAAACCTGTAACCCAAATATCAATGGTCGGACTATCACAATGGCGGTGTTGATTTTCAAATATTTAGAGCCACCAAACATTAGACCATGCTCCAGAACAGTGTATAATACAAAATACTTGACATCATAAGTTTAATCGTTCAAATCATGATAACAAACTGCTCGATGAGTTCGATGGTTTTCGTTGGAACGCGAAAGCTATTTGAAGCGTGCAAAGTACTTAGGGGTGATTATTTTCATGAGTTTTTCAATACACCGTGAATGTGACCTTATAATTTATGGTTTTCTATCTCGCCTTTCTGAATAATTTACAGTTATTGAGGATTTTAGCTAACTGATCTTTATTATGTATTTTTAAGTGGAAATAGAGCTGCTAGTGTTGGATGAAGTTACGTAGAATAAGGCGAGATAAGCTGTTTAGATGTTCAGAACCTTGTTACAAGGTGGACCTTCGTGTTTACAAGAACCTCAACATTGACGGATATTCTTCACTTTATTTTGACTGCTGTCTCCTCATTCTTATTTACTAATTCAATCCACTATATTTCATAATTTCGTCTTCGTGGTATACACTTTTTCCTTTTCCAAAAAAATATTAGTATTATTAGTTTGGATTTTTGTCGTTGACCACATTTGTACTGATCGTCTGATTTTTAATAGGCGAAGTAAAGTGGTGATTCTAACTTCCTGCCAATAACATCTCGATCACAATAAATAATAATGAAATTTGTATTTTCTTTATACCATATCTTTGATAAATAATCACAAGTTGTAAACATAACTGATTAGACACATTTTTTAGATTTCTTCCCTCGCTGACTGTCCTATTAGTTGCAATTATTTTTTTATGGATATACTCCAACACAATTCTATTCGGCACTTGCTATAGAAGTGGCTTTTTCTGAATTTCACTTATCCTTATTCGCATTATTCTAATAAATGGCTATAGTTAAACAAGAATTATTTATTATTAAATTGAATGTCAAGTTGTGTTTATTTTATCGTTTGTGCATGAACTTCAAATTAGCTAAACGGATTTGCCCCTATAGTTGAACATTGAACCATATTATAATATCATATTGATAAGGACATTATTTTTTTTATCTCTATTTAAGTCTAAGTGAGTGAGATTTGACTTGAAAGAAAATTACTGTTTGATTTGTTTGGTTTTAGTGTATTATTTTCCACATTGGTAAACAGATTGATTGTATTTTCGATTAAACCATGCAAGTGTGCAATCCGACCTTTGGGAATTGTATTCCATACTAAACACTATGTTTGTAAGAGATTTGACATCTATCAAATCAGTATGTCTAACATAAAAACAGTCTACATAATTTGTAGATATTATCAATTAGGATTCAACAAAATACATCAGTGAAAAAGATGAAGTATTATGCTGAAACAGTGTTTTGATTAAATTTTAAAATGTATTGTCTGAAGTCTAACTTAAATGGATTTATACAAGCATACCGAATGTTCAAAGTTATTGGCTAGGTCACAAGTCAATTTTGAACGTTGAACATGAAAATAGAGAAATTATTGTTTGTGTTATTGTTCTGCTTCAAGGGGAAAAAACATTTCCAGTCATCTTAGCAGTGAATAATATGTTAAGTGATTTCAACATTGATACTGTCTAGCCAAAAAAATCCTCACTTGTTTGTTTGTAGAATTGTATTAAAACAAAATAGAATGTGATTTGAGTTTATGGTTATAAAGTGAAACCACAAAGTATTGTCAGAATGTTTCAATTTTTTGATATTTCATTTTAACTCACATGATATCAATCATAATTATAATTTAATATGATATAAAAAAAGATGTCATTTTTTGTTGCTTTCAAAGGTATTTCCACAAAAACACAGATTTTTTCTGCTGGTGGTTGTAACTGCAACAGTTTTATTAGTTATACTGATTATCAAGTTTGCAATAATTTATGTATCCACACTTAATGTGAGAAGAAATAAACAACATAGAAATTGAAACCTTTTGATTTTTATATAGATATGCAAGGTTTTTCTTTTGCTACAAATCAGGTCATGTAATGCAATCTTGACCAAAGGTAGTCTTTATAATATTATTGACTTGTTTTTCCACAACTTGTTCTGTATTTGTGAAAATTTGTTTTGTATTTCCTTGCTGATCTAAAAGATTGTATATCAATTAAGTTAGTTCTTGAGTGCTAGTATTGTACAAGCATATTACATAAACCTCATTCATTCCAGAGATCATTTCAGAGATCAATTTAATGCATGTTTATTGATGTAAGTTTTTTTCCTTTCCATCTTTACTTGCAGTCTTCTGAATAAATTAGGCTTATTGCAGTACACAATGCCCCGCATATTGTTTTAACTTATAAATTGGTATCTAGTTAATGAATAGGCTATAGAGAATAAGTGATGATTGGTGTAAATAGCTGAAACAGTTATTAACAATGTTCAATTGCAGTTCAACTGCTTCTAAGTTGTTTGAAATCCTAGATAATCCAACCAAGTATTACACATCAACCCTGCTGATGCTGCAGCATATTGACCTGTGTTAAATAGATTTCAAATTAACCTCAACGTGTAATGTATACTTCCATGTAGACAAGTGCAAGAATATGTTCTATTGAGTACATAAATGATAATGATAAACACATTAATAACATATTAATAACATATTAATTTCTCACATCAAGCAGGAACTGGTTTATTTCAATGCAATTAGCTATTTACGCATTAAATATTACTATAAAAATAACATTTTTTGGGACATTAATAATTCACAAAGTGATAATGGGATTCTTAAAATTTGTACAATTGTAGTTGTTAAAGCAGCACTTTTTGACAAATTAATTGATTCAGATTATTTTAATATTCTAGAGAATTGTCATATATATGAAGGATTAGAGTTCAGCCTTTCAAAATTGTCATATATAGCTGCTAAAATGGTGATAGCTTTCATTTTGACCAGACGTATTTGAATAAGAAAGATATTGAATTTCTTTCAAATGGTAGAATTTTGTTTGTTTATTAAAAGGTGCTGTCTTGATTTAGACCACTCAATGTCAACTTAACTAAATTTCCATTTTTTTTTACACAGTCACTATAATATTTTAAGGTATAAACCTTGAATTCAGTTCAGTGCTAATTAACATTTTGTTTTGTATAAAAATGTAAAAGTGTAAGATAATTTGGATTGTAGTTGCATTTCATTTCGATCTAAGCTTTGCTCCATGATTAATAAGATGGTGACTGCTTTATGTGTGTGTTGCAATTGTGTAATTGTCTTGGTAATGATAGTGCCCTCTCACAACCAACTTGATCATGTTGAGCTGTGTCCTACCCAATTCAGCTTCAATCTGCAAGTTAGGGTGATGCACATCTACTAATTCATTCATTTTCTTATGTTCCATTCCTATTTTGTCTTCTTTTCTAGATATTTAAATTCTAATTCTTTTTGTCATTTTTAGATTTTGTTTTAATTTATCCATTATTAATTTCAAAGACACGTTGATTAGATAAAAATGTTGTAACCCGAGGGTACTCATTTGTTTTCATTCACTTAAACATTTATTTCCACTTTCAGTTATTATGTAATTTGGTTTTTGTGCAACAAAATTTGAAAGTATTAATAAGATTTGTTAGATAACATTGTCATTGTTTTATAAACATTAGTGTAATTATGTTTTTTTCTACCACAGAGAAAAGGTGTACTATTTTTTCCTGTATCACAGCAGCAGCATATATGACTAATTGTAGTTTGTAATTTTTAAAGGGATCATACTTTTACCTGTCTCAGTATGATATCTATAAAATAAAACAGAAATCTTTGTGGGCACTTGGAGATATGCAGATCTTCTCAAGTTTGTACACTGACAATCCCACTGCTTTCCTGTTCTTAAACTTATTCTCTTACAAGAAATGTTATAATAAAACTGTTTTAATTTGAAACCTTCATTTCTCATTCAGAAAATAGGGTTTGTTATTTTATTTCTATGTATGAAAGACTGCATATTAAAGTCTCATTTTTACCTTAGTACATCTTATATTTCATTGTTGGGGGTTGATATATCCCTCACGTATGTTGAATATTGATTGCTTGTCCCTATTTATAGTAACATAGTTCATTCCATAAAGTGTTTCTATTGACAACCACTTTCACTGAATGTATTTGAGTTTTGCTTCCTTGAAGAGGCACAGTTACAAGACATGTATTTATTAATTTAGATACATTCAACAATTTTTAGAGTTCAAAACATGATGTGTTTTTCAAATTTTTGTGTTAAACATTATGAAAAATATTTAAAACATGTCACATCTAAATATGTACTTGACCATTTAAATCAGTCCTTTTGAAAAGTTTGTGTGACAGATGTATATCAAAGCTCAGCCAATGAGAATTCATCATTTCATCAAAATGGTCGAGCGCAGATTTGAATGGTTTAATGTTGAAAAAGAAAATTAGCTCAGGAAGATGTTTTCATCATATGACTTTGTGTTTATTTGCACCCTTCTTATTATGTTATGTTAATGTCTGCAACTCATCCCTTGACAGGGTTTTTCAGTGTTGGTATACATATTTAATTGTTAAGAATCCCAACTGGCTAGGAGACAAAGCAGTTGGCTATATACAAAGTATGACCAAGAAATAATATTTTGACCAAATTGGAACCCAGACAAATACAATTTCTGTGGCCAGAGTGGGAATCAAACCAAGGCCAGTGGGATTGTGAGACCAACTCTATGACCACATGGCCATGCTACCTCCTTATTGACCATAAATAATTTGTTTGCAGTGGGGTGTTATCACAGTTTTGTTATATCAATTGACACGAGTGGTTTTGTATTGTTTATTGTCAAGATCTTATAAGCAGATTGAAACATTTTAATTAGTTGATAGATACTAGATCTTATATAGTATATGTATATATATATGTATTTTATACATGTCTAAGGTATGTTAACAAAACGAAACATCGAAAGTATTTAGTGTGACATATGACTAGGGTGTACGAATGCATTGAGATAAACATGATCCCCTCACTTAGATTGTATTTGTCTGGGTCTTGGGTTGTTGAATCGTTTCTTGTACATTAAATGGTATCTCCATTTTATTGATGATTTAGGCTATACTAATATTAAATATTATTAACAAATTTTGTTAAATGCAGGCCTATAAAGTTTATATTTTGATTTAGTAGTTCCCCTGTATATTGTAAATCATTCACTTTAGTATAGAAAATTTAGGTGTGTTAGAATCATGATATTGATCATAAATAATTATTGATTATTAATATTTGTATTAAATTCATACATTCTGTATAACCAAGAAAAATGTTATGATGCTGATTAAATGAGATATAAATTTGTAACTTTTATTACTATTGAGTTGTTAATTGAAGTGGATGTTTTCGATGTTAATTTTTCATCTAAGCATTGATTATTTGTAGTATCATTTGATTCTAATTATTGACATCGGGATTTCACCCCAAACATAGCAGTAAATTTTACTAATTGAATTGGTACATGCATCTAATTTAGAATATTAACCAAAGCTGTCCTACTGCAGGAAGATAATGCTTCATTGCATAACAAGCTTGTATTTATTAATGTGACATTTACCCAATATCATACTGTTTATATAAGTTCATGACTGTGGCAATATTTTCTATGGGGTATTAACTTGAGTATCACAAAAAGATCACAATTGAAACTGTCAGCAGACATCTTACTGATAGTCAACTTGCTTTTGGTCCTTTGTAAATCATGATTCCTAAAATGCAGCTAAATAAAGCTGTTTATCTTGTTTGATTGCTTTTGCTTGTGAGTTCCATTTGCTTCTTTTTGAGAATGAACTTAAACATTTTTGATATCTAATTAAAAGCAAGATACTGACAACATTAACAGTTGTCTCAATGTGCATCACAGAGAGTCTATATGATATGTCCTGTCAAATTGATGTTATATCCATTAAGAGAGGTTTCATGATTGGCTTAGTTAAGTGTTTATTTATCAGTAACTCTGAGACATCTGTAGTAAGTAATTTTATTCATACCCTTTGGCTGTTAAGATTTAATAATATTGTCTTGGTTGTTGTATTGACTGCAAATTGTGATGAGATTGTGATGATTGTGTTTATTGAAATATTACTGATAAACTGATATTAATTTCGATATGATTTCATTGTTGTGATTTTATCATTTTTTATTTTTGTGATCAGATTGTGGGAATGTTTTTTTTTTTTAATTCTGTAATGAAAATATGGTATTTTTTGGAAATTTTGGTCTACAGTACCGGCCACGAGTAAGGCAGCATCCACTCGCGAGTGCGAGTACGCGTTCCGACTCGCTGCTCGCGAGTGCGAGTACTTAATTAGTTCTCTAAAACAAAGGCACTCGTTTCACTCGCTACTTGTTACTCGCGAGTCAAACGAGTGAAGAAAATTACAGAATTCTAATGTAGAAAAATCTTCTCGCTAGGAATTTTACAAGGCTGGCATTGAAGGTTAAAATTAATCGAACACTACTGAAACACAAATAAAGCAATATAAGCGTAACTTATCACAATCAAAGAAAACACAACCAAATCGAAATGAGTAATTCTGTTCTAAAAGGATCCAAAAACCAACAGGTTTTTTGTGTTTTTGTTTGTGTGTATTTTTGTAGTTATTTAGAAGTTTCGAACGTTAAATAAAAGACTAAGTAACAAAAAAACGAAATTCAACGCGCCGCCGCCGTGTTGAACTTCACGACTTCACTGTCAAACGAAATGAAAACATTTACTTCATTTTGCCCATACTCTTTACAAACTATGTTTTGCCTATACTTTTCAAAGTTCTTTTCAACAAGATCCTCAAAAATCAATACCTAAATGTTTTTTTCAGGGAAAGAATGATTCAAACCCGCAAACTTTAAGCACGATGATGTTCTCGCACCTTTGCAGACATTCTGTCGTGATGTAAACAAACTATTCACACCAAAGTATTCTGAACTTTTTTAACATTTTTTAAAACATTTTTTAGACAAATTTCGGGAAAAAAACACCAATCTGTTTTATTTTCTATTGAAATAAAGTATTTGAAGAATTTATAAATCTTCTTTTTGAGTTCAGAATGCAAATTTGTGAAGCATTCGAATGGCTTTTCTAGACATTCCGTCTCCGATTGTCTCGTCTTGAATTAATTAGTGAAGCGTATTTTTTTCTGATTTTAAACACTTTTATATGCAATATAATGCAATATATTTTAGTTGTTTATTATAATGTTTATCTAAAAATAGTCTGTAGTGATAATATTAGCCCTTTTCATTTCTTCGTGAAGTAGAAAAGTTCGAACTCTTCAAAGTTGACAAATGCGGTGCGAAAAGTACTGCGTAACTGAAAAGAAATTGTTTTAACAAGAATTCTTTCAAAAAAAATAATAAAAAAATACACAAGAAAGTTCTTTACTTCTTAGTGTGCTTTCTTTTTTTTATACTCGTTCCACTCGCGAGTGAGAACGCGTGAATAGACTCGTTCTGTTCCGAGTGACTGACGCTAATCATGAATATTCTGTTTTTCACACTCGCGAGTGACAAAGGCCACTCGCTACTCGCACTCGCGAGTGGATGCTGCCTTACTCGTGGCCGGTACTGTAATTATAGAATTATGTTGGTCAATATCTTTTTGTGATTTTTATCTTTTGAAAATTAATGAATTGGGGGACAGGCTTAGATGTGATAGTGGTGTTTTTTTATGTTTTTTTTTTTTTTTGTTTTTTTTGTTGAAAATTTGTCTGATGTGTATTCAAGTTTGATTCTCATCATTTTAATATTACCAGTATTTTCAAAATTATTTTAATCATAATTTTGAATGGGAGATCAGATTCAGTTGTTTTAATTTTGCATGAATTTTGTGACAGTATTTGTCATATTGTCATCATTGATGCCTTTGAACAGTACAGTACATTCTATTCCATTCTATTCCATTCAATTCTATTCCATTCTATTCTACTCCATGCTATTCTATTCCATTCCATTCCATTTCATTCCCTTCTATTCTATGCTTTCCTATACCATTCTGTTCTATTTCATGCCATTCTATTTCATTGTGTCATTTCCATTCTATTCACTTCCCTTCTGTTTATTTCATTTCCATTCTTTCCATGCCATTCTATTAAACAGAATTAGATAAATATGTCATTGTTTTATTATGGTTTAGACTGATCTCACTGGTCTAAAGTGGAGGAAGTATGTTCATGTCTGGAACAAAGTTGCAGACTCTTCCCCGTCTGGAGATCCAGTCTTGTCATCCTTCTCGTCAGCATTAGAACAAGACATCCTCTGTGCGTGGCGCCATACACCACACCCATCACAGAAGAACAAGGACAATCCCATCAATGCCAGTAAAGAATTCTGGTTGTTTTGGTATGGAGATGAACCCACTCTAACTGGAATTGTATCTCCACAACTTGCAGGTATGTGTGTGTTTTTTTGAACATAATATATATATTTTTTCTACATCTCTTCCTCATAGTACCCACTTCAAAGCAATAATAGCCCATCGCTCTCATAGTTGGGCTACCAGTAATCAAATGTAGTTTTTGTGTAATAAGTAATGGTTTGGTTTTCTCTAGAATCTTGTCATGGCTGCTGGGAGGATGGTTTGACTCATGAACCAAGATCACTGCTGTTTAAGGCATTGCATAATCTTTTGGAAAGGTGTGTATTTTTTGCATTCAGTTGTTCGGGAGATGGAGATGGCAGTACATCATCAAATGATAGCTATGGTTATGGTGAAGATAACATAATAATAAAATAATAAATAACAATAAAAGATTTGTAAAGCGCTTATACAAGTCAGCTCTAAGCGCTGTAAAATAAAAATCGAAAAAAATGCTATAATATAAAATAATTAATTACAAGTAAAAAGCTAACTTAAAAAGATGAGTTTTAAGTTCATTTTTAAATGAAGTTAGACAGTCAATGTTTCGGATAGAGGATGGAGGAGAGTTCCATAATGCTGGAGCAGAAACAGAGAAGGAGCGAAAACCATATGATTTCAAATTATTTGTCATTGAATTGAGAAATAGTTCATTAGAAGAGCAAAGGGTTTTTGCAGGTTTGTATTTAGTAATCAAAATCACAGATGTATGAAGGAGCAAAACCATGTAAAACTTTGAAAGTCAACAGCAGAATTGTATATTTTATGAGTTCTTGAACAGGCAGCCAGTGAATATTGATTAGCAGAGGAGTAATACGATCACGTTTCTTTGATAAAGTAACCAGACGAGCATCGGAGTTCTGAACATATTGTAATGATCATAATGATCCAGTGGTCTTATCTGTTGTCAATATTTCATTGCACATTCATACACATTACTTCATAATTTACGTACTGATGTGATATCAGTCTATGTGCACTCAC
This sequence comes from Diadumene lineata, assembly GCA_918843875.1. Taxonomy (NCBI): domain Eukaryota; kingdom Metazoa; phylum Cnidaria; class Anthozoa; order Actiniaria; family Diadumenidae; genus Diadumene; species Diadumene lineata. Next base: position 3,912,116 of record OU974070.1, read on the forward strand.
AGAAAAATCATACAAGTTTCCAGTAGCTCAGTGGTAGAACATCTGTCTAGACAATCGGAAGGTTGGGGTTCGATTCCCACCTGGTACTATGATTTTTTTTCTGTCTGCAGTTTTTGTGCTTGTTTATTTACGTGTTTTCCTTCTTCATATTGTCAGAATTGATCTGACCTTTAACAAGCAGTTGACTTGACTAGATTGATGTATATTTGTAATGTAGTATCTTACTAGTTCTGATCTTTATATTCATAGGTGTTTGCTTTCCAAGAAATTTGTCAGGTTGGGTCGAAGGTTTGTAAAGCCATTACCATTGAACAAAGCATCACAGTCAGACAGGTAAATGGAAAACAAGAACAAATGTTATATACCTCATTGTGTCGCCCCAATAGTCCAGTTTCATGTTCTTCATTGCTCAGGCTATGCCTCGATAGTATGTGGTATATTCTTTTGTACAAGGTACATCCCGTGGGAATACACCAATCCAAAAACAATATAAATACCAATGGTTTTGTCTTGACTCTTTTGTTAATTTACCTAAAATTGAGGCTTAGCCTGAGCAATGGAGAACTTGAAACTGGTCAATTAAATAAAATTTTGAACTAATGAAGATAAATAGAAATCATGATTAACAGACATTTTTTAACTCATGCTTCTCTGAGTATGGTCTGACTACAAGATACAATGACCACAAGCCTCTTATGGGGAGAATGTATGAATTTGCAAGTATGGTCCAGTCATAACTGCATTGAGTACAGTATGTTACATTAGAGGCCACAATTCCATAAAATATTAATATGTTGTTTCAGTGTTGCCAATAATGAATGCATAATATTTGTCTCCATAGTGACAGCTTGTCATATTCCTTCTCCTTCTTTGTGCATGGTGAGAGTACAGTATGTACCACAGTGGAGGTTCAACAAGGACCAAGGGTGCGACATCTTGTCATTGATGATTTGATAATAGCATCTAGTAAAGCAGAGGGACTGCAAGGTAACTTATCCATATAATATATATATATGTTGTTTTTCCTGCTTTGTTTGTGGAAGACAATTTAATTTTTTTTTCAAGATATGCTTTCATGATTATTTTGATAAACATTTTCATATGTGATGCCTTTTTTCATTGTATTTCTGTGATGTGCTCTTTATGCTAAATACTGATTAATCAGTTGGTATTATATTGATCTTTTCACTGAATCATTTGTATTCCTTTTGTGCATATTTGTTCATCTTCATGATTTTTATTTTTAATCTGTTATTCATTCTCTTTATGTAAAAGTTCTTCTGAGTCCCTTTGGTGAAGGTGGTTATCTTACTGGCCAATCACACAGCATTGATGATGACAAAACCAACAAACTGCTTGATGATTGGTCCAAGTTCTATCCATTGGACCCAGGCTCTCACTGGCTGCCATCTGACTCTGCTGCTATTGACAGAGAGGTCCCAGCGATTGTCATGGTTGTGAATAATGAGGAAGTAATGATGTATCCATCAGCTTATGTCATGATCGTTTGCAATGATGAGTATAAAGGTTAGTTGATTTTCTAGTAGAGTCATGTTCATATGAGTGGCAAACAGCACCATATAATATCATAGCCCTAGTTTCTAAGAAAACATTTGAGTTATCTGCCGTATTGTAGCAGTACCGTAACTGGAGCATTTTCCACTCGTGTGAAAACGAAAAACAAATTAAATTCACAAGTCTCCAAAGATGGGAATTGCATGGGAATTGTTCCCATTTAATGGGGGAAATATGGGTAAATTTGGTATCACCTTCCCAACAATAAACTAAATAATGATCCTTGATAATAACATGTACAAGTTTATTGACTGAGTAGGAAGGGAGTACTGGAAAATACTTGCTTAAGGTAATGCCTGCCATATGGAACAAGTGCAGCAAGGTTTGTACAAACAAACAAGGGTCAAATATTTTCCGATACAGACTAACCTAAGTCAGTCAATAGGTGGGCACAGTGTTTACATTTTACCTCATTTTTCACAGATTAAATGCTAAACTTTAACAAGGATTGGCATTTGATATATCTAATGCGTTGGTTACTGTTATTTTTGTTGCAGACAAACTTGCCACCAATTCTGACACCGTACCATGTGCTATACCTAATTTATCTTCTCTCACTCCTCCAACCTCCCCTGCCGATGGTGAGGACAATACAAAAGGGTCTCTAAAAATAACTCCTTTGTTGCTGTCAACACAGCAGGCTAATAAAAACACTGTCATTCCTAAAGCTAATAGCGACAAAAAGAAACTAACACAGTCATTGATACAAGATGTTTGGAAAGGAGTAGGAACTGGAAAGCCCACCATTAGGTACATTCAATGAAAAGATGAATAAGTAATTTGCATTATGATGCAATTGTACTACGACTACCAGCATTCTTTACAAATTTTCTTTCATATTCAAATTTGCAATCCCTTTAGTGATTTACAGAACAATTTATGCTAATTACAGTACAAAAGCAAATAAGCAAAACATTCTGGTAGTTGTAGTATGTGAAGCCATAATGCAAATCGCATAGTCAATTGTAAGGAAAGACCATAGGGGAATGGATATATGTTTGTTTGTGATTAATTTGAAATATATTCATGAATATGTTATATTTTGTTTTCAGTAAATTATCAACCTCCAAGTTAGTCCCACCAAGTTTTGTTAAATCTGATCCTTCCCCACCACCACCCCCAGGAGGAGAGATCAGTTTGATTGGTCAGCCATTATGGGAGTTTGAAGAGCCATTTAAACGAATTTCATGTGCTTGTACATCAAGCAGTAACATCAGCAGGTAGGAATATAATTTACATTTGTCAGTGCTTCAATGTGCCCAGTGGTAGAAAACCTTATATAGCATACCTTGTCCGTATAGGCCTGTGGCCGATGCATGAAGCATTTTACTGTAATTCATTTTCAATTATGACAAACATTGAAATGATCTTTAACTGGTTGATTGCTTTGTAATTTAGGCCAAAGCCAGCAACACAAGTTAGGACATCATTTGGATTTAACAGACCAATACCATCGCCCAACCACCCCCTACCTTCGCCGCAACAGCAGCAGCAACAACAGCAAACACAAACCACTATGAAACTGAAAAAAGAAAAGAAAAAAGTTGTCATTCCATTTCACCAGCGACCACTCTTACAGCAAGATATCCCAGAGCCTCCATTAAAATGTTATGCTGTCATGGCAACCAAAGGATTGCCGACAGTCAACAGTTTAACTAACGACAGTCAGAAAAGGTTTTCAGACTGTGCTGGGTCTGCGGGTTCTGCTAAGAAATATGTTGTACATAATTCATCAAATAAACAATTGATAAGTTTGGGAACTTCTAAACCAAACTCAACTGGATCAAATTCAAACATTTTGGATTTAAAAACTGAAGCTATCTCTGGATCTTCTAAAACTGGAAATGTTGTTGAAGCTAGTTGTAAAACTGGTTTGACAAGCCAAGATTCACAAGAGAAATCAAACTATCATACGAAGAAGCCACCTCGGAATAAAATCTGTTATCTTCTTCCTGTCAATACATGTTTTGTTGCACCAACCTTACCTGGAAATTCCTTGGACTGTCGACAGTATCAACCAATACTCTCCCCTCCCCCTATGGAACCACCAGAGACTAAACCTATCTTTAATGAAAGGTGAGGCTTTGACTTTAGATCTTCTTTTTTTAATGTAATTTGTTAATAACAGTTAAGGTAAGACATGAAGCATAGGAGGCTCAGTATTCAAATAGAGAAATATTCTAGGATTGTCTCCCTTGTTCACTGCCCAATCACAGTCGGCTCACTAAAAAACCCTAATTGAAAAACACTGTAAAGTTTAATAGTACAATATTTTGGGATATTGGTGGTCATTGATGTTTATAACTCTAATAAAGAATGAACAAATGAAAATGTCTGTGTCTAGGACATTAGGAATACCCCTGGATCTTATCCATGCACCTTACCTCTCTGCACGATGTTTTTGATCTTTTGGCATATCTGCTGTGCATGATTTTTTTGTGTTATTTGCCCAACCCCCCCTCAGATATTTAATGGTCCATGATTACTATAGTATTAACTTACTTGTAAATTCTCCATAGTATTAAAAGACCACTTGATGCTGAGATGGAAACAGTCTCGCCTCCTGCAAAGCGCAACAGAAGGGAATCATCGACAAAGTCAACAACATCAGTAAGGTCCAGGACTGAAAGTACTTCCTCTAGTAGACAGCGTGGTCGCAGAAATAGTTCACTTCAATCACCCAATGTTCTTCTTCCTCCAAGTCCTTTTCTAGTCAAAGTAGAGGATGAGATGGAGACATCCTTGTCTTCATTGAAGTCACCTCCTGCACAGCCACGTGTAGCCAAGCAGAGACGAAGAAGCAGCAATAGCAGCAGCATAGCTAGTCCTTCTATTCCATCACCTGCACCAATAGACGTTCAAAAACCTGTCAAACCACGTCAACGCAGACAGAGTGTACGTAAACAGCAACAGGAAGAGAAAGAAAGACAACTGAGAGAACAACAAGAAGAAGAGCAACTCAAAAGCTCGATATTTAATGACTCTTCATTGCAAAAACTCCTACCCTCACCACCCACACCTCGGCAAAATATTCCAATCAGCCATTTAATGACAGACAAGGACTTGATGGTCACTGCAAATGACCTTGATCAGTTATTTGATGATGATGATGCCGATGATGATGATGATGATGCTTTTAAGAAAACTCCTAATTCTGATGCCAGTTTTGGGTTTACTATGGGCCACAATTCATCTCATCATAAACCAACCGACATTTATCACCCAGGACAAACAACAATGAATACAGGTGTTGTCGCTTCACAAGACCTTGCTCGCATGTTCCCCACCCCTCCCTCCTTAGAGCCTGTTGCTCATTCACCACCATGCTCAAGTAACTGTGATTACATCAGTCCGGGAAGTGCTAAGATGATAATGTCTAGTATGGCAACATCTCCGGAGACACATCCAATGAACACTGTTATTATGGCAGACTGTGAACATGATGGGATCTTCAGCCCCAAGGTTAGTCATTTATTATTTTTTACATTGTCATGATCACTAGTCAGATTGTTGAACCAAGTCCATGTCACCACCTTGCTTCTATCAGAATCTGTATTAGGTGCAAGTGTTTTTTCTGTTTATTTATTTATTTATATTTTTCACTTATTTGTGTGTTATTTTATCATAAACATGTTTATAACATGATTCATTTCACTATGATCATCATTGTAATCATAATCTGATATGATTGTATGTTAGAGTTCAATTATTCCCTATCGTCCTACAAGCTACTCCAAATCTGAGGAGAAACCAAAACATTTAACATTTCATTTCATTGACAGGACCTTGGTACAGTGTTTGATATCCCAGCATTCCAAGAGTACCCCTTGTCTTCAAAATTTGGTCCAGTAAATGGTCTGCCAAGCCAAAAGAAACATGCTGTAAAAATACTGGATAATATGGTCTACAAACCAAGACAAGTAAGTTTGTTATATTTGACTCCTAAATCGAAGTCTGGTAGTTTATGCATTTATGAGTATATAGGTTTATCTACCTGCCTGACTCAATGTGAATCTAGGGCAGTAAAAGGTGGTGATTCATGTGAATTCAAGAATGTGTTTTTTTTCTAGCTAAATGTGTGTATGAGTTTCAAGTGATCATGAAGCTAATGAATATGTTTAACTCTTTTTTTTCCCAACCAGTCACTGCAAAGTACAGACCTTGCTAGTGAGCCATCTCAAAATGACAAGTAAGTAGGGATACCAGTAGTCTATGTTTTAGGTATTTCCAAATTAAGAAGGCATTTTGGTTAGATCAATGTTGTACTGGTAATATATTTCAACAATTGTGTCATCCTCTTTGAATAAATTTTATTGTACTGTCTACTTTTAGTGCATTTTATAGGACCAATATTTTTTCATGTGGAGTAATACAATACAATACTTTATTAATCACTCCCTCAAAGGGCTTTTCAGTGATAATTACATGTAATAAATCAAAATATAAATATAGAATATATGAATGTAAAATATATAACAAGTTGGCAGTTTTTTTTTGTTTTTTTTTGTCCCGTAACCTTTCTGTATGCTTGGTGTTTTCAATACAGTGAAACCCCTATATACTGGACCATCAATGTGCCAGAATTTTCTTCAAACTGAACATATTTTTTGGCTGATTATGGAAATTTGTCTTGTAAACTTTACTTCGCTATACCTGAACCCCTTCCAAACCATTTTCTTTGTTCCCTGTACTGTATGAAATTGAGGGTTCCTCTGTATGCCAAGCTTAAGATTGTTTTTATTTGTAACTGTCCTCATTTGTTTACACTAGGTACATTGCCGACAGTGATACAATTGAAGTTGCTTCCACTACAATCCTACCATCACCAGCACTTGGCAGTTACCTTGGCGACATTCCAAGTGTCAGTGCAGATTCTCGTCACTATACATCATTATCACCCCTATCGCCTGCATCGTCAATATCATCTTTTTCTGTCTCTCATCATGTGTCCAAGCATTCGAAAACTACAAAGCTGCCTTCAAAGCTAATGGTGGAATTTCTACAACAATCAAGCTCAATCTGTAAAGTGTTGTCATTGTCCGACTCTCAACAAAACTATTTCAGTGACAAAAACTTTGATAATGTCAACCTTTGTTGTTGTATTGAAAGATCTATGGGTGAATCAAAGTCTCTCAAATTCAAAGGACCATCAAAATCGTCTCTTGATAAATGCACTTGTGGATTTTTAACTTTTGAGCAATGTAAATTCAGTAAAGGGCAAGGACTCTTTCCAGAGGATGAAATCGGGAAAGGAGTTGTTTCTAGTGAAAGGAATGCTACTGCTTTGCCTAGTTCTTCGACTGTTGTGGAAATCAAAAAAGACAAATCAAGTGTTGTAAATGTACAAATGGATTCAATGTTTATTAGTCTTGTTGATATAATAATTGATCAATGTTCGTCACCGTTTTCGTGCTCACTGATAAAGCAACAGATTACCAAGACTGATGAAGTGTCATCAACGGAAAGTTTACCTACTACTAAAGGTAAAGGTCAAGTAATGATTTTTATAGAGCTAAATAGTCCAAATCTTGGACATGCTTGAACTGTTCTATATTGTTTGTCAATAACCTGGTTCAAGGCTTGTCACATCATCTTGATCTGTGAATACCAAGACATGTAGTTCAATACAGTTTTCAACAGAAAACAGCAATAGAGTGAAATAGTTGTCTTTGATTTGTGATGGTTTAGCCCACATATGTTTGCTTGTTACGTCATTTCACCATATAAATAACAGTGAAGTAAAAATGCATCAAATATCTGGAACCAGACTTTCAAATGACTCATCTCTATATAGTTGAGGTTTCAATCTAGACTGTTTGGCCAGTCCAAATTATGATCATTTTGGTAGTTATTCTTTTAAGTTACCTTAATGTAATATGTTACATTGTGCATCGATTTTGTCTTGGTATAATGTTGATAGTCATACGTTTGGTCATTTTTTTCCAGCTGTCACAGCACTGCATGGTATGAGGATGATACTACAAAAAGCCTTTCAGAAGTCAACCAGTAGGAAGACGTGGGAACAGCCTAAGGGCACTACAGTACAAGGACCATTATCATGGAAGCAGTTTCATCAATTGGCTTCTAAAGGTAAACTTACATGTTTGTATCATGTTGCTTGCTTGCTTGCTTGCTTGCTTGCTTGCTTGCTTGCTTGCTTGCTTGCTTGCTTGCTTGCTTGCTTGCTTGCTTGCTTGCTTGCTTGCTTGCTTGCTTGCTTGCTTGCTTGCTTGCTATTTGTTTGAAATTGCTTTTGGTTTGTTTTTCTCTGCTTATTAGTTTATGTAACTGTCTTGTTTGTACATGTAAAGTTCCTTCATATCTAATGTTATCAATAATATTTCAGGAGCAGAAGAGATACCACAAGCTCAACCAATCCCTTCCATGTTAGTGGGTAATAGTGGAGACTGGATCTCAACGTCACCATTCTCCTTTCTTTTTTGGGTAAGTTCAGTACAGTATTGATAGATTTTGGTAATCCATTTATGGTACATTGTCACGTCTGTTACAGGTATCAATGAATTAAGTCATTTTGCTGTTCAAATGTTTTGCTTTTTTTACTTTTTTTGGTTATTTTGGAATTGTTTTTACCCTGTTTTTTAAATTGTTTGTTTATTTCATTGTTTGTTAACTTGATATTTTTGTTGAACAGGAAAAGCTGTTATTGGAACCTTTCTCTTGTAAGCAAGATGTAGCATATGTGGTAGTTGCCCCAGAGAATGATCCTGTTCTTACAAGTACTAAACTGTTCTTTAAAGAATTGAGCTCCTTGTATGAAGTAAGTCCCATATGTACTGCAGGTTTAGTTTTAGTCTTTGTGGAAAGAGAATCAAAGCTGTCATTCCCGTAGCCAGACACAAATGTCCACTGAAAGAGTCTTGCATGGTTACACTCCTATGGTTGTATTGAACTGTGGCAGAACATATTGTAAATGTGGATTAATGTCACAGTAATGAAAGCAATTTAAGCAATTGGTTAAAAAAATACATGCGAGTCAATGAAGGTCGATATTGTGCCGGTGGAACGGTAGTGCAATGCTCTGCCACTAGTTAAATACTGATTAATGTCTTTTTGTGGTTTCAGACTTGTCGCTTGGGTCAACATGTCCCCATTGCCAAGATTCGTGATGGTATCCTGAGAGTTGGTCAGAAATCACTCAAACTGTGCAAAGAGAATGTCGATGATTGGTTTTCACAGCAAAGTAAGTTGACATTTATCAAACGTGCACATAAAATTACTCTAACATGAGCAACTAGTGACTGTAACAGATGCTGGTCAGTTTTTTTTTGCCATAGGTGTGATTCACGTGGCCTGGCAATTTCCATTATGGTCTGACTGGGTACTCTTTTAACTAAAAATCTCTTCTAGTTGATTAAATGATGAATTCAAATTGTATTTTAGGTAACACAAGTGAAGGGGCAAGAATCAAACTATATGCACAAGTCTGTAAATATCATCTAGGTGAGTAAGCTAAAACAATCAATGTTATGAGCTTTTTCTAAAAAATATTAATAGAAAGTGCAATGATTGATCGTATATGTTCTTGGTTTTGTTCTTAATACTGTAGCTCCATATCTTTCCACGCTGAAAATTGACCGCCATCTACTGGACCGAGACAAGACAGACGAGAAGGTGAAATCTGACAGTGAAAGATCTGGTTTTCCTTACTCTGGAAACGAGGGCAGTAAGACGGGAACGTAAGTACTACAGTAAAACATGACTTTATAACAAATTGTGGAATTTACTTTGAGGTTTTACTTTCAAGGCCGTTAATCAGTAATTTGAGAGAATGAATCATTTGATGTCCGATGTTTTCTAATATACTCCAGGAGAAAATGTTTTTTTTTACATTAATGTTATTTTAATTTTCATACTGCATTTGTACACAAAAAAATCTCAAAAAAACTGCAGGTATGTGTTGTACTCAGTTGATATCAAATAAAGAATAACTACAGAAGGAAACCAATGAAATTAGATTTAACCCTGTGGATTGCTTTAGTACCTCTTTCTCTTGTGTGTGTGAGTCATTATTATTATTCTTTATCAAATTGCTCAAACTGCAATATTTTTACCTACTAGGATTGGTACCCCTACTTCAGACACAGTCACCACTCCATCAGGTGATGATGATGGTGACAGCGACAGCAATGAACTACCTACAATTGTGGTATATCTTGTCGATCCATTCGTTAGTGGTTCGGGAAGTACAAGCTCTTATGTTGGTCTACTTAGGTGTTTTGCTGAGATGATCCATGGTTTGACGGACAGCTTGAAATGTAACGTAGTACTGCAGGTAAACATTTATCATTTAACTGTTACAGTCAAGATTATTATTCGCTTCCTGCGAACTCAGGCACTTCAATGCTCATCGCCATTTTGTTTTTTTTGCTCCTATCAATCAAAACTCGATTTCCACCCGAATGAAAAACTAACCAATCATGATTCCTCACGATAAAGTTCGTACAAACGTCGGTATGAGTAGGCGGGTTCAGACGAAATTCGAAAGCAGTTCGACAAAGTTCGGAGTTTTGATTTACGGTGACATGCAAGTTCATGCAAGTAATGTTTGCGGACAATTGTTTTGTAGGTGGTTCCTCTGACACAAGTCCTGCAGGTTGACAACCTCAATAAATCCAAGGAGTCATCAATGACTTTTATCATGCAGTTGAAATGCCTTGCATTTTCTGTGTTCTCCCGATGTCGAAAGACTATTCATCTCAACACAAACTTGAAGTCATTGACAGGATTTGGCCCAGCAGCAGTACAAGAAGCTACAGTCAAGGACAAAGAGGTGAGTCGCAAAGTGGAAGGCTGAGTGTGCGACTAAATGTTTAAAAAAGATGGACAAAGAGTAGATGACCTCTTACGAAGGATGTAGAAATGAGCAATTGAAAGAATGTGACTCTGATAATCAGAGACTGTTCGACGTTTTTTTCCAATCCGATCGTAATGGGGTCCATTTCTTATAAGTCTGTAAAAGAATTGTAGCTGTCATTTCTAAGAAAACAATCAAATCGCCTAATGTATTGTTGCTGTATTAATTTCATACCATTTCCCATTCCTGCGAAAACAATTCTAAAGAGGTATTTTGTGTTTTCTCTTGCAGAGTAATACAATCTCTCTGAAGCTGTACTCCTGCCCTTTTGTGCTGGATACTCCAATTAGACCAGTCATGGAACACAATGAAAACAACTCGGAAAAGATCATCCCAGCATGCCAATCGACACTAGTTCTGCATTGTGGATATTGCTTGTCACATGACCAGCGATGGCTGCTTACCGTTTGTACTGACAGTACGGGCGAGAAAGTAGAGACAACTGCAATAAGTATTCGTCCTTTGACAAGAGAAGATGGTCGACCTTACAAGACATCGTCAAGATATAAAGCATTAGCTAAACTGTTTGAGTTCTGCGTTGGTGTGATTGCTTCTAGTTTGTCGTCATGGAGACTTGTTATTTGTAAACTGGGCAGAATGGGTCATGGTGAGATCAAAGGTGAGTGTCTCATCTACACTGCGTCATCTTTTTACAAAGTTTAAGAAAAAGCTGAATTTGCCCACTGTAGCTTTTCCAGAGATTTACACAAAGTGGAGATATGAATCTAAATTGTATTAATTTCTAAAACTTAAGACATCAAAATGAAAAGAATGCTGTATTAACTGCGTTATTTAATTCTACTTTTCAGATTGGAAAGAAATTCTGAGCAAGACATCAGCAGAAGTTCGCCTTGCTTGTAATGCGTGTACTTCAATGCGAAATGACTTCCGGCCAACTGTATTAGGAGCAACGGTCATGGCATTAGAGCCTGAGCCTGCGGTCCGACTATACATGGCTAAAGGTAAGTCTTTCATTTTAATTCTATACAAGTTCCGACCTGTATTTATGAATTGTTAAAATGATAGTGCTAGCCACCTTTTCTTTCAAAATTGCACCCATTCTGATCTAATCACATCTCATTTATGATATTGAAACTATTTTGCTGGACAAACGTCCAAAACATCAGCTTCTTTGTTAAAACCTACCAATCCTTATTCAACTGTTTCACGATTCTGTGAAGGCTGATTTACAGCGTGAGTGATTTTTACTGAGTACCACCACTGCTATAACGTTCTTCACGACGTGTTTTAGGAATACATAAATTGCACCATGTTAATTTCCATAAAGTTTTATTTAGGGTAACACACTGGGAAACAAAACAAATTCCCAGTTTTCCAAAAATCATTCATTGCTCAGGAGAAGCCTTGAATGCTAGTGATACATTCTTTCTTGAAAAAGAGACGAACAATATAAAGACCAATGGTTTTGTCTTGACTCTTGTTAATGTGCGTATAATCAAGGCTTAGCCTGAGCAATGATGAACTTGTCTATTGCATGGGAAATGTTCCCATTTAATGGGGAAATATTGGTAAATTTGAACCCAGTAATAAATTTGATGTTACTTTCCAAACCGCAGATAATCCAAAATATACCCATTGTGGGAATCACAGCAAACACATTTTTCCTTTGTAATGTGCAGATTGGTGTTCCTTTAAGTTTTAAAATTATTTTGTACTTTTATTGCAGGCCTTGCTAAAGACAGCAGTCCACTGGACAGCGGTCATCAGACCCCAGTAGCAGCAATTCCCAAGCCTGATGTGTCACGAACGTTTATCAGTGTCTTCTCTACCGTATATCCGTATAAAAACCCTACCAAAACACTGGATTTCAAAACGCTCACACACACAACCACAGAAACGGTCATTACTGATACTGACATTTTATTGGCTAGTGCTGCTGATGATGAAAACGATCCTGATCCATTACGTCATCTATTTCCACTACTAAATACGTCACCTACACCATTGTCCCCAGTCCTGCTCAGTCCTCCCATGGCGTCGCCGATGGAGGACAATCATCTGGGCTCGTCTTCTCCGCTTGGTTTAGTACCAAATATGAACAACTCGCAGCCTGTTAGCTCACCGTTCCAACCCATTGATCGAGCCAGTCCTTTCCAGCCTGCCAATCACGGTACTTCGTCGCCATCGAAGAGCGTTACTCCACAAGGAGTTAGCAAGAGTGATCCTGACTCGCCACTATTGCAATCATTAACCCAAGGGTATTATATCTCAACTGTTCATCCTGGACAGGTGGCGCATAGTTTCTGGTCAAATTACCCTCCAGCTGAGAACTCCAATCCTGTCATTCTAAGGGTGAGTGACTGATTCTTTAATTGATCTGTTAGTTGATTGATTGATTGATTGATTGATTGACTGATGGATTGATGGATGGATGGATGGATTACTTGATTGATTGATGGATTACTTGATTGGAAGCTTGATAGATGGATTACTTGATTGATTGATTGATTGATTGGTTGATTGACTGATTGATCGATCAGTCGACTAAATACCATATGCCCTTGGTGGGAACAGAACCCACGTGTCTGGTATTCTAGTACGATGTGGTACGCAACAAGGACCAAACACGCTGACTACATAGCCGGAACAGGAAATGTAGAGCAACCGTGAAGATCCCTAAGTGACGGAATGATTAATGTTTAATATTTAATAATTTAATTCTTAAGAAAACGCATTTAAAAATCTCAATGCTTTTTACAAACATAGGAAAACTAATAATAATAAACCGTTCTGTTCTGTTCTGTTTTCAGGCTTTCATGTTTGTGCATACACCTGATCTCATTGAACTGGTCAATGGCTTTGTCGTCCCTACTCATGACTTGAATACTCATGCGCACTGCGATGTGCTAAAGTAAGTAAAAAATGGAAAAATTGCCAGCAAAACAATTATCATTGGTGTTGATCACTTTGGCCATCCAAGATGGCTGTCACTTTATTGACTTCAGATACCCCAACCAAGCATAATGGGACTTGTGATTTACATTGTGTTTTGGATTTGATGTTAATGTGTTTAATCTTGGTTTGGATAATCTTGCATCAGATACCCCAACCAAACATAATGGGACTTGTGATTTACATTATGTTTTGGGTTTGATGTTAATGTGTGTAATCTTGCTTTGTTACAGATACATCTTACAACAGTTTGATGCGTTATCCTGGCTAAATATCGACCCCGTGTCACGTGATAGACGGTCTTGTTTACCAGTCCACCTCAGTATGGTCTCGCAGTTATCGGATTCCTTCACACACTTACTGGACAAGTCTTAAAATATTTACCAACTGTGTAGAGATAGATTCTAATTTATCAATTTTATCCCAAGATTGCCGCAAGCTTACTCTATAGTAGGCTGATTTATTCAATTATTTATATTCGAATAATAATTTTAGGTCGTCTGACGTTATTTTTAGAGTTTTTAAAATATGAAATACGGCAAAAATGAGAATTTTATGACCTATAAATTGCAATTAATATTATGACCAATTGTACATGATACAAATATTGGCATTTCATCGTGAGCAAGTCACGTTAATATTGCAACTCGACAAACCGGTTTGAATTGTTTGTATGTCGTCATGACGACAAGCTAGTGGCTTCCCTGATTTGGCTGTCCATCTGTCTACTTTAGACTTCCATTGTTGAATCTGTCAAACTTTCAATGTCTTGTGATGTTGTAATGGCTATTTGCTGTTCTTTATATATTTATTTTCGTTGTTGTCTGTCTGTCTGTCCGTCCGTTAAACAAGTCATCTGTATGTCAAATTGCCCATTCTGTTGCTGCTCTTCTTTGTTTATATTATCGAACTTTGTGCTTTTAATGGTCAAGTTGTCCTTATTTAAATACTTTAGTCAAGCTCTGTTTAGTGCTTCACTACTTCAGATAACTAATTATGTATCGTTGCATAATTGAATGTGTGTGTCTCTATCTGCCCTCGTAGTGCTAGACAATGTGACAGTCCTTGTTTCCGGTCGAAGTTTTAAATTGTCGACAATTGTAATAAGTTAAATTGGTCAGTGAATAGGGGCTATTTATTACCCTAATGTAGAAATGATAATGTAGATAATAATAATATTAATGATATTAATAATATCTGTAGATAGAAAGAGAATAAAGTAAGCCACTTCAATCTTACCATTTATTGAGAATATATTTGTACATTTGTAGCCTTATGTGTCTAATATTTTCCCCCACTATTATAAAGAGTAGAGTTTTTATGTTGGATCGTTTCATAATACTGAATATAGATCATTTTCTTATTGTAACAAAGATATATATACATACACATATATATTGTAAAGCATCCTAAAATAAATGTTATTTACTTATGAAGTCGGGTGCTTTAGTTATCTATTTCATGAAATAGTTAAGTTCATGCACTAGACCATATGGGAGAGGCTCAAAAGTCATGAAAAGAGCATGCGTAGTAGGTAAGTTACGATCCTTATGTCAATTGAATCTGAATTATCCGTGCAAGGTGTTTGACTCAGCTGCATCTACGAATTGAGGGAAGTGGTAACTTGAAAACGAATAGTTGACGTAATCTCATCTCTCCCCTAAATCAATCGGGTCCAGAAATAAAACATCCCCAGAAACCTTGCGATGATTATCCCGATGGAAATGCAAGGGATATGCCAGAAATAGTAGACTGACCAAGACCACCGTTTGATTTTGGTAAAGAAAATATTTTGTAAAAACGCGTTGGGTGGGAAGGTAATCTCTGTCGACCGGAACTGTAAACGACTTATAGAATCAGATGTTTGTCTGGCGGTGTATTTATTTTCTTGTTCATTTGGTTTAATCGCAGGCGATCAGTGAGCTTCCATTAACAACTCTCTAGACATTTCTGAGCTAATTGGAAATAGTCGAAATTTAATTCAAAATCGATCATATTATCCGCGAACTTATAGTTTCAATTGTTTGCAAGTTTATTCCTTGATTTGCTTGTATTATAGTTTTACTCTATAGGCTGTTTTCCATCTCACCAGGTTTGCAAAAGCCGTTTCGAATTCAATTAACCTTTCCATAGTCCTAAAGCAGTATAGCGCCTTCTTCCTCTCTTTTCCAAAATAGCTCGTGCTTCAGGATATTCTAATACATCTAATAAATTATTTTTAGAGAGAAAATTTACTAAATCCAACGGATTTACTGTCCTGAGTTTCTCAACGTCAGATAAATTTAAAGCGCTAGCTTATTTCGCCAAAATAGCTAAATTTCCACCAACAATCATTTTGTAGATTTCACAGTATCGTCTCCGAGTCGTGACAAAAATCAACGCATGCGTTATTTGGTTCAAAATGGCGCCAAATTGACCAATCGAACCGCGAACCCATTGTCATGTGAACAACTACAAATAATAGTTCCATGTATGTATCAAGTGGTTTTTCATTATCACCTGCAATCATTCAATACTGTCGAGATAATTGTTTGTAGCCTGGTAACCAGTTGCATAGGGGTAGACCCACTTGATTTGAACCAAATCCTATATACTCTGATATAAAAAAAATACAAGCATTCCAAATATCATAGAGAAAGACGAGACCATGCGCGCGTAATATATACTGTATCCAATGGTAAAATAAATAAGAAGTGCAACTGAAAGGTAGTCTAGTGTTCATGTAATGCCGCCATAATTTCTTGGAATCGTTGACCCGCGAAGACCATGATTTAGGTATCTTTTATGATAATTAAAAAGAATATTAATAAACAAATTCATCTGTACTGGTGAATATAATCTGGACAGTGTCTAAAACTTTAAATACTCAGTACACTTATAGTTCTTGGTTTTTTTTTTTTTTTAGAGCTTTCGACTCAACTAGCTCTAAAAAAAAAACCAAGAACTATAAGTGTACTGAGTATTTAAAGTTTTAGACACTGTCCAAAAAGAATATTCTTAATTTGTCAATAATTATTAGCCTCATCATAGTAAAACATCGATATGCAAAGAGTGCTATGTCAAATGAAAGGCGTAGAAACAAACTTAAGTTTATGCAAACGCTTGGGGACAGCATTCATATTGAAAATACATGCCTAAAGAGGGTCTTACACGGCACGGGCCAACTTGTAACGCTAATTTTTTCACACAACGCTGTTGCTCGAAAAATCGATGCCATGTAACTTTTCGTACAATATTTTGCGCTGCAACACGTTGCAAGTTTTTGACCTTGTTTTTCTGTTTGTAATTCATTGTATCCGTTATTACTTGTGTGAATTTAAGGTAATAAAGTTATATATAAGTTCAACAAACTTGCAACGCAAGATGACGAAAATTCTGCAAATCGATGTGTGTAATAACATGACCACTAGCTGGCGATTTGATCTGATCAGATGCGCAACAAAATAGCGGTGAATTTAGTACAAAATGGAGTGCAGTCACTGCAATAACTTGTAATGAAACACAGAAAACGTTTTGAAGTTGATAAAATAGAAAAAATGTTACAAAGAAAAAAACTAAACAGCTAAGAGTGAGTTGGTAGCACGTTGAACTGAGGACTAAAATGATTGTTGCGCGAAAATGTGTCCCGAGTAAAGGTGGTGTCACAGGAGCCAACTTGCAACGCCGATTTTTCGCGCAACACTGAAAAAAATGCTCTCCTTTAGAGAATTTTTACTCGGCTTCAAATAATACCCAAATGTCCCTAGGGATGATGTCAACCCTCCGCATAGCTTCTTTTAGTCAAGGAGAAAGTGAGAGATAATGCAAATGTACTGGGATTTTAGCCCCCATTTTAGACCTGAACAATTTAAATATCGATATTCTCCAAAATACACTTGAATCTCAACAATAAGTACCCTTACATCATGAACTATGATGCACAAACCTCCGAATAACATGAACATATGTACAATTCTCATCTTAGTTTTCTGTGAAGCACAGGCATGGCTATGATGCCTTATGTGCCACCTAGGGTGCGAAGGAGACAGAACAGAACAGGCATGGCTATGAAAGAATAAGTTAGTCATAAGTGTTCAGTTCTGCGTTTACACATTTATTTCATCTTTTCTTTCAAATTTTCACTTGTTAAGGTAACTAAACATTGTTCAAAACAAATGGTTTTCAAACATCAGCTAAATACTGCTATAAGCAAATTATTTCAACTGATAATCTATGTTTTCTGTTCTTAGATGCATCAAGTAAATATTAGCCCACTGGAACAAAACATGCACCAAATAAATAAATCAAAACAAAGTCTGTTTTGTTTTGGTAACAATAGAACAAAACAGTTGAACACATCTGTATTGTGAAATGATCAACACTAACAATCAAAATGGCCAAACAGGAGTTCAGTGCTTAGTCACTGAATATTTTACTATCTTCTAAATGTTAACTATTATGAACAGAGTCTATCACTTTAGAGTTTTCTTTTGATTGAATAAGTTATTTGAAATGTGATGATTATAATAGTGGTGGTTACATTATGTGAAACTTGTATTGGGTTTGAAAGAAAAATTGTTGCTCAATCAATGTCAAACAGTCTCTAAAACAAGTGAAGGAAACTGTCCTACGTTTACTGAAGTGAAATTTGTTAAACGAGAAGCACCCCCTTTGAAAGTTATTTGAATGTCCTCTCCAGCAGATACAACACTTTTTCCAATGATTCCATACCATGAGGGTGGTCCGCTTATTTGAGCCTGTATGTTATACTCTACACCAGGATCCAGCCTGACAGGTCTGCCGAGGTTAACAGTAAATCCATAGTACCTGTCATCAATCATCTGTTCCTCTGTTGCATAGGACGAAGCTTTCATTAAGATACATTCATATGGATCATTCTTGTTAATGTTAAGTGTAACATTGCATGTACCATTCTTTTCACCAAAAATTCTAACACCGACCAGATTAACAGGTTTGTCAACACTAAAATCTAAAGAATCTGGATTTCCAACATATTTCCAATGTCCAGTGTCACCATTAGGTTTCAACAGCCCATGAAATCTTATTTCTGAAATCAATAGCGCACGAGGTGACCTTTTGTTTTGACAAAATACTTTAGTACTTGGTTCAATGCCATTGTAGATAGATATTAATTCAGACATCTCCATCACGGTTAAAATCTTGCAAGGCAGAACTACCTCAGCAAAATCTTTCTCCGTCATGAGGGGGAATCGAATCAGTCTCACAATGTGGTCTCCAAGTATGGTTCTTTTAGTTTCACCATTACAGACTAACTCCTCATCTTCTTCAATTCGTTTTGTAACCCATTTATCCACTCCCTTAAAAAGATGAAGCTCGCTGACCTCCAAGGTGTCTCTCATGAGTATTTTGCAAAGCAGATCTCGGGATATATACAGAAAGGAATTTGACAAGGCGATTTCTTTGGTGTTTTTATCAACAAACTTCCAGAGGTGGTTTTCTAGATTCGTATCTCCTACAGTCAGAACCTGTGATAACATATTCATTGCGTTTTCCTTTGTAACATTTTCCTTGATGTACTCGTTGCATTGTGCTTCCAAGGTCGGTATCATGTACTTCTTGGCAAGATAAAAGACTTCCATAACGTTGCTTCTTGTTAACTTGGCTTCTTCATAATATGCATAGCGAATGATTTCTTCCAGTCCTTCCTCAGTGCAGTCTGTTACATGGATGGGAAACTTAGTCTCGGCTAGGTTACCGTAGAACATGGCTTCGAAGATAGGACTACACACTGCTAGTAGAAACTTGTTTGCTGCAAGAGTAGCGTTGTTGCCATTGCAGTCGACAACTGAGAACTCGACGTCAGAGAAAAGAGAATAGCCGAAGGCGTAACTTAAACGTTCTCTGTGGGTAGAGAATCGGAGTTGCCAGTTTAAATGTTCCATTGCATTACAATCTTAACGAACAACGAGGATACATAAAACTGAAGCAGGCTCGATAGTATTTTACGTCAGGCGTTCCTGGATTGTTATACTCTTACCCATGCTTTTTTTTTTTTTTTTTTTTTTGTATGCAAAACTTATTCCATATTCTGCCTATCTTAAAAATAACCCCCACCAGTAAAACTTAATCAAATCACAAAATAAATGCTAACAAAAAACACAAAAATGAACAAAATAAAATAAATGTTTCAGCACCATAGGAACTCCAAACAGCAACCAAACAGAACTCCTAAGGGGAGGGGAAGGGGTCGTTGTTGCAGACCTACTCTGCTTGTAGAGCTACTTTTCACTTTTCAGAGCCCCGCCGAAAAAGTGAAGAGGGAAAAAAGTGGCTCTGCAAGCAGAGTATTCTTGGTTTGCAACCACATCACCAAGAATCCCTTGAAGAATAAAGAACAAAGCCGTTGCCGTCATGTTGGATGAACAGACACGAGAAACTAATGAGGAATGCTTTGTTATCGTCATATAACATGACGGTTATGACGTAACGTGCAATCCAAGAATTGCAGTGCTGGTGCCTTGTTTGTTTCTACTCTGAAGCCTTGGAGACCTATCAATTTTCTCGAATTAAAATTGCGCTGGAGCTCCAAATATCATCCCTTTTTATAATTCGTCTGAGCTCTAGAACCTTAATTTTCTTTCATTCTAAGCCCTGGAGCCATGGAGCACTGGAATCCTGAAGTCCTGGAGCCCTGGACCCCTCTATGTAATGTCATGTCATGCAATTTGGTGCTTAATATACTAAAACGTTACTGACACTTGTTCTTGTGTTATGGCATGATCGTGCTGGCGCTGGGAAGTGCTCAACTTCCAGCTTTACAAATTTATATCAAGTAGAACCAGGAGTGTATGAGATGAGAGATGGAATCGTTGATATTGTGCTTAAACCAATAGCCAGCCGTTCATTCTATTTTTAGAATAAACAACCCGTATGTTTTATAATTTGTTTTGGATTAAAAGTTTCCGTTTTACCGATGTTAACGGATATACATATACAAACCATGTCAAGCAAAATAATTCGAAATTGATGAAAATGATATTATACTTGTCGCAATGCTGATGAAATTTTATTTGTTTACAGATAAAATGCATTGCTTAAATAAGTTTTCAAATATCACTGCTAAAAATACTGCGAGAGTGTTTTATATACTCGTCCTAGAGATAGTTTCTTTTTCATAAATCTAAGATCAGAATGAACTGCATGACGTGGTTAATCTTGAAAATAAGGAACTGAGAAAGCATTTAAGTAATTAACTGTATTAAAAGCTAGTACCGCTAGAACTGAAGCAATTGACAACACGAAGGGGCTAGATCTTTCCTGGTCCTTCATTTGGGTATGATCTTATGCGTTCCTAAAGAGCAAGGGTGGCGTAGCTGGTTAGAGGTCCCGAGTTTGATTCACGGTGAGCCACATCCTTGTGTTGTTGTCCTTCTTTCTGTTCTGTGTAGCTAGTTGTGGATTTAAATACCCATAAAACAGAGCATTGGTGGAAAGAGGGGAGTAAAATGAGCGCATCGTCGGCTCTCTGGAAGATTAGGTTCGGCTAAAGGGACTCCTGACGTTAAATAATGGTTACTTTACTTTACTTCCTTACATATATTTTCTTAATTTAAATAATAAGCGCAAAGATAAGGCTGCGTCCAAACTAACCCGGATAAATTTGAAAACGCAACTTTATTTATCCGGTTAGGCCACACTAAAACGCATGAATCCGATAGAATTTTATAATAATTCTATTGTTTAACGAGTAAATTTTGTGACGATATTGGAACAAAAGCTGCGTTTTCAAATTTATCCGGTGTTGTGTAGCCAAGGTCTAAAGCGACAATAAAATGCAATTGCAACCTGCTACATATAGCTGTGTAATTTTATACTATTAAATATTTATTAGCAACATATTCGTAGTGAGGGGATATAGTTATTGACTTCAATCTGCCTACAAAGAAAGAGAATATCCTTGACTTGATGTCAAATATATGCTAGTCATAAATACAAGGAAAATGACCGTTCATATGTCTGTTCATATATCAATCAAACCCCTCGTTAATCCATATTGAAGCAAGGGCTGTGTTTAAAAAAAACCTGCAACTGCGATTTAATCCCAACAACTCAGGGTTGTTCCTTTTGTCCAATCACTGAGACCGAAATGAGTTGATAGATGCCGCGAAAGATGGCGATCCCACAAACAATCGGTATTATTTTTCGGTATTAATATCCTGCAGGTAGACCACCTTTCCTGTAATCTGATTCAGCAAATACTTGTGACATGATTCTGTGGACGTAACCCTTACGTTTACCATGGCTATCTTTTGCAGTAAACCGTACTGGATTCTTAACGACCGCTTGGACTACTCCATGACTAGTATCACTGACATCAACCTGTCAATCAACATCAGCACATGTCAATCATAAGTATCACTGACATCAATCTGTCAATCAACATCAGCGCATGTCAATCATAAGTATCACTGACATCAAACTGTCAATCAACATCAGCACATGTCAATCATAAATATCACTGACATCAAACTGTCAATCAACATCAGCGCATGTCAATCATAAGTATCACTGACATCAACCTGTCAATCAACATCAGTACATGTCAATCATAAGTATCACTGACATCAACCTGTCAATCAACATCAGCGCATGTCAATCATAAATATCACTGACATCAATCTGTCAATCAACATGACATGACAATCATAAATATCACTGACATCAACCTTTCAATCAACATCATGACTCGTATATTATTACTGTTACCATCCCGTCTACAATGTTTGGTTGCTCATGAATATGTACTGACGTATAAATGAAGAAGATTGTGAATTTTTGTAGGACAGGTGGGTCTCTGTCCCGAGGGGGGGGGGGGGGGGCTATTTGGCCTTTTTTAGGGTTTAAAACATGAGATTTGCAAAATTCTCACTTTTTGGTATCTTTTAGCCGTTGAAAAGCACTAAAACGCATGATTTTGATATCTTTCAGATATGAAAAATTTGTGAAGGCATGCCATTTCAAAAAGCGTCAGGTATCTTTAAGGGGTATTTTTGAAAAATTCCGACGAGCATCCCCGGTCGTTTATCTCCGGAGTTCCCCCCCCCCCCCCCCCTCCGGTGTCTCTGTGGTATTGTGTCGGGAAATAATCACAAAAATAAAATTTGGTAGCTAACTACTGGTATGACAAACAGCTACAAAACAACATTACCTCGTGTCCCAAGGCACGTAACCCATTCACAATCTCGCTGGGGAACCAAGTCTCTGCAAACACAGACCGTGGGTAAAGTTGATCGTGAACTCTAGCTTGACTCACAGAATTCTTGAGGTTATTTTTGAACCAGAAGTAGTTCATTATAACCTGAAAGATAAAAGACGGATTAGTATTATGCCAATTGTTATGGCAGGGTCGGAGTTTAGGACTGACATATTTTCCCGTACTTCCTGACATTTTTCAAACTAACATCCCATTTGTTTCTACATCTTAAACTCCCTGCATATCTCTTGATTCGTTCTTTCTCACTTATCCTTCCTTTAATTGTTATTTTTCCAATGATTCCTCTTCTACTAGCTTTCTTCTGTAGTGTCTCCTTCGATTTCTTCCACCATGGTTTCAAGGTTTTGTTAATTTTTCCACAAAAGTAACCCTTTCGCCAATTTTATAATTTCAAGATTTTCAATGTGGAAAATACGGCAGAAACTACAACTCTAAGGTTTGAGTGGGCGTTTCTTAAAGTTGCGCATTAGGGACAACAGGAAACTATCGACGCGGCTTTATATCCTTGGCTTTTATGTTACACCAGCTTTCTCAGTTTTCCCTGTCAACGCACTTTTTCTCAAAGCAACCCGTCCCATGTTTACTATTTTCAAGAGAGTATGAGAAAAGAGCTTATCCCCCGTATTTGGCTTACACTCATCGGGGGATCTTTTCATTCTATTTTAAAACTGAAGTTATTTTGAGAACGGAACGTAATTGGTCAGATTGAAGGAGGCGTGGTCAAATCGTCAAAACACCTCAACACAAAAGCTCGAAGATTGATAACAAGTTTCTAAAAATAGCACGACGAGTAGAGCCCCTAATCCGGGGATAAGCTCTCTAATCTCATACTCTCTTGCTATGTTTTAACTTACATTTGCTACAGAAGTAGTAATAATAGTGCCTCCAGCACCACCGATGACCATGTTAACATGCCCATCTTTGTCGAGGATAATAGCGGGTACAGCAGATGACTGAGGTCGCTTTCCTGGTTTAATGAAGTTGACTGGTGACGGTAGAAGACCGAACTCGTTGGTAATACCCGGAGCACTGAAGTCATCCATTTCATTGTTGTAGACAAAACCAAGTTTACACGACATGAACTTAGCACCAAAACTGTAAAAGAAAGATTGTATAAAGTTGTACTTTAGCACTAATTGAACTTCCTTATGCACTGGTGCAGATCGCAGGTTAGGCAAAACGTACACAGCGAACACAGGCAGTTTTTTCACCCTCTCCTGCAAAGAGGAAAACCAGTCCTCTTCTTAAGAGAGAGTGAACAAAATGCCTTTGCTAGCAGGCTCAACAATCACGGGCATCTTCATTGCAGCCTTATTCGAATCTGTGTTCATTCGGCTCAAGTCCACTGCGAATAGGACCCTGACCTAGAATAGAGTGCAAACACTAAATGTGTGCAACAGTTGTTACTACTTAGTACTAAATTGCGCTAATTAATCAAAAGAAAACAAAAGAATTAGCATAAAATAGGACTATTTAGTGGTATTTGTGTTACACACGTTTAGTGTTAGTTATCTGTTTGATATTTCTTTCAGTGCACTTACTAGCCATTCACTGTGCTGGTTACCGACACAGCTTCTCCATTTTCACTTAGCACGCTAAGATGAGTAGTTCCAGTCTTCAACGGTACGTGGTATCGCTTCCCATAATAGTCCTGGGAATGAGTCTGGTTGTCCCAAATCATTCTACGGATGTTTTTAGCGACATTTTCGTCCATCATTTCCTTTGTCACCTAAACATAAACATAAACAAAATAAAATCTTTCTTAAGATTTTGCGTCTGAAAAATGACAAGAATGACATGCAGTGAGAAACTTTTAGAAAATCTCCATGGGATGAAAGCAGCAGTTTCAATTAAAATGCATTGCGTTCTTCACGCCAAAGAATTATACAGCGGACGCCATTTTCGAATACGGCTAAATTCGATTACGTGAAAACTGTTGAGCGATTTGTTCGAAATCCCGCTCATACAGGTTTATTTGTTGTTTATTTACTGTTTATCTAAATTCTGACGTTATTTCGAATGTAAACAATAACACTTGCCGACGCAATGCATTCTGGATGAGACCGCTCTTTAATAACAATGAACGTTAGGGTTATGTTAGACTTTAAAAGCGATATCGGTCCAGCGTTAACCGTGAATGGAGTTAACTGTTAGACACGTGAAACATTCAAAACACTAACAATGACGCCTTCCCATTGAGACATTCCTTTTATGTAGAAGATCCATAGAGGTCTTCGTTTAATTCTCATGGACAAATACCTTATCAACTGTCCTCTCATAGTCAGGGTCTCCTAGTAGTGATCTGTATTTATAAGCAAACTTGAATGCTTCAATGATTCTGTGATATGTACGAACTGGGTGCTTCTTCATGTCACTGGGTTTAAAATGATAACCTGTCGACAACATCACATCCAAAATATGAAAATACGTTCAAAACATGAGGAGCAATCCCAATTGTTTGATTGTTTTTTAGTAAACCGGTCATTACTTCCATTTTTAAAATACTTTCATAAGATGAGGAGCTCAGATACATCCCTGGCGACCCCTTGCCATTTTTCTTGTTTGGTTGTTTTTCTATTAACATCATTACATCCCCCCCCCCCCCAAAAAAAAAAAAAAAAAAAAAAAAAAAAAAAACAATTAAGATCATAACACGAGAACCTATGTGATATTACACATTGCTGGGCCCTTTTCTGATACACAATACACCCAATACTAGCTTTCATGTGTTATCTTCTGCAGAGCATACAATTGTAGTCTCTCCTGATGGACAAAAAGGTATTTTTATTTAAAGTTATACAGGTAAAACATGCGCATCTTCTCTATTCAAAACCTTTTTATTCAAATGGCCAATCCACTGCACTGTAAAAAGCGATACCAAAGGTAGTGGGATCGAGGGTTCGAAGTGTTACCGCAAAGTCTCGTCATGCCTAACATCGTTAAGAGAGATGTCTTATCTGATAATGTGTTGAGTATTAAGTCTCATCATGCCTAACATCGTTAAGAGAGATGTCT
The DNA here is from genome assembly GCA_918843875.1 of Diadumene lineata. Lineage (NCBI taxonomy): Eukaryota > Metazoa > Cnidaria > Anthozoa > Actiniaria > Diadumenidae > Diadumene > Diadumene lineata. The sequence continues at coordinate 3,937,729 of OU974070.1, forward strand.
AACCTGATAGTGTGTTGAGTATTAAGTCTCATCATGCCTAACATGGCTAAAAGAGATGTCTTACCTGATAGTGTGTTGAGTATTAAGGCCAATACTGGACCAGCTGTTGGTGCAGGACCTGTCAGTAAGACATGACTACCCAGATGACTTTTTATTGCTGGTTTAACCTTGACGTGATAGTGCTTAAGATCACTTAGCGTCAGTTTACCACCACGGCTTTTGACGTCGCTCACTATCGTCTTACTGAGTACACCATCGTAAAAAGGCTTGGCGTTGCCGGCGTTAGCTATCAGGGTCAATACTTTAGCTAAGTGGGGTCTTTTTACAAAGTCTCCTGCTTTCAAAAGCTTGCCATTACGCATAAAAACACGCCTGTTGAATGGAAGCAGGATATGGTTATGTGATCAAACAGCTAAAGAATAGAGATGTCAATATTGTCGATGGCGAGGGTTTTTTTAATCAGCTCAACTGAATTTATATTAACATCAGAAACGCCTTAATAAAATTCTTACTTGATACATTTAATCTTTTATTCAGAGATTTTTTTCACAGATTTATTGCAGTGTTCACAAGTTTCCAAAATCGATACTTACTTAAAACATTTATCTTTTTTCAAAGATTTTTTCCACAGATTTATTGCAATATCGACAGTTTCCGGGATAACGAAACCTTCTTTAGCTAGTTTGATGGCAGGTAAGAATAGCTCTTTCCACTTTAGACGTCCGTACATCTTCCATGCTTTCTCCATTCCACGCAACTCACCAGGTATAGCTACTGCCAGACCACCTGACAACAATCACCCCAGAAACAAATTGTTATTTTTGTATAAATGACATACACAATGAAGTAAGGAGAATGTCCATGTATTAATAACCAAAACGCAACATGTATGCATTGATAATAAAAATAAATAAAAAATAAAAACATGTATGCAAAGATGTGTGTAAAATAATTAATGTAGGGGTAGAGAGGTTGAGCGTCCATCTCAAGAATAACCACTATGTGGATGAGATGTGTATAATAATTAATGTAGGGGTAGGGAGTGTGAGCATCCATCGTAAGAATAACCACTATGTGGATGAGATGTGTATAATAATTAATGTAGGGGTAGGGAGTGTGAGCATCCATCGTAAGAATAACCACTATGTGGATGAGATGTGTATAATAATTAATGTAGGGGTAGGGAGTGTGAGCATCCATCGTAAGAATAACCACTATGTGGATGAGATGTGTATAATAATTAATGTAGGGGTAGGGAGTGTGAGCATCCATCGTAAGAATAACCACTATGTGGATGAGACGTGTATAATAATTAATGTAGGGGTAGGGAGTGTAAGCATCCATCTCAACGATAACTACTAGTGGATGAGATGAACACTTATGTTTATATTTTTTATATTTATAATAACACAACCTCACACATAAGCGTGACTCTGACTCCGCGTCCGCTGACAAAAGAAACGTTGGCTCAGGTAATGAGATTGTGTTGTCGACGTCGGCTAATCAGCCATTAATCGTCTCGCGAGAAATAAAATATGTGGTAAAAACATACAAGTGTTTGTCAATATTATAATATATGATATTCTGGTCCGATTTGTAATATTAAGATAAACAAGAAACTTGATTGATTCCATAGGTCGGTCCCAGTCTCTCTCTGTCAGCATTTTTAGTCGCTCACAATCAACATGCTCAAACACAGTACTCGCTCAATCACAAGTGAAAAAAAAAACATGTTAATAGGCAAAGCACTGAGCCTTACAGTTATGTATATATTATACAAGGCACCCATTAAGCAAAAGGGGAAATGAGGAATATATTTCAGTCTCCAAGAACGTCCTTGTATCGCCACTGCCTCGGGACGTACAGTACTGATTTTTATCTATGTTTTATTTTTTAATGCTTTGCGAGTTATAATTTGCAATATCACTTTCAAAGTAACCGCGTTAAGGATATCCTCATCGTCATCATGCATCCTGATTATCATATTATATTCATCGTCATCATCCTTTTTATGCCCCTTTTTAACACTTTAATCATTATAAACGCCATTACCGTCCACAGTAGGTTTTCGCTGTGTACTCTTAATCTCTTATCATTTATCTTAATCTCACATTTATCTTTGTTAGCAATGATAGAGGTTGTTCTTTACCTTCAATGCCTTTCTTAGCATCTCCTTGAAACAAATCCCTATTTGCCTGCATTGGTGCAGTCTCTCTAAAGTCAACCATCTCAGCCTTCTTCTTGAATGGATCGTATATCATCATAAAACCACCCCCTCCGATACCAGTCGAGTGAAGGTTTATAACACCAACACACAACATAGAACCAATGGCAGCATCTACGGCATGACCTCCTTTAAGAAGCAGATCGCGACCAATCTTTGAACAATGCTCATTATCAGTAGCCACTGCAGCTTTTGAATAGTGATGCTGCTTGGATGGAAATTTCTTGGTGTGAGAAGTCATGCTGAAAGACAGAAATATCATAAAATTGCGATGAGGATGAAGATAGCTGATGGTGGTGATGATAATGATGATGATCATGCAAATGATAATAATGATGGTAATGGTGATAATGATGATGATGATCTTTGACGGTAGTGATAAAGACAATAATAGGCCTATGATAAAAATGATTAAAATGATGATTTTGATAATTGACAAAATGATGACGATTTCTTATTCGAGAACTTACTAATTGCCAAAAACCATCAGCGCGTTTTTTACATCCAAGCTGGATTGCTTTGCATACAAAATATCAAATTAATGAGACAGATTTGAATTATTTGAAATGCTGGTTTAATAAACAAAATTTCAATTATAACTATGTGATACGGTTCAGAATTCAATTTTTTAGTTTGAAAAAATTATATCCCCGTAATATTCATTGTTTTGTATATTAGTTTGGTTGCCTGATAAGACAATTATTCATGTTGATCCTGATAGCAAGTCCCGGTCTAGTTAGTTAGACTGGTTCAGTGTTTCTAATGAAGCAATTGGGTAATATGAAGAACTGAAGAACTTTCAAACAAAACTGAGTCGTTTTTATCTCTAAGATCAAGTGATATGTCTTTAAATTAGCGCCATTAAAACCACATGAAAGTCACGAACTCAATAATTATCTAAGAAGTCATAAATCCAATAAATATGTACGACATTTTTTTAGCAAAATGTTATTTAACAGTGCCTACCTTCCCATCATAAATCGTTTCTGTAGTTTTCGTACCGGAGGGCTGTCATGAAACTTTATTGCCAGCCCTATCAAGACCACTAATCCTAAACCAATGGCTAAAATCACTCTGATCAGATGGCGCCTCATTCGAATGGGAGATCGTGTTTCGTCACAGATACTCATGACGACTCCCTAGTACCCTTTATAAGAGCTCTAGGAATTGAGCGAAATGATGTTCGAATGTAGTGATCGAACGTTCGATCGGTAATCAACAAGTGATTTTCAACACGTTTCACAACAAGTAGTTCTGGCTTGGTTGCAGTACCTGTCTTATTTTTGGTACCTGCTATGTTCATTCGCTATACTAGAAAATCTCCCTACCAGGTGATCATTTGCTTTTCGTGCCGTATTTTCATCCAAGAAATTGAGAATATTTTGATATAGTATTTTACTAACTATATTTACAAATGTTTGAGTTGGTATTCAGTTTCAATATTTATCAGGAATTCTGTGTATGAGAAAACACCTCTGCTAGAAGTACTGTATGTTTTTTACCAAATAAAAAGATTTTAAATTTACATTTCAAGATCACTGCTGTACATGTAAACATCTTCAGAATCTTCAGAATCTCTAATTGGATGAGTAAATAATAACAAAATTGGAGAAAATGTTCGAGTACTTGTGAAAATGTCCGAACCACACTTGCATAAGAAACACCCATTATCGATATGCTATCTCTTCTAAAATATGATATCCAAGCTACTTACTGGTACTGAGATGTATATAGAGTGCACGCACTAAAGTTAGTGTGCAACATAAATACGACTAAATAGTGCTATTTCATGCTAATTCTATTGTCTTCTTTCGTTTAGTGCTATTTACTGCTAAATAAGGACAACTGTTGCACACTTTTAGTGCGTGCACTCTATTATATTGCGCTTTCTAGTTTTCTTGCAATTGTATATATTTAAACGTTTGGGAGGTTTAAGAACAACCATACATTACAAGACATGATAATATGCTTAATATCCATGAATTCACTATTTCGATACGTGGGTGTGATTTTAAATGAGTTGAAGGAGCGAGGACTGATTCTCGCTTTCAATGAGTTAAATTTGATTAAGATTAATTTTTAAAGAACGTTTCTCTTTGACTAGCAGTTACTCAAAAAACCTTTGAGAGCTTTCATATCCACAGATGCTGCTGATAAAAGTTGCTCGAAGTCAGTTGGCAACAAGCGGAGCAGTGGCGGATCCAGGACTTTTTTAAGGGGGGGAACCAATGGGAATTTTCCAACTATTTTCGTTAATATATCCCTTTTTGGATTCTCATTAGCATTTTCTAGTACGTCATTCATTGCAGTTCATTTATGAGAATAAAACACTCAAATGTATTCGGTTGATATTAATCATTTTATTTCAGGTGCTTTTAAATCATAAAAGAAGTAAAAGATCATTAAATGTTTTTTTAGGAGGTGGGGGGACAAGTCACCCCAGCCCCCCTCCCTGGATCCGCTCCTGTGGGGATAATCTTCGCATCTTTTTGTCGATCAAACTCACAGATCTATTTATCTTTTAGAGTGTTTTGGACCAAAAATATCTGCTTTTTGATTGAAAATCGTATGTAGTCACACTCACCTTAGTCCAGTCAATCTACGGCAGAACCCAACACTAATTGCAACAGAAGGTTTTTCAACGTGATTTGCCTTAGGAGATAGTCCTAAACAACATATCAAAAGTCCTAAAAAATCCTAGTTTCGGAAAGCCCTCAAAATTGACTTTTTGTAAAGCCTATATTTTGATATAGCATGAAAACGAGGCTCAAACAGGAAGTGGCCTTATTTCTTAATTGAAATGACCACTATCTGCAACTTTGTAAACGGTTATTCAAAAGAGCAACAATTTTAGTCTTTTTGTACATTTATATGAAAGTTCTACTTATTTATTTGATTTTTTTAATAATTATTACGTTTTAGCCTATATACAAAACACTGAAATGAGCATAATTTCTGTCAAGAAGTTACTTCAACGGCACCCCTTTTTGCTATCACATGGCAACATCAAGTGTCTCGGTCTTAAAAGAGAACACAGAGGTGTCCTATTCTCATCATCCTCATAACAGGAATCATCAGAGGAGTTGGAACAGCCAGATCCTTTGTAGTGACCCGACAGACCGCGGAAAAATTCAAGCCATGAGCTTTCGAAAGTTGCAACGCAACACCTTTAGGAGACTCTGTGCTGCAGCAGGTGGCAGATTCGTCATAACTGTTTTGTAGCTTCCATCCCCATTGCTGTACATCAATTTATTCTCCTTTACATTGCTGAATTTGATATGGGATATATTTAGCAGCTGCAGAATGTAGGAGGAAGGGTGTTTGGTTCAGTTTTTGTTAGTTTTATCGCCAGTTTTTCTGGTGATATCGCTGGTATCGAAGATCATCTAGAAATTGACCTGAATTTCAATTTAAGCGCAAAAGAATAGCATTTTCGTCCTCCACCTGAAAACCTTTTGTAGCATTCTTGCTTGGAATAGTTTGGCATTGATCCCTGAAATGAGATGAGCTTATAAAAAGCTCTGAATCGATGTGTCCCAATAGCAGTTTTGCGCTCCTGACATTTCTTGATATTCCAGACTCTGCGTCTTACGGTACTTGGGTTCAGGAACAAAGAACAGATCATGGTAATCAAGGTCTGCGTAATAGAGAAGAATGACGTCTGAGCGACGTCTGTTTGGTAGAGGCGCTATCGTTGTATCCATCAAAGACGATAATCGCCTTGCCCCAATTCTTTATCAAGTAATTGCAGTACAGCTCACACACTTCCCTGTAATTTGTGGTACCTGGGTAAGGCTAACTTATCCTGTGTATCTAGAAGCGCTCCGCCATCTAAAACATACCGTATACTTCTCTGATTTGGTGCGCTTACAGCTTGAATCTGGGCAGAAAGTTTCAACTAGATGGCATCGGCTAAAGCTGGCTTTTTTGGTTGTGAGAGCATTAAGGAGAAATTAAATAGACATGCCGGATAAGTAACAAAGTTTGTAACAAAACAGCGCTGGGAGATCTTTGCACTGGTGTGACGCCAAGATTAAGCGCTGAAATAGTAACTGTGCGTTAATCTTGATAGCAGAAGTTGTAGCAAGATTAACTGCATGGTTAGAATTTTTATGTATGATACTGGCGATTCCCCAGTCATAGAAAAAAGAACCTTTCTTTTACTTTTTTGGCATCGATAGTATGCAAGAGCGGAACAGGTCAGAAAAGTCTGTGATCAGCAAGAGTGGAGAGGATGTAAATAGTTATCTCGTCTAAAAAGGATTTCTCGCCAAACAGGGACAATAAATGACATATCAGCAGAGCTTTATAGACGATGAAGATGTTAAACTAGACAAAGAATAGTTAAAATTTAAATTTAATGTTTTGTGCGGGCTTTAATTTTAGGTGTGGCTGAATCGCAGAATAATCAATTGACCCTTGATTTACATGTACTAAATTAAGTTGAATAGCAGTTACAAAACCCGGTGCTCTGCAGCCTTTCAAAAATGTATTGTGATTTATTAAAAAAAATTAAGTGTTGATCAAACTTGTAAGAATATATATTCATACAATATGTATTCATTTCAAAAGAGCACAGTAATATATACACAAAATAATCAGCACTGGCTATTACAAAGACAATAATACTTGCTTAGCTTGCAATTGAAAGCGAAAAACAATCCTGAACTGTATTTAAAGTTTGATATGGATTTATTTTCTTGTTCTACGCTTCGAGCTCCACGGCCGGCACTACACGCGGAGAATGAATCAGAAATCGACATTGCCACGACAAAGTGTGACAAATGCGAGTCGACATTTCGTATATCTAATTACAAAACATGTCTAAAAACATTTTAAGTTCATAATTTAGATTCAGTGAAAACTTCGCAAGTTTTTTTAAAATTACTTTTACAAATATCTCAAAATTGATAATACATAAGAATGTATAAGTTTATTTTCACATTTAAATTTTAATGTGATATAATTGTATAACACTACAGTTTAACATTTAAAAAACTCATAATTACAATTTGATCTTTAGCTAATAAGACTCGTAGTTTTTTAGGTCTAACGACACTTTTCCAAATAAATAGTTGCGAAAAATAAGTCAGATGAAGATTTTGCCTCACAGAGCCTCGTTTTCGTGCAGCATATTTTAGCCCGTCAACTCTGTCATGAAAATTCCTTATTTTCAGCATGTTCCGAAACTAGGATTTCTTAGGACTTTTGATATGTTGTAGAAGGATATTTTCTGATACTAAAACCGTTGAAAAACCTTCTGTTGCAATTAGTGGTGGGTTGACCCATGTTTTTTCGTAGATTGACTGGACTACCTTCCTAAGACTCCTTTAGGAGTATTTTTGAAACATTTCCGACAACTGGCATCGCCATCATACGATATACGCGATCTTCCCTGGGGATGTTTTATTGAGCAAGTATATCCGGCATAGTCTGGTTCGAAAAGTCGTGAGTTTTCATGAGTTGCTTGCAGATGAAATGCGTTGCCGTTAAGTTTTTGAACGTTGGACAATACAGGGGCGGCGGAACAGTAACAGCCATGGGGGGGCACTATAATCAACCACCCCTCCCCTCCTCATCCCCCACCCCAAAAGCTGTGTAAACTCATGCATTAATGTCTTTTAACCAATATTTTGTGGGGGGGCCGAGCCCCCCAAAAATATTTTGTGGGGGGGCCCGTGCCCCCCCGGCCCCCCCGGTTCCGCCGCCCCTGTAATATTAAAGAAATTTTGAAAAAAACGGTTTTTGCACTGTTCCTAAAATAGGTTGTTTGTTCTGAGAATAGAACTCAAGGGAAATTACGACATATGATAGCCATAGTATACTTGGAAAAAGACAGACAATTAAACAAGAAAATGGCAAAAATGAAAAAAAAAATGATGAAAAAAATCTTAGCATTACGATCTCGTACCCAGGTCCTTTTCATTCGAGTAAGCAATAAGGCCCTGGTGACGAGATTTTAGATTTATTAAAATTTACAATGGTTTTGATACTTGTAAGAGGTGTGAGCCGGAACTGTTACATTGCCAATCTCAAACAGATCTTTATGATAGTCACTGCGAGGTATATGAAAGGAGATTAAATTAAATGAATTAAAAAACAAGAAGCAAAATGATTGAAAATCATGAGAGAAAAACTGAATACCTCTGACGGATAACAACAGCAAACAAACAAGCAAAACGAATTAACAAATAAACAAACAAATCAACTAATACTGAACAAACAAATAAACAAACAAACAAAACAAACTAACGAACAAACAAACCAATAAGTAAACAAACCAAAGCTATTACATTTTCTAATTTTTTTTTTCTTTTGTAGATATATCAGTCTTGTGTTTTATGTTCTATGCTCTGCTAGTTCCTCTGACTAATTTCTATGATTTCCTTTTGATCACGTTGCTACACTATATATTAGGACTTTTCCAGAAATTGTATTTTAATTTCAGTCGTTTCTAGGCTAGACTTCTCCAATTTGAAATATTGAATTTGAACAATTTCAAATTGTGATTCAAAAATGATTTTGATATTTTTTTGGCGATTTGTTTGTGAGATTTTTCCTTTTAATTCCTGAGTTTCTTGATTTGTCTATCTCTTTGTTTTTCCCCGCCATGCCTCTCAGTGTTTCCTCTACAGATCATGCAACAGCATTGACTGTTTTTTTTCCTGAATATTTTTTGCAAGCCAACATAATCGATTAAATTACACTTGCTATATTCGGCTCTATTTTGTATATGACTTTTTTTAGAATTGTTTGTGTTGCCGGTTTCACTTGACATTTTAACTATTGTTTTTTTGACATTATATCGTTTGTTCGGTTGTGTCGTTGTTGTTGGTATTTTTATTTATTTATTTTATTTGTACTTGTATTTTTATATTGCAATTAGTCAGCATTTGATTATTTGCCACTGCTTTCAATCTTTTTCATTCGTTGTTTTTTTAGCATGTTCCGCATATCCATTTTCTGACGTTTGAAATTTTTAATCCCTTTTGACATTTCTAGGGGAATAAACTCTAAGAAAACATTTATTTAGTTTAAGTCAGATTTTGAGTTAATCCGTCAATATGTAATGAATAATCCGAAGACATTTTATGAGTGTGTCAATGTGTTTCAACAATATCACTTTCTACAAGTCATTAATCATTTGAAATGCAAGTCTAATCGCATTTTGATGGGAGGGATCAATGTTCAGTGGGGGTTGAATTTTTCAACAGTTTATAGTTCTTATTAATAATTGTGAATTTGAAAGGGGCAAAACGTTTGTCAGTTTGACTACAAAAAAAAAAAAAAAAAAAAAAAGAACGAGAACAAAACGCAAGGTAATAAAATTCGCGCAAAAAGATGCCATGAGAAAAAACGAGAAAAAAGGTTTTAAAAGAGTTGGTTAAGCTCGCTGCTTTTGCTACATATTATTCCATCAAGTAAAAGAAATTAAAATCTCAACGGGTCATGTATTAAAGTAACTATTTATTTCATTGAACCGAAACCCTGTGAGTCTAATATGAAATAAAGTATCCTGCAGTTCTTGTTATTAACTACAGAAGTCAAGACCACGCTGTGAAAGTTTAATAATGAAATTGAGTAAATTGAAACGAGCGCGTCAATTAAATCGTACATTTAAAAAGCTAAGCACTTGTAGACCTTCGGCTCTAACCTAGCTTATTGCCTTCTTACTAACCAGCTGTCTTTTCAATGGTGAAACGAGTTTTAATATCCTTTGCTGTTAACTTGGACGGTTTTCGTGTTAGTGAAAGTGTTTTTGTAAGGCTTTTGTGACGGGGGCTTTTCAACTACTTGAACTAGCTGTCATGGACTGGCTGTTCTTGGGAAGGTTATATCCTTGAAAGTTTTTCTATTCACCCGTTATTTTTAATGAAATTTCCTCGCTTTAATTTAAATCGTTTAAATTGTAATACTAACAGGATTTGTTTACTAGGAAATATTCATTTGTTTTCTAGGGAATATTCATTTGTTTTCTACACGAAAAATATCTGCAAAAACTATAGTTAATCGAAACCGTTTGCATGTGACTCAGTAACAGCGTCGGACTATTTCGCAATGATCGTCTTGTATCGATCAAATACTGTCGGCCCATTGATCATTTCACTTTTGATTATTGCCTGGAGTCATGGTTTTCTGTGGTAGAAAATGACCTTAATCAATGAGTTATAGACCGGCTCGTTTGTAATGATACATTGTGCATTAATGCAGGAAACATGGTTACGTTAATGCTGTCAAATAGCTTCCTTGTATAATATTGGAAAGTCTCCACTGAAAGACGCCCGATTAGGCAAACTCACTGGACAAATGATTGTGAAAATCATCAAAAGCGGAAGACAAGCTCTTATCGGGTATGTTTGTGGTAGTTCGTGCGAACGGTACACCTGTATGCCTATTGTTCAATCCAAGTAGCTTCACTAACAATATTCCATCTCGCTATGGGGTCAAAACCGTAGTTTTTTTCCGTGTAAAACTCAAATAAACAAGTCTCCCTCAAACAGTAATCAATGCAGATTGTATCAGGACCCCTGGTAGAGAGCTTTTGATGTGAGCGAGGTTGACATTGGAGAGTTATTGTCTTCTAAATGTCTTAAATGCAAAGTGACAATATTAAATTGTAATTTGTGCCTCTGGGCAAAGCTGCTTCCTTTTTAACCGCTTTACGGCATTGTTTAGTCATCAATATTCAACGCGAGCTGACTTCTCAACGAATACTATTAAATAGATAACTCCTTTGCTCTTGTTATTAATTCGTTCTAATCATTTTGGCTGGAACGAACAAACATATCAAGTTTGAAGCTCAAATCAGTTGAGGAACTTGTTTGGGGCGCGCGTACATATCTATGTTTTCATTTCTTGAGTGAGTCAGTAGTTGAAGTGTTACTCATAGCAGAGATACTATCTCCCAAAAACTGTTCAAATCATTGTAAGCTAACGATCTGAAATCCAATACTACTTAGGGTAATGGAAATTTGTTCAGTATGTGGTGATCATTCCACAGGAAGGCATTACGGAGCGAATACGTGCGAGGGTTGTAAGCTCTTTTTTAAGAGAACCATCAAAAAGCGGCTGTACTATTCGTGTAGACTTGCTGGTTGCTGTCTTATAAGCAAGAGATATCGAAATAGTTGTCAGTACTGTAGAATGAGAAAGTGTTTGGCTGTTGGTATGAAAAGAGAAGGTAAGAAAAAAAATGTACACTTTTTAGCTTCGTAGTCTCACTAAGAACAACTCGCGACCTTCGTACTTACAATCAGTTTCAAAACATGAGTTGGAATGTCGTAGACCTTATTTTCACACGGCAATATCACATTGCTTTCTTTCAAGTCATCAATAACTGAGGAATTATTTGTATTTTTTTATGGGATGCAAAACGGCTATTTTTTCAGTAAAATGTTATAGATGTAATGTGAGTTGTTTAAGCTAATCTTCAACACTTTTAGTTAGCACATTACCTCACAATTAGAAACGCGTTTCAGTGCTGACTATTTCATATATTTTGATTAAAATTCGTTAGTTTTATAATTAAATTTGTGATTTTTTTTTCTTCAGCCGTTCAACAAACAAGGCTTCAAGACTATGAAAAACAACGAAAGCGTCAAAAGAGACAACATCAGAAATCTGAAATCAGAAAAGATAGCGATTTCGCTTCGTTGTCAGATTTTGTTGTTCATTTACAAGCTGTAGAGCCATATTGCAGTGGAGAAAAGACCTTTTCCTCGAGTTCCTTACTGAAAATGGAGTCTATATCTGGCTCAAAACAAAATAAAACAGGCTCCAGTGAGCGAATACGAGAAATGGCAGCGCGGTTGCTGTTTATGACAGTTCACTGGGCGAAGAAAGTGCGACATTTCTCTGAACTTTCCCACTTAGACCAAGTAACTTTACTCCGTGAAAACTGGAGTAAAATATTCATTATAAACCTAGCTCAATGGGGAATGCCTGAGTTTGAATTGGCACCTTTAGTCGACGAGGCAGTTGAAAAAATACCAAACCAACATTTGGATAAAGTACTCAACAACATGGGCAAGCTAAACGAGGTCATTTACAAACTCGTACAATTACAGTTGGATAGAGCTGAATTCTCGCTTCTCAAAGCACTGGCTTTATTCAATCCAGGTAAGTCTTTCTTTTATTCTACTTCTAGACTAAACTCAGTACATGATGATAAAAATGCAAATCTATGTGAGTTAAGAAAACGTCAATTAGAATTGACTGATTGTAGTTGTTAACTAAGCCGGATTGATCAGTATCGCGCAGGGGCTTCGGTTAAAGTCCTTCCGCTTGTTTTAACGAATATCATGGCATTGCACTTGAACTAAGATGTGTTCTATGTAGCGCAGCGGTGCCTTAATGGCAAGGAAATTAAAACAATCCCACTATACATAAACATAACACCGGTGAAGATTTTCCCAGCTAAAATCAAAACAATATCATATCAACATCACTAAATGATCAGTAAAACATGATGTGGAGCTGCGTGATCGCAGTGTCATGATCTTGGCGGCTTTTTTAACATTACTAATTCACAAAGAAAAAAAGTGCTTTGATCAAAAACATATTTAAAACAGCACAAAAAAATAATTAAACAAATAGCCGATGCGATGAAATAAATCAACACGAAAGTGGCTTTTCTTTTTTTTTTGGAAATATCCTCAGTACGATTTTAGTCCGCACTTTTCATGATATAATATATCATTTTTATATAACTGAAAAAAAGGAATTATAAAAAAAACATTCAAAATAATTCAAAAATGTATCATGAATCAGTCAACATGAAAAATGTTTTAAAATATTTTTTTTTGATTCTTGAGTATTTTGATCAAATCTTCCAAATGTTTAATAATCAGCAGTCAAAAAAAACAGCATTTTCAGATTGCACTAGGGGATTTATAGTTAAGGAATTTTCATGAATGATATTTCAATTTGACATGGTTATGATCAAAGATCGTAACTGCTGTTTTTGTACATAAAATCTCACCAAATACACAAAAACTGGGATTGCATATGCACACGTACATTAACAATTCAGTGGAAACTTTTGCAATATACATATTTTCTTTCTTTCTTTTTTTTTTTTTTCTCTTCTTTTTTTTCTGTCTTTCTGTTTTTTTTCCATGATTCTTTCATATTTCAATATTTCGTATTTGAACGAGTCGAGTATTCATTCCAAAACCAAATAAATAAACAAACAAAAAACTGACAGTACAAAAATGAATTAGAAAAAAAATGCAATTGAACAAGTAAACAAAGACAACCCTTATAAAAACCTCACACAGAAAAACAGAATTTCACAAAAAAAATTGATTCTCTATCATGATTGAGATAGATATTTTGAGAAACAGAGGAGGACAGAGAATGAAATGACAGTTTTTCCACTAGATGATTAATTTCTTGATCAGACCTCACAAGGCAGTAATTTCCTCAAGACAGATAGTCCAACATTTACACTATATCTCATCATCCGTTCGCTTATTTCCTATACAGAGAGGTATTTTTACTCATTTGTTTTAGGTTTAATCACTTAACATGACACGTATTTAACTCATTTGAAAAATTTTATTCCGGTTGAATTAAACTTTTAGACGTTTTTCTTCGATTTTGTTTCAAATGTCCTTATATGCCCGGAATTTATGTAAGTTAAAACTTCACACGCATTTCGATCATGCATTGTGGAAATTTTATTCCGGTTACATTAGGTCTTTACACTCTAAGACTTTGTTCTTCGCGATTTTGTTACAATTTGTACCCGGAATTCGAGTAATTTTATACAACACAGGTGTTAAAGAAGTCGATTTAAAATGAAATGTTTTAATGACCAAAGCATTAGTTTATTTCCTATAGTCTTTGTCATTGCATTTAAAACATGCTATTTTAAGTGCATTTTCACTTTTTTGTCATTTTATTCAAAGGTATTACAGCATAAATCCATTAGGTTTTTATACAGTGTCGGACGTCTGAATTGTATCGTTCTTTATAATTAGATCCTTTGAAAATCTTATAGCATTAACTGGACTCAAAGAGTTCGACGTTTCAAAAAATGTTATGGCGATAAAGATGAATAGAACTAAATTATAAAATTTTCTACCAGAACAAATACGATGAAGTAAACAAAATAAAAAGTCATGAGCAAAAAGGTTTAAAGTACTCATGTTTTGAGTGTTTTCTCTGCAACCTTTTCATCCGCTATTTAACAGGACGTGTGGGACTGTTCAACCAATCAATTTTGACCAGCACTTATAGGTACATAACACCCTTATCACCATCTGCCTAACAGTGTTCACTTTTTACAGACTAAGAACTTCAGATATGTTATCAAACAAGTTAGATTTATCAAGAAAACGTTATTTAATGTCTAGGTTTTTTACTCTGATTATAAAAAAAACCAAGCGGGTTGAGCTTGGTTAACACTATAGTCAAATAGTCTCAAGCATAAGCGCAAGTGCTGTCTTCAATGTGAAATAGCGTGAAATGAGCATAAGAAAGTTCTGATCATTAAGACTGGTTTTCACAAGCACGATACAAGGAAAAAATATTTAGAACTTTTGACAACGCAAGCACAAGCACAAGAACGGCAACATGATTGCGCTTGCGTTGGCAAGAGTTCTTCATATTAATGTTTTTTTTTTAAATAATTTTCGTCTGATTTCACAAGTTAGTACAGCATAAGAGAAATGTATACGTTTAATCGCTTATGCTTGCAGTACATGCATGAAAAAATCTATAGTTTCAGTAATACCAAAAACTGTTAAATATTTTTAATTTTGTATTCATTAGAGACGTTCATTTAATACCTATACAGATTTGTCATTATATGGCAAGTTCTCTGTTTTTCCCAAAAAAGACATTGTTGAATGCATGTGCTTATGTGTTAACAAATAGCATTCGTTTACAAATGCAATCAGACTGGTGTAGACGAGTGTAAACATGGCCTCAGTAGAAGTTTGTAGACAAACAATCTAAGAAAGAGAGCAGATGATCGTTTAGTTCCTTTGCTCGAGAAAAAGGAGACGAGGCCCTGGGTACGAGACATTGAAGCCCCACCCCCCCCCCCCCCTACAAAAAAAAAAAAAAAAAAAAAAACTAAAACTGCTAAAACACCGTCAATTTCCACTCTCTTTTTTTGTTTTCTTTACATAGGAATCCTAACAAAATAACAATAACTATATGTTTATTTTCAGACACTGATCACCTGTCTGATACAGTCCAGATACAAGCCATACAAAACAAGACACAGAATGCATTAGAAGAGTACATACGAATGTACCAACATTTACCCAATAGATTTGGACAGACACTGTTAAGACTCGTTGCTCTGGGGTCCGTTGAAAGTAGGATCATTGAGCACGTGTTTTTTGAGGAATTGCTTGGCGGTGCGTCTATGCACACAATAGTTGATGGACTGTTAAGAGCAAAGGACATGCACAGTTACGCTTGCTGTTTAGAGGAACAGAACAGACCGGGAAATTAAACCAATTAAATACTTCAGAAATTATAAATATGTAAAATACATGCATGCATTAGTATTTGAACTCCATGGTTGGTATAAAATCCTGCTATTTGATTGGCTCTCGTGAGTGCGTTTAACAGTATCAACGCAAAACCTTGCGTTATTGAACTTATCTAAATTTTGTAACAAAAGAGTAGGCTTGGTTTTCTCTTCCAAGAGGCGCCTTTACACTGTGCAAACATTTACTACAACTTTTTCTGCGCATGGTATTTTGAGAAAAGCTGCAGAATGGCTGAGCCGTGAATGTAACAGTGTAACAGTGTTTCTCAGTTCTGCAACACGTCCAAAGAATAGAATTTATTTTAATTTTGGCAGCGAATTGCAGCAACTGACAGCAACATTGCGAGGTGTTCCACATCTACAACAAATTTATAGCCATTATTTTTTCAACTTTTTAATTTTTTTGCCACATAACCAGGCTACCTCGACCAGCTTTTCCAAACATCGCAAAAAAACAAAGATTAAGCAGTGTGATGGTGCCATACGAGAAATATCAGCCTTTATCAGATCTTCATAATTATTCTTTAAATTACCAGAATAACTTTAGTTGTTCATGAAAATACGTTCATTTAATTGTACATATAATAAACAATAAACAATTTATGTTTTCTGACGTTGAAAATTTGCATTTTAAAACTGGAAATTCTTAAAATAATTTTAAAAATGGAACTTAGTGCATAATGTGTGAGTTTATCAATTAATTAATTAGAATGAGATCTAAACCAATAAATTAACACAAGTACAAAAGTAAGAAACGTCGAGCTTTAGTGTATTGATTTATTGTATCAGTTGGTCAGTACCGGCAAGTATTCATTAATGGAGCATAGACACATACAAACGTGGACACTGAGTGATCACTCCTCTTCCAATTAGCAATTCTTTATATGCTGGGACTGAGTTGTGGATTATATTTTCATATTGAATGCTGGGTAAAGTCAGGCAATTTGACGGTGGCTTTTTTTTGGCTCATTAGGGAATATTGAGCCCAGGTTTGATTTGTCAGGCACTGATCCCACTTGTGACACCATATACAGCCAGTTTTGTGTTTCTGATTGTAGCAAATTATCTCTAATTTGAATTAAATCAGATTTTGGAAAAATGACCTTACAAAAAATAACTTTCAACACTGGATTCATGTGGTTGATCTTTCCGATCTTCTCATTAAGAATACTGTGGTCTTTGTGAAGTTGTATTCACACAAAGCCTCTAAAACGTTATGAGGAAAAAAATTAAAATACATTCAATGCTACTTTTTGGGCTACCTGTGTATTTCAAAGTACCTGCAAGTTATTTACCCTAAGTGATAAAATATTTATAAAAACATTGATCTAAACACGTGATATTTTTGCGGACAATTTGGATTACAGGGCAGTTTTATCATATGACAGATAGCTTCATCCCAGAAAACAACAAAATACTTTGAAATAACAAAACAACGCTAACAGAGAACTTCATTAATTGGATTTTTTCAAGGTAAGTCGATTATCATTTCAGTTGAGTCGAAATAACTCATCCTTCAAAAGGAAAAATGCATTAAGTTACTCAATTAATTCGACAATGAGATGAATTTTTATTCAAATTACTGAACAATAATGAGAGCATAAAATCTCAGCTCTTGTTTCAATTTCAGTTGCTCAAAAAGAGAAAATTACAAGGTACATATATTTAATACAATTAAAAAAATGAAGGGAGAAAATTTGTTATTCATTTCCAATTTGCACGATATCATTTGCTAGAGTTGAGCAAAATTTTATATTAAATTGTAACAATTGACAACTATCATGTTTTGGTTAAAAACGGAAAATCGTTCCCTGGTATTTCGATGTTGACTAGTTTACTATTATATTTTTAAAGAAAATGGATCAAAGAAAAACTGTGAAGTGCGAAATAAAATTACAAATGACGCATAATAGCCATGAACGAAATACAAAATAACATGCAAGCGAAAATTGCTCATACTCTCTCTTTAAGTTCCCTCCCTTAAAAAAGTAATCTGAAATCAATTTTCTTTTCTTTTTTAGCCAACATCAGTTAAGACTCTCAAATGTCTGACAATCAAACCTTCTTTGGAAAAGGTAAAAATTAAATATAATTCAATATTTCTGTCTTTTTCTCTTCTCACTAGGATTTTGAAAAAGCTCAACATGAATTTGTACTGAACAAAAAAAAAACTCTTCGCAGTTTGCCTCATTTTTTTTACCATTCCAGACAGACATCAATGGCTAAAATGATGTCATAAATATCACTATCCCCAAGTGCATAGTAAGAAAATATTATTTTTAATGAATAGGTTTTAAAGTTTGCGACAAGTTTTTTTTACCGCATGTACAACCATGTGGTCAAATATCGCTTCTTGTTAGCAGAAAGTCAATTGAGACTGCAGAAACACTTACAAACACTTAAAAAGAACAAAACGTTGGTGATTTTACTAGTGCAAAAATACACACTCATGATTATATTTATTTGCACATTCAATAGTCATGTGAATGTCATTTAAGTTAAAGCTGTTAAATCACATTGAGTTTGTTTTCATTTTCAGTATATACAATGGCAAATGACGCGATTTATGGTCGTGACAAAACTGAAGAAAAACGGCATGAAGTGGAATGGTATGTTAGATGTTTTCGCTTATAAATTCAACTGATTCCACAAGTTTTTATTTAATTCTCCTGTCTTTGAATCCATACAAAATATTTCTTGGGATTTCTCTGATGCATTGATGCATTTTTATTGATTTGATTTTAATACTACTATTAATTCTCAGTACAATAAAATAATAATTTTTATACATTAATTTAAATAGATACACGCGTGAGAAATTACGAGAATTAATCAAATAATTATAATAACGTAATAACGTAATCAAGTCAATCAAAGTAACAAAATCATAGTCAATAATACACTGCTATTGTTGAAATATTGATGTCATTCAGTTTGTTATTTAGTTGGTCGTATGGTCACCTGCGACAAATGTGCGGCTGCAACCAAAAAAAATTATTGAGAAATCTAAAAAAGATAACAAATATCAAAATAATCTCTATCAAGAGTTCTTAGTTAAAAAATATCAGAGGTTTGTGAATAAAAAGTGCATCGTTAGTATATAGCTTGAAAAAAATGCAACAAGGATTGTGTCAAGCCGGTACGTCAGTTGTTTATGGCAACATTGTCAACACTGAGTTGTGACGCGCGTTGCCGCATTCCATCAACAGGGCACGCGGAGGAGAGTGCTCTCTGAGGCTTAACATCAACCATGTTGTTTTGATATTATAAAGACCTGTTGGAAGAAAAAAATATATAATGATGACATGCTTCGTCCCGCTATTACACGGGGGGATGGGATTTCATTTGACTGGAATTAAAAATGGAGCTCAACTGGTTTGTGTATGGATATCTGAGGCAGTAGAGAATTAACCGTGTTTATATTACCAGCTCAGAACGTATTTAATTTGATTAAGTGGGGCTTAACGATTTGCTTTACACTTGGTTGATTTAAAATGTTTTCGCAGAACAACAGGTTTCCTGTTTGTTAAGTTTGGATATTGAGTTGAAATATTATTTTCTTTTTGAAGGTGGTCGTTACCTTGTACGTTTAATCAATGGTCACCCTGGGCGTTCAACTTTATCATTATAGAAGACAAACAACACGAAGAAGAAAAACAACAGAAAGGCATACCAAAGATGATACAGAATCTACTGGGAGTCACATCGAAAAATTCTAAATAAAAAACTCGTTGATTACCATGCCTATACCTGCTCTTCAAGGGGAGAGAAAGGGGGAATTAGTATTGAATTTTTCTTTCTGCCCCCTTTTCACTTCCCTGAAGAGCCTGGCTCGATGGCGGAGCTGATTCCGTTCGGCACTGGCATAAAATGCGTTTGTTACTAAGGCGCCATTCACATGTACACGTACGATCGAAAACGGAGGGTTTTGAATATGATGTCGTAACTTCTTATATTTCTAAAGGACACAGCAACGTTTTGCGTGTTCGTGTGGACGGATAAAAACGATGTAAAAACACTACGAGCGGTTTTTTTTTTTTTTTTTCAAAAACGGAGTAAACGATCCGGATACGTGTGGACGGAGCCCAAAATGCACTGCACAATTCGAATATAATTTCGTGGAGGAATTTCAGAAGATTTCTATGCTTTTTTTTTAAAAAAAAAAATAAACGTGTACATATTTCAATTTGTAAATACCTTTTTCCAAGTAAAGGACTTGTTAAGCAACTCATAATTCATTGTAAATTGATTGCCAAATACGATCGAATGAATAAAATAGAAAAACCATGTTATATTGAGTCATGTTTTGAACACGAATGGTATATTCTCAATACCTAAACTATCAGTATTCAGTTTTTTTCTTGAATGGCTAAGCTCAAGGGCTGTAAGCTTATGGGGTGGCGATGGTTGGATTTCCTGTTGGAAATTGCCCTATTACATTATGATGTCACAGGTTGTTTGTGTGGGAACATGAAAATTATGCCAAATCCAATACAAAAATTGACAAACCTTGCTCCCCAGAGAAAGAGTTTACTTTCAAATGGTCTGGTTTTCGGATATAAGTACAAAATTAATGTGCAGTACATAATATTCTGCGAATTCTGACTGATTTTCTGTGAATTTGCATATATGACCCTCTCCTAAAACCATGATCCTTTGCTTTTAAATTAGAGATTGTTTTCGTTAAACGTCATGGTGTATTATGTTAGGGCAATTCAGCAAAGGTAGATAGAAAACCCACCGATTCACATGTTGGTTGTGTGCCATTATTTTGTACACTACCTGGGGTCAAATTCAACGTTATCCGCTCCCTTGAATTTATCCGCTGGATAGCGCTATCCAGACTTCGTACAACCGGCTCACTACTGCCGTTGTCTTTTGCAAACTCGCATTTTGACTGCCGTCAATCAAAACATTTTTTTCGGAAAAATCAATATTCTCATGCAGATTTTGGGTTGAATTAATTATTGTTGATGATAAGAAGAGAACATTGTTCTTATTTCTAAATATCAGATTTTTATTTATGATTTTTTAAATTGATTGACAGCAGTCAAAATGCAGAGTAAAAGAGAGTTTGAACTTTGGATGTTGCACTTCAACGGTAACGGTGGTAAGTAAACATTCGCCGTTTTTCCCCAAGATTGGAAAGAAGGGATGATGATGAACAAAGAATACATGCATATGAAAAATATTATGATAAATACGACTTTGCATAGATACAAATTTCGTTTCTTTTCAAAAGTAAAGAAATCAATATTTTCATCAGGTGGTATTGCATTAACATTGGAGTTTATAAATAAAATTCCGCGGTTAGCGTTGAAACAGGAACGGGTGGCAATTCATCGATCACGTATTTTCGGTGTATTTTTATTTGTCTATATTACATTAAATACAAAACCACATACAAACTTGACTACAATCACCCAACAACAACGCAATGAATTCATGCGTCAATGAGGTTTTCTTGGCTGTTCTGGTGTGTGTAGTCTACGTTTCATGACATACAAACTAGACTACAATCACTTGAAACCCAACAACAACGCAATGGACCCATTAGTTAATGAGAATTTCTTGGCTGAACATTGCTTGTTTTGGTGTGTGTAGTCTACGTTTCATGACATACAAACTAGACTGCAATCACTTGAAACCCAACAACAACGCAATGGACCCATTAGTTAATGAGAATTTCTTGGCTGAACATTGCTTGTTTTTTGTGTGTGTAGTCTACGTTTCATGACATACAAACTAGACTACAATCATTTGAAACCGAACAACAACGCAATGGACTCATGCGCAAATGAGCTTTTGTGTGTGCGTGTGGTCTACGTTTCACGACTTATGATGTACTATTGCTTTTCTTCTTCAAAGTGAATTTGCTTTTTTGAAGAGATGTGAGATATATTTTAGTCTTCGTGTTGTCAGTCTTTTTAATCACGACCTATAAGAAAATAAAAAGATCAAAATCAGCAACCAAAAAATATGTTTCTCACAAAAAAAAAAAAAAAAAAAAAAAACAGAAAATAAAAACATGACACAGCAAGAGAGTATGAGATAAGAGAGCTTATCCCCGGACCCCATCAGGGGCACTACTCGTCGTGCTATTTTTAGAACCTTGTTACCAATCTCCGCACTTTTGTCTTGAGATGTTTTCACGATGCGACCGCGCCTCCTGCAATCTTGCCAATTACGTTCCGTTCCCGAAATAACTTCATTTTAACAGTAGAATTAATAGATCCCCTCATGAGTGTAAAGCCCAATACGGGGGATAAGTTCTCTTAACTCATACTCTCTTAGAGTGTCGGTCTTACCTCGTTTTGTCCAATTGAGTAGAGTATCCCACTGAAATAATACAAAAACATAGCGTTGAGTGATCAAATAATATAAATATCATCGAACCCTTGACCAGTGAGGTTGGAATATTCCATGTAATTCATCTGTTCACAATGATGATGATGACGATAATGGTGACAATAATCAAACTAATGAAACAAAAAGTGATGCCAACGTTGCATGATGGCAATGATGAAGACAGTAATACCAACAATGAAACATAAAGTCATGATAGTGAATAAGACATACAGGTGCTGATGATGATGATGACAAGGGGGAAACAAAATGATGATGATGACGATGATGTCAAGGGGGAACACAGTGATGATGATGATGATGATGACAATGATAAGGCAGAAACATGGTGATGGAGGGAGGCAGCATGTCCGAGTGGTCAGAGTGTTGGTCTCACAATCCGCCGGTCGTAGGTTCGATTCCTGCTCTGACCACAGAAAGTGTATTTGTCTGGGTTCCGATTTAGCCAAAATATAATTTCTCGGCCATGCTTTGTATATAGCCAACTGGTTTGTCTCCTAGCCAGTTGGGATTCTTAACAATTATATATATGTATACCAACACTGAAAAACCCTGTCAAGGGATGTGTTGCAGACTTTTTTATTTATTATTTTTTTTTTTATGCTGATGATGAATTACAAACCTGTATTTATTTCCATCTCTGTTTTCTACAATAATGCTGTTGCCCTTATGAAACCTACAAACACGCACAAACACCAACAACAAAGTAATGACTACTTACAAAAACTAAAAATATGGAAATGTGTCTATTAGGTAATTTCAGCAGTGTTTGTTCTCCTGTCACAATTGGAGTAATAAAACCATGCAATGTTAATCTCTAATTTCTTAACCTTTGCTGGTTCAAACTTGTTAGAAAAAGTCACTGAATTCCATAAATCTCTCGACTTAAACGTTTTGATCCCTTCAAGCCAATAATGTGCCATCTGGTGTTAAATACCCTTTAAGGTGCATGATTAAACGTGTCTTTGCAAATTGTTAAATACTAATCATTCTTAATTTTATGCATATTGAAATCCATAATGATTGTCTTTTGCACAGCTAGATCTATAGGTAACTAAATCATTTGGATGACACAG
The DNA here is from genome assembly GCA_918843875.1 of Diadumene lineata. Classification (NCBI taxonomy): domain Eukaryota; kingdom Metazoa; phylum Cnidaria; class Anthozoa; order Actiniaria; family Diadumenidae; genus Diadumene; species Diadumene lineata. Next base: position 3,960,905 of record OU974070.1, read on the forward strand.
ATTAATATGATTACTTGTGAGTAACTGGAAGTGAAAACATGAATGTTCCTGCATACTTACCACTTTCTTTCATAATAGAGTTTGCCATCATCTATTCTAGTATCTGCGTGTGGATCTGAATGATTGCTATTGCCTGAGTACAAATACACAACAACAATAACATTAAGCACTTTAATATGAAGACGAGTTACAATAAACTTAGTTGATCAATATGTACTCTGAGTCTTTGAAGTAGTAATTGCATGTTAAGTATCTGACAGTATCGAACATATCCAAAAGCGTGTGTTACGTATAATTCTACCAGATCTCAACTATCGAGCAGCTTTGCTTGAAACTGGATTGGAGACGCTTTACGAAAGAAGAGAAAATTTATGCATGAAATTGTTTGCATCTATTGAAAATGACCCAAACCACAAGCTTCATGGACTACTACCACCATTGAACATTACAAATTACAATCTAAGAAACACTGCTAAGTACCGAACATTCTGCAAGACTAAGTGCTTCAAGAACTCCTTCATTATTTCTTTAGCAAACACTCAACAAATGTAATTCAGCTTACCGGCTGCGATATTTGTAGTTTTCTATTAAACATTATTATTATTATTATTATTATTATTATTATTATTATAAGTAGTTGATATCAACATTGAACACGTTTTGTCTAAAAATGACTCATTACACAAACTCATTTGTCATTGTCATCTATTATAGTAACTGCTTTCCCACAAGTAGCGAGGTTTGATTTGAAACTTTGAAACTCTAGTTTGCATTTTTCATTTCTTGCCCTCATTTTTACAAAGTTGCATGATTGTCCATTTCTAGCCATAATGTCCAAATTGATGTCATTATTGTTAGCATTACCTCCTTTGACTCTGGTGCCACCTTTGCCTTGAGACAGTGCTGGTGAACTAGTAGACTGTGAAAACAAACAAATAACATTTATTAATTTTTTTCATAATGGTATTTATTAACAGATTAGCAATAAATAGGTTTGGTGAGAGTAATAAAAAATTAGAAGAGAAAAGTATCTTTTTTTATTATTTACATGTATTATGAAAGAAAGTGTCCAATATCATCTTTTGCTTTGGTTCTTTATTTAATGAGTCAAAACGTGAATATGAAATGAGGCCAGGCCAAAACAAAAGCAGCCACCAGACAGTACTGGATCAAATAGCCATAGCAAGTTCTGGGTTAGTTTGATTTTACACAGAGGAAGTCTCGCTAAATGTACAGCACACACTTCAGATATTCTACTTTAGGATAAAGAGTTGGACCAAAGCACACAATACATGTAGCTTCACAAGTGGGAACAAACAAAACAAAACAAAAAAAAAAAAAAGAAAAAAACTATATACCCGTACTTCACGCGAGGGGATAAGTTTGTTCAAGGCTCGTAGATCTTCCATAATGTCATCGTCATCAAGTAGATAATTTATCTGAGGTGCAACACAGTCAAGGACTAGAACCACTAACTAATAATTAATTATCAATTGATACAATATAACATACATTATATAAATTAAATGTATTTCACTGTGACAGGCCTGTTGGTAAAAATTACAAGCACTTTGTTATTGGCACTACTGCGCACACAAAAAAAGATTGTCAAGAACACATTTGGTTTAGGAAAAATAAGTTGAATTGTAACTCAACAATCTATTAAATGCCCTGAAGGCAAAAGTAACTTACTCAAAGTTGTTCTAAAACTGATATAAATATAGAAGTGGAATAACTCCCAAATGCCTGGGTATTTATTTAGCACATATATAGACATATTCAACCTGAAAGTCAGGCCACTTAATTTAATTGTTTTGCTAGGAGCCAATTTTGTCAAATTTTCTATTGGAGATTCTATCCCCCAGGTAAACAAACAGCGATGTCATAGTGAATTAGGGCAATTAAGTATGTGATGTAGCAGCTTTCTTAAAATTCACTAAGAAATAATCTATGATATAGCCTAATTACATAATAACTGATGCAATTTAGCAACAAGATTGTTCATGATAACAATAATTCAAGGATATGAGAGGTCTTTCTGCGTTTCTCAGGTGCAGGCAAAGGATCGTTTGGTCTTCGTCTTAGTTTTCTTGTTACTGCTGGTTTGATCTCCACAGAGTCTGAAACAAAACATCATAGAGTTAAACTAAGAAAATCATCCAATAACTACAAGATCGACACAACTGCACATGTGACCAATCACATGTAAAATGAGCAGCAAAATTATTAAAGTGTCTCTCCTATTTTCATTTGACATTGTGAAATACAAACATGATAAAAGATTTGTACATGAAAATTATACACTATTAGTCAATATGAGGAGAGCACTGGAATTTTGCACACTATTTCTTTGAGTGTTAATGTACCTCCTGTAAGTTCCATAGAGACTCTTTCTGACTCAATTGTTCTTTTCTTTTCTTGTAATTCAGATAGTAGTGTCTCTTTCAAGTCAACTTTCTTCTGTTCATATTCATCCTGAATGGCTTGTTTTTCTTTGATGTGTTCCTTTTCAATAAGTTCAAACTGAAAAAAAAAGTCAAAAATGAAGAACTAAACTTAAACACACAGTCTGTACATGAATAGCATTTGTTGCATCTAGTGGAAAATCAGCTCTTGAACTGCACCTTCATGAAAAGATGAAATTGATAAAATAAATAAAGGTGAAATAAAGTATTAGCTAATTTTGATATCAAATATTCAATATATAAACATAAATCAGTGAATCAATAAGTTTACCATCAAATTCATCAATGTGCACACAGATTCTTGAATTCTGTTGAGATCACAGCTGTCAACAATTAGCAGCAACTCTTTCTCTAATATTTTTTTGTTGAAACATCATTACAGTATATAATACTTTGATTGGCAGTCAGTGAATCTCTTGATTTCTCAAGCAACATATCAAAATAAAGTATGTCAGTCACAAGGAGTGACAAAAAGAGTGATATATAGGGACTGGGACTGAGTTAAGGAATCAGTCTACATGATGAAATAAGCATGAAATTACCTCATAGTTTCGGCAAATTTCTGCAATTCAGAAAAAATATTATATTAGTACAGGCTAATGAATCATTATAAAGAGGAGATAGAAACCTAATATCTAAAATAGCAACATTCATTTAGACATTCCATGAGTAATAAACAATATTTTGCATCCGATCTGTATGAGGTTTAAAACAGCTTGCTTAACCCTGTTAACTGTCTAGCCTATTCTGTAGTATCTGAATGACATAAAGTGCAATGTTATTATCAAAGATGTCACCTGTGATAAGCAATCTTTCATCTCTAATCCTTTCTAGTTCTCTCAATCGTTTGGAATATTCTTCATGTTTGCCTAAAACAATAAATAAATAAATGTGAGGTGCTTATATAGTGCATTTCATACATCTCAATGCGCTTTACAATTTTTTTTCTATTTATATAAATACAGGCTGCTATTTAACAATAAATCTCTTTAAACAACTACACATTAGAGTTGTGTTTACATTTTCAACAGAAAGAGGTATTTTAAATACATATCTAAAAGCTTTGAGACAGTTAAGATGTTATTGAATAATGAAGTGAATATTTCAGTTTCCTTACCCATATTCAAGAGCTGTAATTGGTTTTTATAGTCTCTCAGTTTTTCTTGATACATTCTGAAATAAGTGATAAAACAATACATAACTGTTTTCAGAAAGAACCTTGAATTATGAGAAAAAGTTTAAAAAAAATGAAATGACCATCCATTGTGAATTTCCTTGACTCAAAAACTAGTACAGTCAATTCATTTTACTCACTGTTCTTTCATTTCTGTAAATTCCTCTTCCAGTTTAGCCATGTCTGTTTCACTAGCATCTTCAGTGTCTAATTAAAAAAAGACATTTCAAAATAATCAAAAGTCCTGTTGGGATGTGAGGGAGAGGGTAGAGCTAAATGATCCATAATCCCACTTAATCCTAAAATTCAACACAAAATAATTCAGAATCTATGATTTTTTGGTAAATAATCAGTATCCCAACTCTTAAAACCCCCAATGATCTGTAATCCTAAAGCCCCAACAAGGTGTCTTTCTACTACTCAAAAAATCCATTTTGACCATTGATAAAAATATAAAAGTGCATCTCATTTTTTGGTAAATAATCAATATCCCAACTCTTAAAACCCCCAATGATCTGTAATCCTAAAGCCCCAACAAGGTGTCTTTCTACTACTCAAAAAATCCATTTTGACCATTGATAAAAATATAAAAGTGCATCTCAACCCATACCCTCCCCTCCCCCATTTCATATAATAGACTAGCCTAAGTTTAGGTTGCTTTTTTTCCTACAAAGTTCCTGATTTAATGAAATGAGCTGATAATTTGCTGGGAAAAAAGTGAATATTACGAAAAGCTTTGATACTATAAATTGTAAAATTCATAAAGCTCAGCAATTAATGAGCATACGAAAAACTAGCTATACTCTATCACTCAAAAAATGGTCTTCAAAATAAAAAGGTAAACCTGTTTCTAATGAAACAGCTAAACCACTTTTAAGTTGAGGAAGTGTTTTCCATTTAATATAACGGCTGCAAACTATCAAGAAAGACGTTGGGTACACAAAAAAATATATTTGTAAACAACATGAACATGTATTTATAAAAACAGGATTTAAAGCAAAAACTGAACAGCTTTTGCTAATTTTAAACAAAAATGAGTTGACCGACCTTCATCAGATTCATTGTGTCTCAGAAATTCTCTGCTATCCTCATCGTCGTCAAATAAATCTGAACGATTATCCTCAAAACTTGGCTCTCTCGAGTAAACGACCGCCATCTTCGCTTTTTCTGATAAGGCTGGAGCGCCTGCGTCTTCTTGACTGACGCTGTTCAAAGAAGAGTCACTTCGTGGGCTCGTACCGCCTGTGGACTAAGAAATAGGAAAAATGACAAAATGAAAGTTTGAATAGATAATGAATAAAAGAGAACAAAAAGGGAAAGTTGTTTCTCTGCATCAAGAAAATACATTTAATATCGTAACCATTCAGATCTTAACTATACAATTTCCCTTTTAAATTAAATAATTTTTGTCCCTTCTCGTTTTCCGCGTTCTAATACATGTAGCCGGTATGTGGTATTTAAAAATTATAAGTTAACTATATTGTGCAAATTCAATTTCAAAGGAATGACGGCGAATGACTATCGACATAAAATCAAAGAATGTTTTTGTAAAGACTGTAAAAGAGAGAAAACGTTACAAAGCTAGCGTCTTGTGGCAACCGTGATTATTTGGTTGCTCCCTAAAAAAGCCCATATTTAATATTATTTTTATTTAATTTTTTCGATATCAAACTAATATGATGATAATTCATGAAGCTATGATTTTTCATTATAGTTATTGTATGGAAGCATTTTATGAACTTATTTGTTTATGTACCAAGTACACTGAGCTTGTCAGACGGTCGAGTCTTCAGTGATATCAACTACTTCAGCTGAAATACACTTCGAATTTTCAGAAACTAGCACTTTCATGTCAAGAAAACATGAAAATTTTCTGAAGATAGAGCAGTGATCTAATGTTATTAATAACTTCAGGATGAAATGAAAGTGTTAGCCATGTGAAAATTAAGGAAGATGGTTTCTAATCCAGACAGGCAAGACGTGTTTGAAGACACCTCAGTAGCTGGGAACTGATCGCCTAGAACTTGTCGCGTCAGAAAGCATCTCTGTTTCACAATATTTACGAGACATTCTACATATTATCTCGCCGAACAAAACTATTTTCATTTTGACCAACCTTTTTCTTTCTTCTGTCAGTAGCAGGGGATTTTCCATTGGTGACAGCGATTGTTTTCTTCCGTAGATTTTTCTGAGCTTTCGATCTGGCAGTTGAATGGCTTCCCTTATATTTTGGCATGTCCTTTACACAATATATTACCTAGATGATGTCGAGAATACAATTACAGCTTTATAAATGGCTTATTTTTAAGGCCGATTTCAAGGCTGCCCTCGAAAAGTCTTTTTTTCGAAGCGTTTTTGCTCAGACAGTCAGAATTTTCGCCAGCCATTTCCTGTAGTGTATTTTTAGCTGAACAACATTTGATTGGTTTCCCGGCACCAGGTTGACCAATCAGCGCCTAGCAGTTTGGACGAAACTTCCGGTAGCTTGGTAGCCTCGTGATTTGGAGTCACTTGATCAAGGAACCGAATTTGTACCCTTAAAAATGGTAAGTTTTTATATACAAAAATAACCATTTATGTTATTGTTCCTGCGAATAAGCAACTGTAATCGTATATATAGATACTTAGGCTAACTATCTATTCGATTTATCGCACAAATTGAACTTTTTTCATGGAGAACAGCGTGTGAAGTTGCTTGATTTGCATGGAAACTAGTAGCATCTCAAATGTCCAAGTCCCATCCTCACACTGATTATTGAAAGCTTCCTTTCCTTCTTGTCCTTGTTCTGTCAAATTTTGCTATCTCAAAACTTTCTTTCTATTATTATCCCATTTTTCTCATACAAAATGATTGATTTTGTATCAATTGTTGATTCGATTGACCAGCATAGTTGATTGTGCTCAATGTTTTCCTCTTATTTATCATAAATTATTTAAAGTGGTTTTTGTGCTAGATTATTTTAGTTTAAATTTCAAATTTTTCTTTGCACATAGCTTGTCCTAGTGTTAGGAGATTTACACATCCCTCATCGACAGCACAGTCTGCCAGCAAAGTTCAAAAAACTACTAGTAAGTTCATTTAAAGTAATTGTAATAATTCTGTACATGTGAATGTACATCAAGGGTACTTACCCCAACTTCTTATAACATTGTGGTGAATAATGATCAGGGGCGACGGAACCGGGAGGGCCGGGGGGGAACGGGCTCCCCACAAAATATTTTTGGGGGCTCTGCCCCCCACAAAATATTGGTTAAAAGACATTAATGCATGAGTTTACACATGTACAGTTAAAAATTGTTTTGTGATTTCGTGGATGGGGGATGGGGAGGGGAGGGATAGGGATTATAGTGCCCCCATGGCTGTTACTGTTCCGCCACCCCTGTGATTGCAGTCCAGATTACATTTTGCATATAGTGGTGATGACTTTGGTGATATTGTTGACTTACCATTCTGATGATACATTTATCTGATCATGATGATTATGTTGACAGTATTGCAGCTTTGCTAATGGTAGTTATAATGATGAAACATGTTTTTCAATGGGTTTGGCATAATTTTAAAGTTTATTTAAATTGTTTATTTCTGGGGTTGGGAGTATGAAGACTGGATCAATTGCACTGTCCACCAGATACGTCTGTATTTGAAGCTGAACGTGCCCTTATTTTTTTCAATGATATATATTTACGATATTTTTAAACAAAAGTTCATTTTACATGGACAACTTTTATTTCTTGAATTATTTCATCTAGGCTTTGTGCAACTGACAGCACACTCCTATTTCCCATGGTAATGATAATGAGAGCAGGGACAGTGCTGACCATTATCTATTACAATTTTACAAATATCAATTCTTGGTTGATTGCAGGTTCCAGGAAAGATTCAACATATTCTTTGTACTGGTAATTTATGTACAAAAGATTCCTATGACTATCTAAAGACATTGGCCAGTGATGTACACATAGTTAGAGGAGACTTTGATGATGTAAGTCGTGACTTATGTACAGCAATGTGGCATTAGAATAACAAAAGGGGGAAAAATATGTTGTCTATTCCCAAGATGTTTCTTTAATAATTTCAATTAAATTCAGTGAATTTCATTTTAAGGCAGGTTTTAAAAATCAAGCACAAATTAACTTAAGTGAATTACCAATTTACTGCAGAGTCGAAAAAGATAACCGACTCCTTCCAGTTAATTGTCAGTATCTGAGTGTTATTTGTTGAAAATTGATTTTTGTGTTTCAGAACCTTACTTATCCAGAGCAGAAAGTTGTCTCGGTTGGTCAGTTCAAGATTGGTATATGTCATGGCCATCAAATTGTTCCTTGGGGAGACCCTGAAAGTTTAGCAATGGTACCAAAGTGCTTATTTGCCTTACTATAAATGTTATCAAAATAATGTTGAAAGGGATCGTGACGAAGGGTTTTATATTTTGTTTCAGTTACAACGACAGCTAGATGTAGATATCCTTATCTTTGGTCACACCCATAAATTTGAGGCTTATGAACACGAGGGGAAGTTTTACATCAATCCTGGTAGTGCTACTGGTGCTTACACGCCTATGGCAAGGTATTTTATTGAAAGGACTAATATCAACAGCATTTTTTGTCATCAGGGAGACATATAAGAAAATGCAAAGTTCATGCTTTAATAATATATATTGGCCATCATAATGGAAATCATGAGAATTCCAACTTGTTAAGTCTACCATTTGTATTCACAATGTGGAAGAACTGAAAATCTTGAACCAAACTTTAAGTGTTGGAATGGTTTGAAGTGTGGCAGTGCATTTTCCTCACATGTCAATACAAATGGTGCAGATAAGAATTGAGCATGTAATCAAAACCCAGCAGTATTCCCAAAGAGAGTATAAAAGAGCTTATGAAAGCACCCCCCTCCCTACCCTCCAACTCTATCGTCCATGATAATAGTCTGGTAATAATCATGACTATCATAACTGCAGGTGGAGTTTGTAAGCTAATGATTTTTAATGAATGTAATAACCTCTAATAATCTTTGTTCATTTTCAGCAATGTGAATCCATCGTTTGTTTTGATGGACATCCAGTCCACCACAGTTGTAACCTATGTCTACCAACTGATGGCAAATGATGTTAAAGTTGAGAGAATTGAATACAAAAAGCCTTGAATATTCCAAGCAAATATTGCTAGTTGATTTGTACAGATTAGTTACATTTTTCAAAGTTAAACCAAAAAGAGTCCTTTAATGGATCATCAATATTTGGATGATATGCAGGGTAAGGCAGTAAGTGATAGTGCCACTGGTAAATGATTTGGTACAAACTCTTTAAGAGATAATAGTCTTTTTTACATTTCTGCTCTGCTATAATGTGAATGGCAAATAATATTTACTCAGTTCACTCAGTTACCATATTACATTCATCAATGTATTACAACACAAACAATGTTATAAAGGATTAGTAATATTGTTGAACTATTGTGCCACTCAACATAAAGAATGCTCAAGGATAAGCAATATTATTAGCAAAGCACATTCTGTAGAAAAATAATTTTAAATTTTTATCTCTTCACCAGCCATAGTATGATTGTAGCCGGACTTTGTTTTACTGGACGATTTTTCACCAAATAAGACTAATAAACTTAGTTCATTAGAATCATAATAGATTTGTCTTGTTATAGCCATTTTTCATTTATGATTGATACAGTAGACCATCTTTTAGTGTACACAGTAGAGTGCACGCACTAAAAGTGTGCAACAGTTATCACTATTTAGTAGTAAATAGCACTAATTAAACAATAGAAAACAATAGAATTAGCATAAAGTAGCACTATTTAGTGGTATTTATGTTGCACACTTTTAGTGCATGCACTCTATGATACAATATTTCTTGATTGTTATTTAATCCAATAGAAACCACTATATCTACCTACCGGTGTATCAATAATCATACACTTCTAAATACATCAGCCATGCAATCAAAAATGGACTGTACTATATGGGCCCAGTTGATTTCTTAACCCTTTCACCAATCATCAACTGTTGTAATCCTCTCCCAGAACGTGGGAAAACCAGCAAAGGAAAAATAACACTTTTTATCAAGTCCATTTTTTGTGTTAAAAAAAAATAAAATTAATTATAAATGAGACAATTCCTGTGTGTATGGAACAACAACATGTGCACTTGCTAAATAGGATAACTCATATACTACCATAAATCCCATTGCAGACAGAATAATAAAGTTATATTCGCCACAGTGTATTCCCTGAAAACAGGGAAAGTTCGTCCCAAATGCAGTTACATTATCCCTGTTTTCAGGGATAGAGTGGTGAAAGGGTTAATCTCATCATATTCAAGATATGAATAAAAATTAAAATACTCAATAAATTGGATGTAGTCATTTATTATTCTGGACAATGGAGTAAATTTTGAGATAATTTTTATTGCCCAGCTTGTGTGAATTAAAAAGTTAAATGTGTGTGAGAAATACAGATTAAAGTGAGGTGCTTATTTTCTTTTTCTGCAATTTTGAGAATGCTGGATTGATATTCAAAGAGATTATAATAATTAGAAAGTGCTTATTTGAGTAAATATTGTACTGATTAATGATGTTTTCTGAATATTATCAAAATGTGAGTGTAAGGATCAATGATGTCAGAATAAATGAGTCGGATAGGATAAATGATAATTTATTTAGACTTCTGCTCTGATAATATGAATTTATTTACATAATTCTATGATTTTCATTTAAACCTGCCCTCCCTTGCTCTAATTTTTGTTGTGAAAATTGTTTTATTTTCCCTATTACCTGATTTCAAGCTTGAGACCTATGGAAACAGTGGCAAAATGTATTGAGAAACATGTCCCATGGCTTGTGCTTTGAAATCTAGCAATAAGAATACCAAGCATACAAAGTTTAGAGACCGCTTAGTATAACTATATATTATTTTCTTTGAGTGTGGAAAGTGTAGGTTAATGTTAGCACTCTTTTTTGTTTGGCAAACTGTGAATGACAGCCTAAAAGTTAGCTTTATACAAGTCATCAAAGTAAACCAACAGCTTTGCATATCTTTTCTAAGCATACATTTTTCACTGTGATTGGTAACAAAACATGTCTGGTATATGTAAGCGATAAAAAGAAATTATTTGAACTTCAGTGGCTTTCTCCTTTGCATCTAAACATGTTACAAACAATGATTGGTTGACAATCATGATACACTCCAGACATAAGTTATTTCTTTTCTCACAGTTTCGTTATACTACAACATTTAGCTTTAAAAGTATCAGAGCTCTTGCTTGGGTGAATATATCATAAGCCGTTTGAAGTACCAAACAGCCATGTCAAGATCTTCATATTGAGAGTTACTGTTGCTCATTGTCCTCATTGTTGTCAGCTCCAACCCGTTCGCCTTCTCCCCAATTAAAACCACCGGGACGATCCTCTGGTAAAGGATTGTAGTTTGGGTCATCTGTAGGCCCATCAAATATTGTTTTACTGCAGAAAACAAGAGCACTGTAAGTAAATCATTATTGAACATGGGAACAGAATTCTCACCTCAACTATCACATTGAGAATTGCAAGCTGTTTTCAGTACTCTAGTGAAAACACAGATAAGGTACATGATTTGACTGACATAAACCTACAGGAATCCAGGAGTCCTTAAGATCTTGAATCCGCCAGGTTGCTCTGGAAATACATCCTCCAAGAAATAGTATACGTGTCCAACAGCAATACCTGATAATAATATTATTGTTATTGATCATTAGTCATATGTTATGGGTATGCATTTTATCCCTGTTTTTCACACCTCACCAAGAACTTTACTGTTGAAATTGCATGCAATTCAAGTTCTTGGCTTGTGTGTCATATTATGGTACTCTTGGCAGGTTGAACTGAATCACACAATAAACATACATTACAAGTACATGTCAATGAATACAAAATAAATAAATAAAAACAAACAAACAGACAAATTGCATATTACAACTTGGGGTCGGATTACATGATATTGAACAAATTTTCCACTGTTCAAAAAGTTGATGTATTTAGACCTTTTATTTACATTAGCGGGACCATGGGATTGAACAATGTACTCTTAGCCATATGAAGCAGAATTCATGCAAATGGTAAGGTACATGTATGGTCAAACTGTTTTACAATTTGTCCAGTACAATGCAATGATGGCCTTCGTTTAGCACATTTGTACTTGTCAATCCAGTTTATCTTGAATTTTGTTTCCTTACCAACAAGATCCACCATGACAGAGTTACCCAACATCAGCGAAAATCCAAATAAAACCCATGGCAGGAATGGTGCCTTGAATGTTAACAAACCAAAAAAGTTCATTCTGATAAAAGGGTTTCGCCGGCTCCATATGTACACCAGCATGATGGTGAATGCTTGTCCAAGAAACACCAGATTTACAAATAAAGCAATTATCTACACTTTGTAAAGGCAAAAATGAGGAATTATTTTTGGTGAAGTCAAATAAACTCAAAAGTAAATTCCAGTGCATACACATGCTAATAAAGTTTGCTTCCAAAACACATTCTGGGTTTATCTGCATCAATAATTTTGTGCTAATTTGTTTTTTTTGGGCCGTTTGTCACATGATGAAAATAGCTGGTATGCATAAGGAATCTTGCTATCAAATCTAATTCACAATCTTGCAGTGGAACTATGAACATAGTTAGCCAAGTGTCTAAATCAATGTTTGAAACAAAATATAGTCTTCCATAAAACATTCAAGGATACAGTCATTAACGCACCACCAAATATAAACATAAATACAAAATCTGATGAACGACCTCTGAAGGAGCCCTCTTCCAGCATACGACAGTATCGATATCTAATGTACTGTTAAGAAATATTTATCATTCATAGATACTAAAAAGAATACAGATCATGAAGTACAAAACATAATTGAAAACAATGAAAAATAATTGATGATTGAATGATTAGTGAGAGTGATTTTAATTTAAAATATAGCTTAGTACATAAACAATATACATTCCAGACATATATTTTTACCATTTTCTAAGTTGGCCTATAATGGACAATGAATGACAAACTCAACATGACAATGTATATGATAACAGCAGCACAATACCATACAATATATCATTATTTATGAGGGTGAACACGATAGCCTTTTACAATTTTCTAACTTATGGCTCTCAAATAGCAAAAAAGGAGATACAACAACACAAATTGTAAAAAGGATACGTAAATATCATATTAAACAGAAAGTTAAAACCAATTGTACCAAAAAATAAGAAATTTGTGACCAGCCTCCAGAACTGAAAAAGGATGACATTTAATAGATAATAATTAGAAAACATGGAAACAAACAATAAAAAAGAAAATAAATGCTGAAAAACAAATGACAAATAAAATTATGAATTGATGGATACATGATTTGATGATTACAAACTTTAAAAAATGAAATATCATGGATGTCACGGAAATGGATGGACAGATATCAATTAATATTAGGAAAATTAGCAAACATGTAATGGGAAAACAAAATAATGAGAATGATGTAATAGAAATGATTAGAGATCTCATTTTCTTTTTCAAAACTGAAAGGACAAAAATTAAACTTAATCGTAAAGAAATATGAAGAAAGCATGAAAACAGTGAACCAATCAAAGAAGGACATAACTCCCAGCGTACTTAATCGATAGCAATCGATCATCTAATTAGTATTGATTGATATCGGACAATTGATGATCAAACGATAGTCACAAGAAGCCAAGATATGTATTGGTATCAATTGGCTGAAAAAAATATTTTGATGCAACATTTCAGCAGTGATTGTGACTGTTCTGAAATCCATTATTTCCCCCGATAATTTTATCGGCTTCCTTTCAGTCTCTGCGTTACCAACTACGATTTCATCTAATTAATGGAATATATGTGGAATTACAATACAAAGTAAAAACTGGATATCAATGTAATTATTATCCTCAGTAAATTACATGCATATTGAGAAAACTATGCATACAATTATTTATTTATTATTCATTATGCTAGCAACGTGAAATTAGTTGAAAATAAAATTAATAAATATTAAATGGGAATGTTTAAAATCTCTTTTTTTACAAGATTAAACTGTTCTAATATTTTGAACTACATCAGTGCACTTCATCAAATTTTTATTTCAAACAACAAGAAAAGTTTGCTTTGAAATAGCCAAACATACATTTTTTTCCGATATGTTAAAATATCGAGAAGTTCGTCTTTGTTTGCGTGATATTGTAACTTAACCGAGAACCGATGGCTTTCAATCAATGATAATCGATGATTGACTGGTAATTGATGACTCCGAATCGATGATGATCGATGATCAATTGACAATCAATGACTCAATCGATAATGATCAACAATCGATTGGCAATCGATAAAAGGTCACATCAATGTTCCCTATCGATTGGTCATCGATTATCACATCAATCGATTAATTGATATTGATTGTTATTGATTGGTATCGATTGACATCGATTATCGAATTTATCGATTAAGTAAGCCGGGAATAACTAAAAAGTATGTCAAAAATATGATGACATAGTTTAATTCTATTTCATTGACACCAAAAAAACAATAATTTAGTACACAATATCAATGATCAATAAAGAAGTCAAAGAAACACTACAACAATTCTTACCTGATATTTTTGTACAATAAGTTCAGGATTAAAGTAAAGTTGAAAGGGGGTTATCACCTCCAGTTGCTATCAAGAGAGAATATAAAACTCATCAACATTCAAACAGAAATACTCATCAAAACAAGCTATTAATTTCCCATAAGTTCAAAAGAAGAGCTACATTACCACTGCTAGGGTTGTTAATACACATGCTGTCGTATAAGCCCTTGTAACGATGGGCATTTGCATGTATTCTGTACTAAATGTTTGGTACGCCATTTTGTTTCTTGTTTCTTTGCTGTCTTTTCTGTGATGATAACACGTCATTAGGTACCAGGAATAAGCGATTATGACAACACAGGAACCCCACTTAAAATAACCCAAAAATATTTGCCAACACTCGAATCTAGTTATTTATTCATTTATTTATTTATTTATTTATTTATTTTTATTCACAGTGAATTTCAACACAACTCTATTTTTTCAACATTAAGATATCAATTTATGGAATTGTAAAATCACAGAATGATAAAGTCAAGACAGCTGCAGCACCCGGATGGTTGCTAAGTACGACTGGCCAGCTTTAATGCATTTGCATATTTGTCTACAATTCAAGTAATCAGTGTTTACACTTCATTCTGATTGTTGATTGGTTGAAAAGTAGACATAATTATGCAAAAACATTATCACTGGTCTTACTTTTTCAAATATAAGAATATGCAGTTCAAATCAGTTCCACTTGTCTTTCTATAAACAGTATAAAGCACCCCAGCCTCTGACACAAGTATGGCAAGCCGTGTGTAGCAATATTCAATCCTTCAATTATTTATTCAAACCAAAAAAATATTGGTTTATTTAAACCTTTTGAAAACCATTCAATCCAATCTTAACATATAAATCCAATTTAATCCAATCCTTTATTATTTATACAATCTTTCCATGTCATTTAATCTTTGTAATTTTGATCATTTAATCTTTCAATTTCATTTAATCTTTAAAATTTTCATTTAATCTTTAATTTCTTTGTTCAATTCAATCCTTGTAAATTTTGTTCAAATCTGTTTCCGGTTTTATTAAATCTTCCTGGGTCGAGCGTGCGGTCATTTGAATCCGAGTTATTACTCCCTACTATTGCTATGCAGGATCCCGTTTCAATCAAGAGACAAAAAACTGAAAATCGCGTAAGACCGCGTGTTAACATTCCAGACGTGAGATGGATGAAACGGATCCAAAACACTTCAACAATGCAAACTCCATTGTCTTTTTTCCTTCTTTTTTTGGCATTTGCTTTGATTGGCTAGCGCTCTTGCTGGTTGCCAAGGAACTAGCTCCGCTGCATATGGCAACTTGTTTTGTGGTCCTTTTAGAGTCTGACAAGGGGAGGTGGAGTAGGATTACCACTGCACAGGAGAAATCTTTGATATACAACCCTCTTGTAATAGCTGGCCAAGTGTTACTACCACTAGTATGCAAAATCAGGCAACATGTTGTCACTCAGTTTCGTGGGGAATACAGCATATAAATTAGCATAAAATACATGCAAGTCAATTAATATTACAGTCAAACCAGAGTTCTTGTTTGCACATTGAATAGACTTGTGTGAATTTGTTCAGTAAAAGTGAGAAAACAAAGCAACAACATTGAGAAGGAAAAACATTTGAGTATTTTTATTAGTGGTAACTCGCTGTGTCCTTGAATGAGAATACAGCAATACAAGTGTCTCTGTACTCAATAAAACAATAATATATATAGATTGAATGATCTCTTAAAAATGTACCGAAAAAAAAAACACATTCTCTCCAAACCTATAATAGCTGAGAAATAACTATCAATCAAAATAATTTTGAAGAGCTGATATGGGCTTGCAAACAAACGCTTCAAAGGGAGACAACTAAATTAAAATACTACAACCTGTAAATCAGAATAATTGTCCATTTATTCTAAACTAACCTGCACAAATGTAAGCATTTACTTATCGAGTTTTCACAACAGTAACAATAATTATTGGAGGCGCACAGACTAAACAAGAACAAGTAAATGGAGCTGCAATCTACATTATTTATATCAGTATCTATGTATAAACTATTCTTCTGTCTCAATAAAGGCTTGGAGAGAAAAAAACGACAGATATGATTGTCTTTATAAAAATAGGGGCTATTACATTTCTAAAGAACCCTTCCATAGGAAAGGCTTTCATGGAATATATAAACCATACTGCAAGACAACAGTGATGATTGCCAGTCACAACTATTACTATCAACTAGAATATTGAACTATTCAACATAGTTTTAGTGAAAAATGGTGACATCTATATACTAAAAAATTCACACAATAATTGTGTTACATTATTTAACCTTGTGTGATGGGTACCCTGTGGTTGACTGTGGCATAGAAAGACAAAGTTAAGACAATGAGAATCAACTTAGTTTTACTCAACAATCAATTATATTATTTTTTTGCATTACTAGTTAAAAGGTCAAAAGCAATAAAAAGGAAAAATTCATTAAATGTACTAAATTGGTAAATGCAGTTGCAAATCAGTATTATTAGAAATGCAAGACAGCAGTTTTTTTGTTGGACAACAGAAACACCCATATTATTGACAAAAATATACATGTTATAATGTCTGAGCTTCCTTTGTACAAGAGTTGACATTAAAGCTGTCAACAGAAATCGAATTAATTGTATCAGTAACTCAATGTTCTTAATATATCAACATTGACATCAGATATTTTACAGAGAAAATCATTGACAAAGTGAAAAATATGGCCAAAAACTGTCAGTGTGTAAAAGTAAATTGCTTTATAAACCAATCATTGAAACATGGCTGGTATGAATCATTTAACATGATTCATTGGATACACCAACATGCTCTTATTTATACTGTCTGCTCAAAAAAGTGTTACTTATTGTACTAGTGATAAAAACATTTTTGAGTCAATTTACTTCACAATACCTTTTTTTTAGAAAGCTTGAGAGGAAATGGCTTCCTTAAATCACAACTTGTACATTAACGCAATTGCAAAAATGCTGTCTGAAGATTTTACCCAAAACATTTTTGTGGTGCATTTCTCTTGGTAACATTAGCAAATAACAGATGAAGAAAATCCCACATTCTTAAAAAGGTGAATGGCGGATTAAATTTGTGCCCATGGAAGTAGCCTCCTTGCATTTCGGTCAATACCATGGTATTGACGCATGTACCTAACTTGTGTAACTTATGAAATTAAAAAGGTGCCATTGCAAACTCAACTGCAATCCCTACCATTAGTTTTCAGTTTGTTAACAAGACCCATTCCTTGTTAATAACGATTTCAAAATTGAGCAATGTCTATTTACCATGATTGTTAAATTGTTGATTATTCTTTAGACACCTTTATTCCATTCAATCTTCATGACACTTAATTTTTGCAAATTGTTTTGATTCATACCTGCATTTCTCCAAAAGAAATTGCAAAGAACAAAGCTTTAAGAAATATTGAAGATTTGAAAGTACTTGCTAAATTATACAATCATAAAAATTAGATGGAATAATGTAGTCCTTGTGATCCTACTAGACTTTAACAGCACCTGACTTCAATGATAATCTATCACTGGACGATGAAGGTTTAACCAATGAACCATTATTCCCTTCCTGTGTCCCTGTAGATGTGTTACTATTTGTGCTAGCTGTGCTTAAATTACTTAGACTGCTTACACTGCTAATACTACGGTGTTTCCATGTTGACGTTGAGTGGTTTTCAAGGTCTGCATCATTATCAAATTCATCCAGTTCTTGCTTGTGTCGTTCTTCAAGAAGATTCGTCTTACCCTCACGCAATTCCTGCAGGTTTTCAGTCTCTTGTATCATCTAAGGATTAATGAATTATAAATAGGATTAAAAGCAAATTCAAATATATTATGCTTTTCCCTTCTGTAACACATAATACTGTGAAAGGATCCAACTTCTGCATAAAAATGAAATGATCATGCATTACAATATATAGTCATTGTACATTATGTGTTTGCTGTTCAGCAATGGCTACCAAATCAGGTACATGCTCCAACAGCATGGTGTGGTTACCTTTTGTTCAAGTAGTGCACGTCGTACAGAAACCTTCTCTGTCAAGTCATTGGTTTCTTTTTCATGTTGTGCTATTAGCTGGTTATTTTGTTTGCTCTGATAAGCACTCAGTAATTCTTGTTCACTTTGTAACTTCTGTCTCAGAGCTTCTTGCTCACGTAGTTGAGTCTCATCAAGCTTGAGCTGAAGAGGCAAAAGAAAATGTGTTATCATATCCACCACCAAATCAAACAAGGAAGTCACTGATGGCACTACTAAAGTGATGTAGTCTACCTAATGTTAAACACATCAACACATTTCCTCGCAAAACATCTCAATTATTATATTACACATAACAACTTTCATTATAATAACAGCATTATAACCACTACTAGTAGCACAATTTGAAATGACAAAAGCAACAATAACCAAGGCTCTTGAAGGTTTTTATTTTCTACACTTTCTGTGCTCCATTGAATTAAAAAGATCACAAAAGTTGCATAAAGCTAGGGTGCACATGAAAAAACCCAAGGATTTAATACATGTTGCACCTTTAGCAACATGTTAACAACAATATTTACACCCACAATAACAATAACACATTTAATAAATATAAAGTTGTAAATGATGATTTATATATAATAAACTAAGTAGCAAAAGAATCTCTAAGCTGAAACCACTAACAAAAATCTGAACTTCATTGAGTCAAAATATCATACCGTTTGCCTCTGCAACATTTCAGCAATACTCTGATCATACTGTACGCATAAATCAGCCATCTTTCTTTCTTTGTCTTCACGGAATTGTTTTTTCAATTCTTTGTGTTGATCACTTGGAGTTTGTTCCAGTATCTGTTTTTGTAGTGCTTTGTATTGTAGTGTTTGTATCCGAATTGCATCACGATATTGTTTCTTGATATTCATTTCTTGTTGCTGCACATACAATTTAATATATCATTGGTAAACATTCAGGGAAAAAAGGAAGCAAATGTATGGCTGAATGAATGAATGGATGGATGGATGGATGGATGGATGGATGGAAGGATGGATGAATGGATGGATGAATGAGAAAATAAACAATGAAAGAATGAATGAATACCGTAAACGTTTTTTTTTAATTAATGAATGGTGGAATTGACAGTGGATGATTGAAAAATTTATTGATGAAGAAATCAATGAATGCACTAAACTTGATCGTAGGATTCAATACATTGAGTGATCAAAATTATATTTCTTTTCTATTCACTTAAAGGATTCAAGTTTTAAAAGTATTGAAAAAAAAATGTGGTCCCAGTTGGAGTGTCCTCACTTTAACAAAGAAACTGATGAGCTAATGAATGGACAAATAGTTGAAAGTGAATGGTTAGATAGATATATCCATAGAAACTAGTTACAAATTAAAAATATAAAATAATGTGTTACCTTTAAAGTTTTTGGTTGTTGTTTCAGTTCAGATACATGTTTTTTTCGTAAATCCAACTCTGCTTGTTTATTGTACTCCATTTGACTATTCCATTCAGTTGAATGTTGATTCTGTTGTTGTTCTCGTCTTAGTTTATGTAATGCAGCAAGATGTTTAAACTCTAACTCTTGCGTACACTCATGATGACGTATTAACATCTTGTGGGACTGCTCTTTCTGTGCCTCAAGTTTATTCATTTCCTACAATCACATAATAGAATTAATAATTGCAAAGAAAACAAAATTGCATGGGGTAGGTGACTTTCAATGAACTTCAACATTTGCTAGTGAAATGTCTGTCATATATTGTTTGAAAAATGACAGAAAAAAAAAGCTTGGGTATTTCCTTCAGCACAGAGTTATGATTTGTCTTCTTAGATGAATAGAGATTTGTCCTCTGCATTTTTCTTACACAATCAAGACCTTATTACTGCTCTTGTTCGGGGTGAATTCAACCCAACCCATATATTAGATATTGAGTGATTTTTCAAGTACCTCTGAAATCAAAGCCTTCTCTAAGGCATGTCGCTGTAATAACTGTTGCCGTCTAAATCGTCTTATTTCATTGGTTAAGTATTTCTTGTTTTCTTGTTTCTTTTGAAGTAGTATCTTTGCTTGTGTTGCTTGTAAAGTATTCTTTCTTTCTTGGTATACTGCAGGACTTGAATCATTCTAAATGAACAAAAAACAAAATCATATTTTTTATCATAACAACCACTGCAATCAGTAGAACTTAAGTGTTTATCAAATAGCATGTTTGGCAAAATTGACGCAGGGTTATGTTATGAGTCAGACAGCTTTTTTAACCAAACCGACAATCAATACTTCAAGGCACATGGAACTTGTGTCAATTTTATCCTCAGTGGAGACGTTTTGGGTAACTTTTGTTCCATGTATTGAATGCCTTTCATCTTTTTTGCCAACATGTGTTTATATAATTATGACAATCACTGTCTGGTTGACATGTGAATAACAAGACTTACATGAGCTGAAGTATATACATATACAGCTGTACATACAATAATCTTATTTATGGTCAGATTCCAGAGTAGCTAATGATACAACTAGTATCACCGATAGAAAAATATCACTATGACAACAAAATAAAAACACTGGCAATTTGATTAAGTCTATTTTTTAATGATCATAAGAAGTCTTTAATATTCTAATGCTTTCTGCCATCATTAGGGAGTGAGTTTAGAGTACTACTATATAATATAACTTCATCTAACCTTGTAGAGCTTTTTCTTCTCTCCATACTCTTTCTTCTGATTTGATATGAAGTGCTTCATTTCAGTATCTTGCTGATTACGAATTTGTCTTAACAGTTTCTTTTCTTCAGTTTGAATCTGTTTGATTCTCTGTTCAAGTTCTACTCTATGGCGTGATCTTATCTTGTCAAGATCCTTCTCAAACTGATGAACCATCTAAAAGCATCAAAACAAAATTTGTGAAAAATTTAATGTAATTTTAAAATTTCAGTTCAGATGGCACACTTGGTTAGTGATTGTGGTTAGTGCAAAACCCAGCATTGATTACTGGAATTTAAAATTGTTGATTGAATTCTTTCCAATAAGAGCATTTTAAATAGTTTGAAACACACTTGTGGAGGAAATGGGAACAAAATTCTGTTTCATTAGGTACCTGTTCATATTCTTTATCAAGCTGCCGTCTATGATCATTCATCTCTGTTCTCAGTTTACTCTCAAGTATTTCTAGCTGTTTTTGGTGGTTTTGACGCATACGTTTGTAGACCATAAGCTGATCATGTACTCTGTCTGCACCTTGGTGCTCTTGTTGTTGACGTGCAATGACATTCTTGGGACGAATAGTGGAGAAACGATCATCATCTCTTCTTTGATGCTGAAAACACAATATTTTTACATTACAATGATAACTATTGCAATGATCAAGGCATGAGTGTCCATGTCAAGTAGATTCTTACCAGTGAAGAAGGAGCACTAGCTTCTCTATCACTCTCACTGCCATTAGCATCTTGTAAGCTCTCATTGCTACTATGATGACTGCTGACATAGCTCCTTAGACTGAGACTTGATGCCTTGTCATGATCACCAACATGAACCTATCATACATTGAACAGATTATCAATGAAATCTGAACTAAACAGTTTGAATTTGTACATCTCAAATTAGATTGTGTGATAGGGATATCCCAAAGCTTAGCCACTTACTACTCAATGAAATGGAGCATTGTGATTGGCTAATCTTTGGGATATCCCAATTTTGTAACTGACTTTTTTAAAATACTAATTTGATAGGCCAGTTTCATATTAAACAATCTAGATAATTGAAAGTAACTTTTAGTCCAGTGAATATGTGGGTGAAATGTGAGGTGAGACAGCCAGTGCAAGTGAAACTTGTGAAATATGAAGCAGTAAGGAGATGACTGCACGCTAGGAAAGAATAGATAGATCAAATTAAGATATGGCAACTACACTTCTATCATGTCTTACAATCTCAAAATGTAAGGAGAGCAATGATTATTACATTGTACCATTTAAATATGTACTTTTGAAAAAGATTGTGTGACAGAGATACCAATGCTCAGCCAATCAGATTTTACATTTCTTTGAATAATATGTTCTGATTGGCTAAGCTCTGGCATATAATATATCACACAAATGTTTTTGTAGTATAGATTGAAATGGTACAATATTTTATATTGCAGAGCTAAAATTCAAGAGGAAAATGTTGGGGTGAAATGAATGAAATAGAAAGATTTACATTTTCTTCTTCCTAAAGACATTATGTTAAACAAAACCTCCAGCTTCTGGCGACAAACATTTCATACACAACATCCTACAGGGTGCTATTTGTTCCACCTCTGCACTGTGAGTCTATTTGGAACCATTGAAACAATAGAAAAATTGAATTACTATTTCATTCAATATTAAAGATGTTGCCATATCCTGATTTGGAGTATAGTCAACTCTTGGTTTACTGACACCCAGCTTGTACAAAATACATTTTTCAACAATTAAGTGTTTTACTCATGCATAACTCAATTACATCATCACTGTCAAATCCAAAGATATTGAGAATGGCAAAAATTCCAAAGTATTTTTTCAATAGATTGCTGATTTCCCTGATCACAATTACTTAAAAACAATTTCAAAATTTCCAGACTGTAGTGCCATTTATGAGAGTTGACTAAGTGCATTTAGTGAGATGATGAGTGAGTATAGACCTGAGTCGAAGGATTCCTGAAGTGAAGAAAAGAAGAAGGAAAGAGAGAAGGTCCATCAGGCTCCATAAGAACGCCATCAAAGCTAACATGGCATGCAGATTGTGGTACTATGAACATGGGCTAAACACAATGCAACCACAACAAGATCAATGTTAAACAATCATTGCAGTTACTCAAACTAACATACAACAAGTTTTAAAATGTGTCTTGACAGTATATTGCAAACAAACAACAGGTTTTAAAATGTGTCCGGACTATATATTGCACTGTGACTAATCACATTCAAGTAGTGACACAGATGGGAGTGCTTGTTGACGCCAAGTCACTAACCTTGCTTGAGATTAGTCATATGAACAATCCAGACACATTCTGCAGTGTTGACAATTATTATAATAGCTACATGAAGTGTTGGTGTAAAACAAATAAACATTGTATGCTAAATTCTACGCTTATGGCATGTGCCTGCAAATGTACAAGAAGAGAGAATGGATGGCAAGCTAACAATGGCAAATCTTGCATTGTTCAAAAGGGGTTCCCTTCTTTAAACAGTGGAACACACTGTTTAATATGGGAAAAAATCAAGGTGTTTCAATCAAATGCATGGAAAGTCCCAATTTGAAAAGTTGTCGGGCAAACCCTTTTAACCAACCCTGGAATTGCCACTGGCCAATAAAACATTAGTGGTTAAAATTAACAATGATTATAAAGAGAGTATAGCATACCGGTGTCTCTTTGTCTTCATCTGGATATTGCGTCATACTATCCGAGTCAGATGCTGCTTCACTAGATCCTTCAGTTGGATCACTCATAATCATCTTTTTCATTCTGTGATAGTTCATCTTATCTAGAGCACGTACTGCTGCTTTTGTCCTGTTGATCAGTTCTTTGATTATACCATTTGGTCTTGGATTTTGAATAAATTGATGCTGAAATGATATCAGAATGAAGGATCACTTATTAATGAAATAATAAGGACAGGCTTTGGCAGCATGAAAAATGTGAAAAACATTTCTACTTTTCATGTCCAAAGAAATCCCTCTCCCCCTCAATTTCCTAATGGTTCACCCCTTGTCCCTTATATCATCTGACTGTATTCATCTGTTCCAGTACAAGGTCTTACCTTGGCTAATTGTTCTGCATTCGGTCTGTCAAGAGGATGTTTTTGTAGACACGACTGTACAAATTGTATAAAATCATTACTCCATCCACTTGTGCTTAATGATGGAGGGTCATTTTGTGCTATATGGTACAATGCACTCATAGCATTCATGTTGAATAATGGTGGCTTTCTTTCAGCTACAAGAAAAACAATTTATTAAAAATACAATATGGAAAGTAACTATTTCTGACACAGACCTCAGACTGTTTATCAGCTTCTTTATTTGGTTTGTCACTTTCTGTTGTCATAGTTTACATGGTATTTTTCCATGCTAACCCTGTCTTGTCCTCTTCCAGGATATGTATAATAATAATTGTTCTCTACTTACCCAATTCAATACATGTAATTCCCAAGGACCAGATATCAACCTAAACATAACCAATCAACATAAGTACTTTTGTGTAAATTATAGACATAACTGAAGGGAAGTATTATTTTCTCTAAACGTTTGTAATTGACATTTGACATGTATTACAAGGTTGTGCTATTTGTAGATACCTTGCCGTCATATTGTCCTTCATCCATTGCTAAAATCACCTCTGGTGACATCCTATTGTGACAATATTAAACAAAGTTAGTAATGTCATACAGTCATTTAGGAACAAGGGTGGTACAGTGCGTTAATGTACAGCCACTGGTGCAAAAATCTTCAGTTCAATTCACATTGACTTCACATCCCTGTTCCTACATCTTTCTGATCAGAATAGCTTTCAGTAGCTTCAAATATTATTATTAATAGCAAGTTACAATTTATAACTAGGATCACTTACCAGTAAGGTGTTCCTACAAATGAGTTTGCAGGGCATGCTAGTGATGCAGACCCAAAATCAGCTGAAACAAAAACAAACTTTATTACCACATGTGTTTTTGTCTTTTTCTAAAGTTTCAATGCATTGGCTATCTTCTACAAAACCTACTCTTCTAGTAATTCTACTTGACGCGTTGTACTTGGATTGCTCACTTTAAATTCCAAGACAAGTGTTTTCTGGTTGAACTAATTGTTTTTGCTATTCAATTGTTTATTTCCATACTTGTTCTCATGCCTTGTGTGAATTTATAATTTAGTTAACTATTTATTATTGACATGCAATGATCATGATAATGCATCCAATATCTATTTGTATTTGTATTTCAATTCAATTCCAATGATATGTGGCTAGTACCTAGTTTCACTGTTCCATCTTCAGTTAGTAAAATATTCCCAGCTAGAAGAAAACAATGTATTATTAATAAAGTGTATTGTCAACCTTTTGCTATTAAAGATGGTGGAATATAAATGATTTATGACATGTCATAAGGCTTAAAAATGCAACAGGGTGTGTAGGACAATGGCTTGCTTTTGGCAAGAAGAGCAACCGTCAATAAACACTTTATTCTCTGACTGAATTAATTTTGGAATGATAAATTCTGAAATTTGAATGAAACATATTGAAAACATAATTCTTTTACTGTATACAACATACGAAAATTAGCAATACAATGTTAACCATGTCGGTTCCCCAGTTCATAGTAAAAGATTAACCACTGCAACATTTTCAAAATATGCTCTGAAATGCTTAGTTTATATACATGTACTAGATGATCAATGTTTGCATGCAAAAATTAATTGCCAGATTCTTTGCGAAGTTTTCATACCTTTGACATCCCTGTGTATTCTTCCATGACCATGAAGATACTTTAAACCCTAGAAATAATATAGGTACACAATCAATATGATATTCTTAGAATGTAAATCATAGATAGAATGCATACCTCTATTGCATCTGAACATATTGCAGCTATTTCTATTTCTTGTAAAGGCTTCTTATGAACTACAAACAAGAACACAAACATTGAGTAAGTTTTACAAGTTGTTTGCGAATGAGATATCTCTCAGTGATGATGCCTTGTTTCCTCACAGCCTTGCTTTCACTTTGTTCTTATATTCTGTGTACCTTATAATAGCTCTAAATACTTGTTTATTGGAAAAAAGAGTGCAGAAGTGCACATATTTGCCTTCCTGTCTGACTAGCATTAAGCTGAAGAAACAGCTTATGCTAGATATGCTAACTTTTTCTTTTTTTCTTTACTACACTGATCTCTCCATTGATTTTGAAAATACAGTACATGCGTTAAAGCAGTATCTATTATAAATGTTATTAACTAATGTAAAATTTGGATCTTTGAATTTTATATCATTTAAATTCAATAATTTAAAAACATCATTCAAATAAGGACACAACAATCCAGTTTTATGTTCTTCATTACACTACATCAGCCTAATTTGACTAATTATTATCGCTATACTATGGTGTTCAAAATTACAAAACTACTTTCATTCAAATCTTTTAAGAATATCATAATTTCCCCTAATGATTACTATTTCCTCATAAAAATGTGAGTGTATAGAATGAACTTACCTTCCAAAATATCCGAGGCAGATCCTAAACAATATTCCATTACCAGCTAAAAAAAAAACACACAGGCCATGTAAATAATACAAAATACCAATAAACAAATAGTTGTAGGTAGTTCAAACTAAATTACACTCAAAACTCCTCAAGCGTACCCACCAAAAGTTCATTGTTGATTTCATTCTTTGAATCCTGACATGATTATTCGATTTGAATATTCCACTTCTAATTGACCAGTCTTATCCATTCAAAAAAAAAGATGTCGCCGTTGAGACGAAGTATTTCTTGACAAAAAAAAATGTTCTTTTGGTTATTTAGGATTCCTTGTAAATAAATTATTTTGAATTTTGTAGACTTGTTGTTTTCAAATTTGATTACTGGTATCGAATAATACAATACAATACATAATTAATTCAATATTCGAATAATGAAGTCAATAATGAACTTTTGGTGGGTACGCTTGAAGTGTTTTGACTGTAAGAACTATGGGTTTTTAAATGATAAAGAAATAACTTGCAATTTTAACAGATGGATGACACCACCTATAATAGATGGTCCAACCATGTAAATTACAGCATGTTTTGGGTTATGTCATTGCCGATTTGTTGACATTTTCAGAAACCCATAGTTTGAAATAACTATATAATAAATTATTCTCGAAAGTGGTGCATATAAAAAAATACAAATGTCAGGAACTGATAATAAAATTGCTGCACAGGTTATCATGAGTGGGATTAACTGGTACTGATTCATTAATAATAAATGCCAACTCACCCATGCTGTATGGTCTTTTAAATGACATGCTAAATAACTAATAGTATTTCTGTGATTACACTGTTTTAGAAACTTTACTTCTTTTACTATATCGGTCCATTTCTGAAACAAAGTGAATAAAACCATTAATTGTATCTATATGTCATAATGAACTACTAAGTACTGTTGGGTGGTGTAGATATGTTATCATAGCGAATGTAGATCTATATGTCATAATGAACTATTAAGTACTGTAGGGTGGTGTAGATATGTTATCATAGCGAATGTAGAGTCATTTATATAGTATAATTCAGTGCAATTACAAGCTGGGCAATTTCCCAGCAGGAATCAGCATTTTTGCAGTAACTTTTGAAATACGTCATACTCAATCTTATTCAAATTTGAACTTTATATAGAAGGTACAAAGAGGAATTAAAACATTGTTTGTTTCAATTTTTCAAAAATGTTGCAATTTTGCCGGGAAAGTAACATCATCATTTTTAGGCTTATTGTCTAATTTTCATTTTTTTGGAAAACATGATATAAAAGAACTCATTGAGTTATGACTAAATCTGAAAAGATATTCGATTTAGCTTTTTTCTATGACATTTTTTAAACTTGTATTTTTATGAAAATTTATGCAAATTGTGTTTATCAAAATTTGAAGTACATGTCAATGTGAAAATTCTTTTAAAATGATGACATCATTTTCCTGCCAAAATTGTAACAGTTAAAAATAAAAACAAAAAGTCAGTTTTGTTGTATTTTTTAAGTGCTGACAACATGTTGAATTTGGAGTTATCACTAAAAGAGTTAAAAGCACTGATTTCAGAAATAATTAAGCCCAACATGTAGTATTGCAGTATCAAGTAGTTTGAGATTCAATATGGATTGGATTATTGTGTAAAGTAGTGTAATATACAAATCCTAGTCTAACTCTCTTAATCCTTTACATTTTTACCAATGTGATGGGAATACTTTCAATAATAATATATAGTGCCACTGGCATGTTGTGATGAAAAGTAGTGTAGTACACTGAGAGTCATGATACTATACTATATAGAAAACTAACCTCTTGAGCTTGTTTTCCACTATATGACATTCTCTTAATAGCAACCACTTCTTGGGTCTTGACATTGCGGCCCTATGGCAAAAAGAGGGCATATTCATTTCCATAATCATACATGCACCAATAAACCAATAGTTCTAGTCATAATCATGGTCGTTTTCCTGGGCAGTGTCTGCCAGGAGAGAAATAAGGTTGAAAAGAAGATAAACAATCTCCATTTGATTGGTTGAAAAACAATAACACAGGTATATATAATGCCTTTAGAAATTAAGCATGCTGCCAAGTCATCTTGAGAGAGAGCCTCTGTGTTTTTTGAAGTTTGGCAGCTTGCAAAATCCATGTTCAGAAATACAGACATTATTGAAGCATCAGAATACAGTCATTTTTGAGACAACTCTTCCTTAAATGATATCTGACTTACATAATAAACAGCCCCAAAGCTTCCATGTCCAATTTCCCTTAAATCTGTATATATCTTCTCGGGATCATGTTCATCAAAAAGCCCAGCATATTCTTGATTTTTGTGAAAAGCTACTTTAACCGATCGCATGGCCACATAGGGGCCAGCTGACCCTCGCCGAGATATATTGGATAAATAGCCTTGTATGGCCTGCAAATAAACAAAAAGCAGGTTATTATTGAATCTATTGTCCACACCAAGGACAAAGTCACCCACTCATGTGAGAGAACCATTTCAACTGATCACATTGGCAATAGTGGTCAGCATATATATATATATATATGATAGTTCTTGACAGACTGCCAACTTCAATCAATTAATAAATAATCAATTGAATAATAAGAATCATTTGTTACTTCTAGAGTCAGTTTTATAAAGCCTAGGTAAAGCGCTAGTCAAATAAAAATGGGTTTTAAATACATAAATAGCAAAAAAAAAATGCATTGTCTTTAAACAATATTATAAACATGATTTCCAAAATCATGAATGACACTAATTCTTCAAAAAACTATCAGCAAAAAAAAATTATCATAATTACACCTTCATGATGTCAAATATTATGGATATTTACCAAACTTTTCAGATACTTTATGACTTATAGGCCTCAATAAAAACAATTATTATATTTCATTTACAGTTTTTGTTTTCCCTAAGAGCCAAATTGCACTAGCCCCTTGTCCTATAGGCACCGGGATATGAAAAACTCTTTCAAAAACAAATTGGTGTTAATGTGATGACACTCAAACCTTGAACACTTTGTGCTTATTTAATACAATGATCATTTTAGTGACTCAATTAGCAACCATCTTTTATTTTGATCAATTAGTCTATTTGGGATAAATCCTACTTTTTTAGAGAGTTGAAAAAGGCAGATAGCTCAGGAAATGAAATTATACATAAACCATATTGTTCACGCTTCACGTGTCCTCAATATAACCCAGATAGAACTCGAAACTACATTAATTGTTAAAATATTATTAAATGCAGGAGTATTATTAAGAGGATACAAAAGCAGACTCAATTAAAAAATAAATGTATAAATACCAAAATATGTAGATCAGGAGTATATTGCTAAATGAGATTTAATGGCTGTTGAAAATAATTACATGATTTCTAGCGGTAACAAACTGAGTTGCATTAATGTCTTTTTTTAATGAACAAAATTAATGATATGCATTTTCAAAACTATTGGAGATGGCAACAAATGATAACATTCAATATTTAAAAAACATATTATTATTTATAAAGCATTTTTATAGTATTTTAGGCTTGGTGTTTTTTAGTTGTTTTTTTTTTTTTTTTTTTTTAGACTGGAGGTCTAAAAACTAAGAAAAACCTTGAAATAAAATTGTAATAAGAGCAATTGAAATTGTTGAAATAAAAATATTTGAAATAAAAAGAATGAAGACTGTGATAAAATTGTGCAACAAACCTTACTATGTGATCATAGCAACTGCTTCATTCACATAATAAACATCATTCTGAGCACAACCATCCAACCATTTAATTCAAGGCCAATATATTCACCAAAAATCAAGATTATTGACATTTTCAATTAGACTTCTAAACATAGTAAGAAGTTTTAAAATTCTCTTGGTAAAATCTCATCAAAATTTGATATAAATGTGTCTACCTTAAGCCAATGGAAACCATAATCAAAGAAAACAATCCTTAGGAATCCCAGAGGGATATAAATCAATCCAATAGATAACAAAAATACAAAAGAAAGTTTCAGGGAAATACTCTTTGTCATTTTGCTTACCATGTTATGCAAAACTGAACATCTCAAAGTTTCAAAGATTTTCTGAACAAACTTTTGTGAAGTAACATCGCTTTAAAATGAACCCATTTATTGTTGCTGTAACTGTAATAAAATGTCTCAATGGTAAAACCACAATTTGTCAAACATTAGACAAAAAGTTTGAAAACCTTGAAAATTATCCTGCCTGTTGATTATATCATAACGATCAAGCACTGTGAGCTTGTGTGATTGACAATGTATTAGATTCCTATGTTTCAAAACAAAGAAGAGAGACAATCAGTCTGGACTCATATGAATATAACGTGAAAAATTATCATTTAATAGTACCTAATTACCCTTAAAACTTATACATTTGAAATATGGCTTTTTTACACATTAACGTAACTTAAATGTCTTGATAGAGTAGCTGGAAAATCTAGATCAATACATAAACGACTACTATGGAGAATTTTGTGTTATGTAGAATATTAAATTGGTACTCACGATTTATACTTCGAACTACTTCAAAAATGTCCACAGATTTGACAATCTGATCTTGA
Organism: Diadumene lineata; assembly: GCA_918843875.1. Lineage (NCBI taxonomy): Eukaryota > Metazoa > Cnidaria > Anthozoa > Actiniaria > Diadumenidae > Diadumene > Diadumene lineata. Next base: position 3,992,011 of record OU974070.1, read on the forward strand.
AACGCGCTCTCTCAGCAAGTTATTGTTCTAAGTGACATAAAATGATCGTTTATAACTAGGACTTTGATTTTTTCCAAACGTAGATCGGAATAAAAGTACCAAATGAGTGCTATCACTAAACAATCATCGAGGCCAATTTACCGTAAAATCAAATCAATCAAATTACAAAAGTGGAGGTGAGAAAAGTACGAACAAAAAAAAATTAGCAGAGACAAGAATTAGTTGTATTTGATAGACTATGCTTAGGATATTACGTGTGTGCAGTGGTATTCAAAAATTCACGTCACAACAAAAACCAAAATATCTCGGAGAATGTGCGCCCACCAAAACACACAACTCACTACCTGAAAATCAGCAACGGCACGGAATTAAACCCCAAAATAATACTGAGGATAGACAGTAGGAATTCAACTTGTGAGAAAGCTCACTTATGTTTACAATCTTGAAGCGTGTAGTTTTCTTGTAGACCACAAATGTATTTCCGATGTACCGTTTCGGTTTGATTGTTCGTAAAATTATCAACAAAAAACTAACGAAATCAATAGCACAATTTAGTACTAAGAATATAAAACCTATTGAATCGAAAGATCACAAGCATAAATTTGACGTATCTATTTATTAATAGGTAAAATCATAAACTGATCTTATGGTGATATTACTTGAACAAGTCTAGTTGAAATTCTGTCGTCACAACTTTGCATGTCCAAAATCAAGTCACTCCAAACGCCAAAGAACTTTACAAAAAAACTAAAATCTGCACTTCTCATCGAAACAAAAGTAATAATTAACAGACAAGTATCTGTTAGTTTCCCAGCACAAATCTTGAGATAGTTCAATGTAAAAGTTGAAGAGAAATATCCCAAGATGTGCGATTCATGCAATCATGGGCAAGGCAGGCTTTGTTTGTACGTAATTTCCTCGCTACATTTACCTCACTGAAACACAGCTATATTCAAAGGCTACAAAGTCCATGCAAAACTCTGATAATTCAAATTTCTCTTACTTACCTCTAATTAGTAATAACGTGTACAATTTCTTCATGAAACACAACAAAAAGTCGCAAAATGCTAATGTACTCCCTAAACATGGCTGCCGCTTCAACTAGCACGCATGCGTATAAGGTTCTTGGTCACCAGGCTATCTTCTTCCTCTCGGTCGACTGTTTTCGCAAATCGTCACAGCTAAATTTAGCAACTTTAATTCATTTTATGTATTGTTGTCATGGCCTTCTACATTGAATTTACATGGCTATAATTCTATAGTTCATTGCTGCATAAGCTGCTCATTCAATTCACGACATCACGAACATGAAAAATAAGGGGCTTTTTCCAATATTTTTTTTCGACTCTCAAACATCCAATTTTGTTTTCATCTTTTCGAAATGTCAGTTTCGTGCACATTTCTGTTGTTTCAACTTAATAATATTTTTGCAGGTTAAACTTGTGTTTCACTAGTCACCCACCAAGCGAAAGCATTCAAATCTGATCAAGGTCTGTACTGCATCAGGGCGGTGGAGGGGGTATGTCTTATCAAAGATTACGAGCAAATTAAAGTAGCTGGGTACCAGAGGCCGCGAAGGGCAAACCGAGGTGTTTTTTTGGAAAGTCACGTGACACGTACGGGTTGACACTGCTTCTTGCGATTCACCTATGTATTAGAATACTGTTTTTTGTTTGTTTGTTGTTTTTTTTTTTCGAGATTTCACTCGTCGCGAGGTCTCCAACGTTCACCGAATAACGGCACAATTTTATTCCGATTTACGGGTCGATGTGCAAAACCCTTTTTGAGTGAAATTGATAGCGCAGACGAGGGAAAAGGGAAACCATGAACTTATTTCCGCAATTCTCTTTTTAGTACATTTTCTTTTCATTCAAGTCCAATAGCCAATATCTACAACGATCAAAGAATTTTCATTTTTTGCGCCTTTAAATCTATGACAATTGAACAGGTGAGCCTCGGGTGTGTGAAAACAGAATTCGCGGCAACTTTCCCCTTCAAATCGATCAAACAAATGTTAACAGCTTGTTTATTCCTTGGCGACTTGTTTTTTTCGCATATCGCTTAGTGTATAAAGTTGCATTGATCTGACGTTTTAGATCTAATCTAAATTAATTTACCTCTATATTTTACAACTGTTTTATTAGATATGACGACATGAAACCTTGCCGTCGCGTCACACGAAAAAGACATGCTCGAAAACCATAGGATGATTTTAATCATTTAAAATAATCATTAAAAAGCACGGTCAGTTCGGTGTGGTTTTAATATAGGTGAGAGGTACCAGTTCTTGAACATCTTCCCGCTTTTTATTCATAACTCGTAGTATCCCACTGTTCCTCGCTGCGAGAAGTCATGATTCTACTTTGTCTGCATTGAAGCAAGCGCAAGCATAAGCGCAAGTGCTGTCCTCGCTGTGAAATAGCGCGAAAAAGCATAAGCGCAAGTACAGCGCAAGGAGAACGGATAGCTAGGATTATCATTGATACTTATGCTTATTATACCTCTTGTGCTTATCCCAAAAGTGAGGACAGCACGAGAGAAATGGGAGAGCTAGTGAAAGCGCGGTGGAAATCATTTTCTATCACTAAATAAAACGCTTTATTCCTTTTTCGCTTGGTTTGTTTTTTCTCAATTTTTACGGTAGTGAATGGGGAAGCTTGTCTCAGTAATGTCGCAGTTTTCAAACGAACGGGATAAAGAACAAAAATCCGGCTCAGTACTCGGCCCAACGTTGACAACTTTTTAACAATTGGACTAGGTTTTTTACGGAAGAGGGGTTTCGGTTTTTTTTGGAAAGCCTGAAGCTGCTACTTAAAACATGGTTAACTATTTTAAAAAAATACCTCTAAGTAGCTATTCGCTGCGGTTAGTTTTTTCTTGCTCATTGCTTTGTTTTCTAAAATCATTTACAAAGGGAAACCAAGAGATGATATTTAATAAACCAATTCGAAGTGACATAATTAAACTAAAGGTAAATTTAGAGGTAGACTTACTCGTGCCCAGGACTTTTTCCTTTGTCCAAAGAAAAAGCTTAAACACTTTCAAGCGCGACCCCAACTGGGTAAATTGTGGCAAATTGAGATAAATACGGTTAATTATATTTTATCACCATCTCCAGAAATTTTTGTCAAAATTTTGTTCTTATAAATACCTTTTGGTGGTAAAATGTCATCAAGCTTCAGGCTTATTGCGAGTACTTTGAACCAGGGCCTGGGGGCAAACCAACCCCAAAAAACAAAAACAAAAAAAAAACAAGCTAATTTCTATTCTAGTTTCGTTGGCAACAAGAAGGCTTAATACAAGACTGTGAAATCTGCCACAGCATAGCGGAAACGTCAAACTCTACTACTCATCTACAGCTCATTCAATCCGAAAAATCCTTTAAGTCTTTGGCAACATTTTTTCAGTATTTGGTAATTATTTTAATTGGTTCTCTAAAAACGTTTTAGTTGGGAGCCCCATACATCCTATAGTCCACGCTTCTCGCTCTATAGCCGCCCTGTGAATGCAAACAAAACCCACACTCTTGTCCCATTCCATTATGACGTCACGAACAGTTGCGAAAACAGAAAGTGACTAAAGTTTCTCGTTCAATAAACAGCAGACTTTGCATAAAATTAAAGCCGTTTTCACAGGGAGCCCGACACTAAAAAACGGCTGCGAGAGGATACTATGTGAACAGAAGGCCTGGACGGACAAAGTTGCGTTTTCAAATTTATGTGGGTTAGTGTGGACAGCGCCTTCGTACAACGAAAGTTTACAAGTGGATATTCACATCGAACCGTTGTAATTGCTATAATATTTGTTTGTTTGTGACTATTTCAGGGTCGGTTTCATCGTACAACGGTTCAGGACATGGTGTCCAAAAGTCACTTGGTAATTCTTCTATGTTATTTGCATTGAATAAATGCAAAGCAGTGTCATTAAAAACATCTTTAAGATAAAAACTATTTGGTATTGGAACTTCTTTTGTGTAAGGTAATATCTGAGACCATGTTAAGAATAGCAATTAATGTACTGAGTTTACAAAAGTTGAAATTGTTATAACATTATGTATTTTATTAATGAATTTATTTATTGTTTCTGCAAACGCAGCCACCGACTTTTCTTCCCCCACCGAAGAGAAAGAGAAAAACGGCTATGTCGACTCCCGATCATCAGTATGATTACTGCATGAAAAAGAAAATGAAAAGACAGAAAGTTTAGGGGAAAGGATACTTTCGCTATATACATCACTTGACTGAACAGTAGACGAGACGGTAACCTGTTGATATAACAAAGTGATTTCAGTTACAGACGGGTGAGACCGAATACATCAGAAAAAAAACTATACAAACAAACGGAAGCACAAATGAATGGATGGATGAACTTTTGGAGAGATGGTTAAATCGATAGTTAATAGGCTGAACGAATGCACGAACGAACAAATGAATGAATGAATGAATGAATGAAAGAACGAATGAATGAACGAAAGAACGAATGAATGAATGAATAAATGAGTGAAAGGATGTATGGATTTTCGCAAAGAAAGAGATGGGGTAATCCGGAAGAAAAAGAAGAACAAACGAATGAACGAACGAATGAATGAGGAAATGGACATTCAGTAATGTTATTCACTCACTCATCCGTGCATTTATGACTTGGATGAAAAAACGAGATGATAAATGAACAATTATTTCTGTGATAGAGCCAACCTTTGTTCATAACTACTAAATCTATTGCCAAATATGACAACATCCATTAAAGATGGTCCCCAGTTTGCCCATAGTAGATTATTGTACAACAGTTTACTGCAGTGTGGCATGTAAAATAGAGTGCATGCTGATGCTGTCCTTTTTCCTTCCTGTGGAGACCAATAAATCAACTTTGAATTATATTTAAACGCTACATAGTTGCCTTTAACCATGGTATAATAGTTTGCTAATATCAAAAAAAAAAAAATCAGACCAAAACTTTGCTTATACTCGTTAAGTATGAGAACAAAAGGAATGGTGATAATGGATTTGGAATTTATTATTTGGTAAACATTATTGGGTCTAACAGGTTGTTGTATCTTCAAAACAACACTGACAGTGCACAGTACAGATAAACACGTCTGTGGATGCAATCACCATCTCAAAGAAAGACTCTTAACAGTACTCAAGTACATCTGTTTGTTGGCAACAACTCACAATTGTTGGTGCATCACATTCTCATGTTTAAATGTTCTTATTAGCATAGTGATGATGTTACACAGTTTCTTTTAAGCTTATCCTGCTGTAGGCACATACATATAAACATAGTTGCTAACTGTACCTAAATGAAGCATACCTCATTTTCTTCAATTACTGAACATCCAAAGTGTTGGACAATATTTTCATCATCTTTGTTGAAAAGTGGTTCATATATACAACATTTTCCATGGGAAATCTGACAAGAAAAATGTTTCCATCTGAATAAATACTCTTGTGATCTATTATCAATGTATTTATCTCTTCAGAGGTAATTGTGGAGACAAATCAGAAACATAAATTACTGATAAATTGAAACAGAACATTATTAAGAATATCACCTGGCTAGGCGACAAACCAGTTGGCTATATAAAGGAAGGCTGACAAAATATATTTTGCCCAAATCGGGTGCCAGACAACTACAATTTCTATAGCCCCAGTGAGAACTGAACTGTAGACTGCTGGAGCACTGCTTCCTATAAGTGTTCATGTTACCCACCATTCCTTTTCACTGTGTTAATGACAACAAAGTTCATCAATCAGACACAAGAGTTGCAACTGGTAATAATTTCTCAATGTTATTCAATGAAACCCATAGTCTACCTTGAAGCATTCTTTCAATAAAACCAATAAAGCAAACTGGTATCTTGCACTAGGGCATGTCATCAGACAGCCAACACCATAACATACAATATCTTCAAATACAACATCTGTATTATCTTCTGATTTTTTTATCTTGTTTCCCTTGATCTCTCTATGAAATAAATCTAAACAAAAGATAAAAACATAAGACCATTTCAAACAAACTAGTACGTAATTGCTAGCCTGCCTTGCACCCGGAAAATAAACAGCACACAATATTGTGTTCCACCATGAAAGAATTCCTGCACGGATCTGATTGGCTCTTTCTTACACATAATCTGATTGGCTCTAAATGCTCTTCCCAGACTTTCTCAGTTGCAAAGAATTCCTTTGTTGCTTATAATATTACAAATTATGAAAAGCATTAAATTAAAAATTATGAAAAATTATGAGAGCTTATCTTGTTACATGTGTAAATGGAAATATTTTGCCAAACTTGACTCAGAAATATAAACCCTGTTCAAAACAAATAACAAACTCGTGAGAAGAGAGCCTCTATTGATCCCAGCAAAATGTTCAACTTTCGTTGAAGAAGATTTGGGGTTGACCTTTTGAACTCTGCAAAAACAGCCAATCAAAATTTAGTTCAATAAAAGCATTGAAGGGGGTTTCAGAACATGTTTTTTGTGCACTGCTTCGCAGGCGGTATTAACAAGAGAAAATACTGGATGCAACACAGGCTAGTAATTGCTTGCTAAATAAATTAATAATCAATCAATCAATCAATCAATCAATCAATCAATCAATCAATCAATCAATTAATCAATCAATCAATCAATCAGGCAATGATTCAGTTGGAAGAGTTGGTAAGTTGATTCACCATAAAGGTTATAGTGGAAATGTTTTGAACATTAGTCCTTAGTAGTTCACTTACTCTGATGAAGGACTAACATCCAACATTAATCACCATTTACTCCATCTATTAAATAACTAAACAAATCAGTCAATCACACACTAGACAAAGATGGGTAATAAGGGATGGTTCTGCAAATCTGCACACATTTTTAAGAATTTGCCAATCATAATATCAAATTTCAACCACACACTATGCATGCACAACCACGGCTCAAAATATTCGATATCAGCAAATCAGGCAATCCAGTTAAAAAAAGCCAATCCATCTACCATATTATGATTACAACAATCCAGAATAACTAACCTTTCAAATCTGTATAAAACTTACTTGCTTTAATCTCATCACTGTATAAAAACAAAAGCCTTTCAATTTAATTCGTAATGTATAGCTCCGCGACTCGATAAACGTTTATAACAGTCAGTCTTTTCATATAAACTTTTATTATAACACTAGGACAGAAAGACCATTTACATACCAGTATGTTTGTATAAGAGTGATTATTCTATCAATATCACAATTTTCATCATATTGTTCACTATATGACGCCTGTTTGGATGAATTCTTGAGCTGTTTTCCTCTTTTCTTTCTCTTTTTTCTTGAAACATACTGAAAACCAAGTTCGTCCGCCATTTTGTTAATTCTTAGTTACTAGGCTACTCTCGATAATGATCAGGACAGGGATACCACCAACTCTACGGATGGGAAAATGTGTGTGTTCGGCGACAACGAGTTTGTTTGTTTCAACTATTGCGTCAGTAATAATTTTTGTTTGATTGTTGGTTGATTGGCTGGTTGGTTGGTTGGTTGGTTGGGTGCTTGGTTGTTTTTTGTTTGTTTGTTTGTTTGTACATATAAGTGGACGATTTAAAATTGTTTCTCGCAGAGCGACACACCCATTCATAGCTCGTATTTCCATCCCATGCCGATGTGTATTTGCGACCTATTTCCTAGATTACTGTGATCTATGGTTTACCCCGAGTATAAATCCTTTCATGAGAAGAAAAGCACTACAGCGTGCCAAACGTTTCATCCCATATACAGAGAAACTAAACAATGTGATGATGACGCATGATTGGACGCAAAAGGATAAGAAAAAAGTGAAGATATGAAAAAACAGAATGAGGTGGATCAAAAAATATACGCGAACATAAAAAGTGAAGAACCGCGGATAAAAAAAAACGGGAGAACGAAACAAGGAAAAAAACTAGTCGCAAAATTAGTTGTAGAGTTAATTATTATTTATTTGTTGACACACTGATAATTGTCCAATTCCCCCTCTCCCCCCTACCCCCCTACCCCCCTCCCCCTCCAGACTTCAATATTGTTCCAGGCATTTCAGACAAGGCCGTCTGGGCGTGATTGTTCTTTCACTCATCAGTACTGGGGTATAGTTTCATCCGAAGTGTATAGATTGTAAAAACGACCTGTATATTGCATGTCTCAGTACTTCCTGGTAGTGGGAGTTGGACCAAAAAAGAAAAGAAAAGAAAAGAAAAAGGACAAATAAAATGACAATGTTATGTTGTAGATTCGTTGACGGATGAAATTCCCCGTTTCGGAGTTTAAAGAGACAGTGTGTCCGATTACCAAGCTTCAGCGTGTGTGGATGAATATGTATAAGTGACATTTTTTAAAGTGTTCCCATGGCTAGCCTGCGTTGCATCCGGAAAAATTGTCATTATTTAACGAGAGAAAATACCGGATGCAACGCAGGCTAGGCCATTGCCGAACTCGGGAAAAAAACGACCGAGGATGCTCGTCGAAACGTTTTAAAAATACCCCTAAATTTCATTCCTAAAAGATACCGCAAAGTGAGGATTTGGGAAATATCGCATTTTAAACCCTAAAAACCCTAAAAACGGGCATTCCTGGTCATTTTCCCCGGAGTCCTACCCCCTTTCCCGGGTGAGCCTGCAAAGCAGTACAAACCCAAATGCCAGAGCGTTTCATTTAGCGTCAGGTTCCGATCGGCCCTTATCAGATATGGCACACATATGATTGTTGTAAGAATAGCTGTTCGAGGTTTTGTGTAGGTGCGCGCGCGGCTTTCGCTTCGTCCTGTAGAATGTTCACTGAGACGTGAAAATTCAAAAATGACAAAATATGTCTAGTTGCTTCCACCCACAAGGATAAACATCACTCGAGCCACAAAAACCACAATCACAATTTCATCAAGTGTACAATTAAAACGTTTACATTATTAAATACGTGCAACAATGTGCGGCACAATGATAACATTTTTATTATTTATTTGACTTTTGTTCTCTTACAGAAAGATAAACCTTCGCAAATTTTGGCCTATTCTTGTATACATGTAAGTAGGCTAAATGAATTCTAAAATTTCACAAATATGGCGTTTGTGTTTATTGAGATATAAGTAGAATAGTGTATGCTATTACATAGTAATAAAGATTAAATATGATGAACTAGTCTATAATGTCCATATTGCGTAGCGATGGAGATCGGACTTTTGTAATATTGTTCAAGGTTATCAATGACGTCATACGGAGTCATGCTTCTTTGTGTTGTCTATACAAATATCATTGTTTGTAGCACATTTTGGTTTTTACAACTAAAATTATACGAAAATTATCAATTTTTCAAGCTTTGGATAATTTTTCGTTGAATTTTACAGATAATTGTTTGAGGTTAATTTGTACATTTAATTTTTAATAACTTAAAAACAATCATTATAAGATAAACTCGTGATAAATTAAACTATTAAAAGATTTATATATGTTAACAAAAAGGTGCTCTTTGTTTATGTATACTCAATTAAGTATGATTTGATTTTTTGAAAGCTAATCTTTAAAATACACACAACCTGAAGATGGTCTAAATGAAAAATTAATTTGAAATAAAATTGAATTCAAATGAACATTTTTACGCGTCAACTTTATCTGACTTTTTTATACTTAATTTTTTGCTTTTAGTTAAAGTGCTTAATTTATGCCATCCTGATGAGTTTGTACTGGCTTCAGTTTCTGATTTGTCTGCAAAACTATTTGGTGAATGGCTGTCTCTTGCATTTCTCCTGGAACCTCGTGAAATCTTGCGTAAACTCATTCTCCATTGACAAGTTACCATCTGCTTAAAGGCCGATCTGAACTGGCCGCTATAGAAGCAGTATAGAACAGGATTAATGGCCGAATTGACGAGGATCACCAATTGCGTGAGTTTCCAGAGTTCAAATCCTTCGTAGACATAGTAGTATCTTAGAGCTCTTACTAAAATGAAGGGTGACCAACAAGCAAAGAATATCATTGTAACCACGGCCAACATTTGTGTGATCTTACGCTGTTTGCATTCTATAGCACTGACCATTTTCTTTGCAGTGTGGACTTTCAGCACTTTGAAGATCTTCCAATGTGCCCATAGCATGAACGACAGAGGCAGGAGATAAATAAAAAAGGCTTGGCAAGAATAGTAGATCTGACGACCTGAATCACCCCAGGACACATGATTCACACACAGCAATCTACCTGTGTTTTCTTCAGTTCTTACTGAATATCCATAGAATAAAGGCAAGCAGATTAACGCTGAAAAGACCCAAATGCCTTTGGTAATGATAGTACGACGCTCAATTCGTTGACTTCTTGCGAGTCCTTTGGCAGAGATTGATCGAAACCTTTCATAGCTGATTGCTACTAAAGTCAAAATTGACGCAGTGTACGACATTTCCACAAAAAACCCTTGAAGTTTACAAACTGTGTTTCCGCCAGGCCATGTGTTAGTAAAGAAGTAAACATAGTCAAAAGTAGTTAATAACGTGAATAGTAAATCAGCAATAGCTAAACTAGCAATGTAGACAAGTAGAATAGATGTAGTGATACGATAGTTCTTATAGCAAGTCAACATTGCCATGATATTGCCAACAATAGCGATAAGATAAGTGACGATGTACAGCATACTATATAAGATCAACAGTACAAGAGGCGTTTTCTCCACGAAATTCATCGTGTTTGTCGCGTTGGTCTTAGCTGTGACACTAGCTTGAGTAGCATTCAAGGTCATCTTTGCTCAAATACTTTGTTTAAACGTTGAATAGCGGCCAAGAATATTCACCGTCAAGTTGATGTTGCTCCTTTGGAAGTCAGAGCACGAATGAGTAATGATGTTTGGTGACTAATTGATATGGGCTGTCAAGATTGCGATGATATGCATCAAATCATATGGTTCACCGCTATTAATCATTAAACATTGCGAAGATTTAGAAGTGATTGTTCCACGTTGAGATTATCAGTCTTGAATAGATCGTGGTCTATAAATTATGCATGTTGAGAGGATTGGTTAACGTTTGTTGTCTTACTGTGATCCCATGTTGTGTTTATGTTTAGACACGTTTACGTGAAGTGTTTTACGCTCCAGTACATCATACCGTTTACGCTTTCCACATCCCATCTATCCCTTCATTTTCATCTCAGTTTTAAGTAACATTAAATACGTACCAAAATTGGTATCAATCATTTATTTTTCCAAATCAACTGGGCCGTTCAGCATGGCTGATTTAAGACATTCGTACCAACTGAACTTGCGAAAAAAACGCCTTTTTTGTCTACATCTCGTGATTCAGTTCAAATTTATAAAAAACTCTCAGCAAAAGATAAAAAATTCTAAGGAAAACAATGTGTTTCATTCAGCTTTTGTACATAATTAACAATGCGAACAATTGTAAACTGAACAAATGAACAGTTCAAGTCGACACTAACCGCACGCCCAAATTATGTCGTTTTGAGGTCGATTTCCTTACAAATGATGAATTTTGCTTTATCATACTATTGCACGTTTATCCCTTTTCGGTTATTCATAAAAAAAACACAAATATATCATACATTTTTGCCTTAACTGATTGAATAAATTCGCGGACAGGATTGAAAATTTAGACTTGGTTTCAACTCAACCATGGCACAGCTTTTCACAAATTGCTTTCCGGTTTCAGTACGGTTTTCTTAATACAATTTGAATTAAATGTATCAATGAAAACCTTGTAAAAAGCTTGTACTTACCATTCACTCAAGGTTTGCTACTAAAACAAATGACTTTGTGAAAAAACTATGATAATGGATATTTGTTAAAAATGGGAGACGCAGCTATTTCCTGTCAAAAACAAGGTTAAAAGATGTTTCCATCCTGGAAACTTGAAAAATTAGTTTTAAATTGCACGTTCTTCACCGTCAACAGGTCCAATGAATGCATGACAAAAAGTGACAAAAACAAAAACAAAATCAAAACAATTGATAAACAAACTAATATATATATGTTTCAGAAGTCTATAAATTGATAAAATGCTTTTTGTTTCGCATAAATAAATAATGTCTGTGTGCATCAAAACAAACCACGTAAAAGCAAAAAGGAAACATTTCCGAACCATTTGAAACCCGCAGAAATAGTTTATTTTATTAAACTCTGCGTGAATAACTTATGAGCCGTAATCAGATTGAGCAACTAGCAATTTTGATTTTAACATAAAAATGGACTTCATCAGTAGCCACATTGAAATTAAAATAATGTAGTGATTTGTTCCCACAACAATGTCAACAACCAAAATGCACACAGGAATTATCAATCAACTACTATTCATTGTTATGTTGAATTTTAACGGATTACTTAGCAACGGAAAGTGCAGTTTTTCCACTAAAGTTTTTCTGGCGCCATAAAACTACAGTCTAGTTACTCAAATTTCTTCTCGGCTGAAAGATGGTAAACCTCAATTACTTCCATTCAGCTTTCAAACAAACTAAAACATGTGCGCTCTGGACATATGGATAACAATCATGTGAAAAAGATGAAAAGTTAAGATAATTCTGAGTGTTTTAGTAGAGTAAAAAGCCTCGTAGTTGTCACTAAAGAGTCGGCCACGCTTTTGTTTTTCACTTTCAGTAATTAGCGTTCAAAAACTTCGGGTAAAAACGGCTTCTAAGGATACCACACAACACGTCAGTTACAAACAGTTTTAGTGTGAGTGATAAAGGAGGATGTAATAAAAAGGAAATACCTTAGATAAAGCCTAAGGACTGGCTAAAGTTTTTCACTTAAAAAAACCGCGGTATTAAAAGTTCATTTCCTTGTATTGTTTTCTGTAAGACTTTCCCATAGTACTATTGACACACATCAATTTAATACAATCATAAAAACGATACTGTAATCTTGTAATGGCCGTCATTGGTCTTTCCGCAACCACAAATCTACAATAAGGGAATTTATTTAAACACAACTTTAATACATTTTTCATTTTTATTGAATTGATTGTTTTTAGTTTACGGTTGTCTCAGACTAGCCATCAAGCCCCAACAATGTGCAAGTTAAGATGAGATGGCCCGAGCAGATATGATGTGAATCTTAGCGGTCAGAGAGGAAATGCAAAGCATTTATTACAAATGACTTAGCATATGGTACATACAAAAAAACATTTCATAAAACTGGAAATGACTTGAAATGAGTTACGGATTCATTGTGATAGATCAATGGTGTCTTCTTTCTTTGATAGCATGTCACACTCCGTATATTAAGTCTAGAATGTTGATTGTGATCACCGTGGTAAAGACGGATATTTCAGTATAACTGACATGGTAAATGTCTTCGCCCTTTGGCGAAGGATGAAGAAAGAAGATAAGCTTACTCATAAATACCAGTGTGTGGATGAAAGAGTGAGGAATGAGAATAAATGAATCAAACTGAACGAACGACCGAATCTACATATCAATAAATCAATTTATCAATAAATAAACAAACGAATGAATAGACAAATTAATGAATGAATGAGTTCTCTTCTAAAAAGTTGTAAATGCAGACTAGTTTTAGAACGTTTTGAACTTCACAACTAGTCGTCCTAGTCGTATACTACAAATCAGCCATAATAGCATCGCGAGCTGCGATTGCTTCATTGCAATTTGTCTGTACCGCACGCAGGCCAGGGAGCATAAGGACGTTCGTCGGCAAAAGAACCGATCGTCAGATTTCATCTAAATTTCACTTGAGGAAACTGAATGATGTTTAATATAGCGAATAAAAAATAAGACCACTGGCAAGTAAGGTGTGCTCAGTTTAGCTTAGCGCGCGCTATAAACACAATATACTCTCAAAATTCCTCATTAATTAAACTCCTAACTTAAAACGTTAGAAAAGCTTTGAAGATCATTATAAGGTTATAAATCCTCGCGTCACAGTCATGAACTCCTTGTGAGCTCGATTTGTTACGTAAATTTGATCTCATTCAAAACTCAATCGTCAGTTTTTCTTTGTTTCGAAATATGTTGTAGAGCATGTATGTACCTTTATTTTCAAACGAAAAAAAATGAAGATACAGCACTTCATTTTTGAGATTATTTGCTTCCAACTTGAAAACATTGTCAAAACTAACAAATAAATAGCGCGCGCTCGTTTTAACGTGGTTTATTCAAAGCTTTTCTTAGGGCGCGCACTCGAGTGCATGGGCAGAAATGGTGAGCGCGCACGAGCAATGCCCGTGAACGTCGCACAAGCTGCGCGCGACCGAAATTCACTGCTTGTAAAATCCTTTATCAAAAACAGTTAAAAGTCAAGGTAAAGTCAGTATTTTATTTCGATTAAAGAGCGGGGAGTTGCCCAGTTCTCCCGAAGCAATTAAAACTACTACAAGATGACTGAACAGAAGGGCGTCGAGCGAACAATAAATGTGGAATCACTTCCGTTAGACTCCCTCGCAGTAAAACCCTAAAGACAGTCTAGGAGTCTAGGAGTCACTGGGAACAGCAGCCAGAAAAAGCCATTTACTAACAGTCTTTGTTTTTTTCAGTGTTGTGTATGATATAGCGATAGCATGAGATGTGTGTCCAACCTGCCATAATAAACCAATATGAAATATGTTTACACCCAGTGCGAGAAAATCTGACCCCAGTACAAGGTGTAGTTTGATCCTATACGCAGATACGACCTTGTACTAATCACGATAAAACTACACTGAGCTACAGTCCAGTAAACACTCGTTAGGCCTACACATCATATTCCATGTGCGGTGTGTGTGTCCTACTCGGACATGTTGAGAACGATAGATCCCCTGCACTGAATGGCGGAATTATCTCAGACTCATGCTTTTCGGTCAAGACCGGACAATGGAATTGAAAGAGAATGATCCAAATACATCCTTTAATTGTACTGCATACGTTATATCAGACAATTTTGTTTGGTCACGGACTTAGAAAGGCATAGGGTGTGGCTCAACTCTGGCCCTTTCGACCACGTTTGACCTTTGTCTTCATGAACACAACTGATTTATGGTAAAACAAGTCAAGCTTTTATAAGGTTGATATATGCATTTGGCCTTATTGTGCAACGGAAAATCCTCTCTGTGGAATGCGGAAATAGTGTACTTGACGGTCACGTGACTTGAGAAATTGGATCTACAACTGTAAGTAGATTCAACCGACCGCCATTCCACGAGTTACGTGGCCATTGACAATTGTTTGCGAGCAGGGTCATTGAATTAGACAGCCCCAATCAACTGTATTTAAATAATGTTTCATCATAAAGAGTCTTTATTTTAATAAAATGTTCATCATGCAAAAAGGCTATTAGTATATGTCTTAAAAACCGGTATGTGAATGAAAACTTCCTTGACAATTAAGACGGAACCATCTAAAATATAATTGGACTATATTATTTCTTCACCATTGATTAAATCTTGGAAGCGTATTGCAATTTTCTGAATTTATCTTATAGATGGCATTATGTTGAATTTTTTTTACAGTAACTTTAACTAATTTGAAGATGTTTGGACCGTACATTGTGAATGTGTTTACTGCACAAATTATCGTTTAACGCTGCTACGGGTGGGTATTATATTGTGTTTTATTTCGTTAATTGCTGATAACTTGAAATACGCAAGATATTCCAATACAATTCCAAGTTGTTATTTCAGAAATAGATTGACATTTTCTTATCATGATATATCTATATATAGACTTTATATATATGATAATACGCCTAACAGTGCTTTACAATCAGAGAATGAAATTAATAGCATTTACAATTTTAGAATACAAAAATATGCTATTACTATATACACACTACCATTCATATAAAATCCCACTTTCATCATCTAGTCATCCCTTATGACATATCAGGGGCGGGTCCAAGAATCAAAGAAAAAAGAGCTGGAAATTCTATTCAGCCTGCAGTAAAGCCAAATATTTCCCAATATTTTTAGCAAAATGGCGAGACGCCCCCCTCCCCATTCAGAGCTACTTTTCTTAAATTTTAGGAGCGCTGATAGTTTTGTTTGCACAGCTTCAAGTTTTATGTACAGTCGCATCTCATTGCAAAATAAATCCAAGTATCATCCTCAAAAAGTGTTTTTTTTTCAGTTTATATACCAATCGTAAAGTTTGAGAGATGCATTGAAGAGCTTCAAGTTTAACTTCACAAAGCCTTTTCAAGTTCTTTGCTTCAACAAAAAACGTCAAAAACAATTAAAACATTGTATTATTTATTCATCATTAGAGATGCTGTTTTTTCTTTGTCATAAGTGACTTGTGATCTAATCCCTCACAGTGTTACATAAATAGTTTGTCTGACGAAGTGTAGAGAAGGATAAAGTTTGTGAGGTTTAACAAAGCTAGTTTACACCTTCTTTGGCAATGGACGACGTCAATGAACGGGACTTCGACAGCTGAACAATTTAACTTGTTTGACTTTAGAGATCCCCAATAAGGCATCACACACAACATTTCAAGACGGCCTTGTTAAAAGGTAAATTGTGAGTTATTTGCTAACAAGTTCAGCCAATTGAAAGTCAGGATCATATGACAGGTGAATGGGCTCTTCCTGTGTTATGTTTTAATCAACACGGCAATACAGCCAAAAACCGTGTATTCATAACACGAAGACAATCCTATTTTGGCTGTATTTGAATGTTTTTGAGTACACTACAATGGCGTATTACAAAAACATTACGGTAAACTCAACGACGGAACCAACAACATCCGAAAAGCTGAGTTTGAACACTGTAACTGGAGTTTTGTTCATGATATTTTATATATCAGTATTTGTAGCTTCAACTGTTGGAAATTCCTTGGTTTTGTTAGTTTGCTACAGAAGTTTAAGGAGACAACGAAAAGAAGAGACATCAAGAGAACACTTTTTCAACTTTTACATAGCTAACCTGGCTATTTCGGATTTGCTTTTTACATTGTTAACTATATTTGATGCTCTTTATGCTATTAACAATCAATGGTCCACGGGGGATTTCACTTGCAGAACACAAGGGTTTTTGGTGGAAAATTGCTACACAGCATCTATTTTAACATTGGTAGCGATCAGCCGAGAAAGAGCTAGAACAGTGTCCAGCGTTCAAGTTAACGATCGCTCATACATGGTGAAAAGACGGAAAATCATAGTTAAGGCTATTTGGATTAGCTCGAGTATTGTTTGCTCTCCGTTACTTTATGCTTATACAAACTACTTTGATGAAAGAGAAAAACTCTGGAAGTGCCATAACTTAAACTGGGGTCACACCGCTAGAAAGGTGTATTACACAATAGCAATTATTCCATTGTTCTTCGTTCCTCTTGGCTTTATGATGTTCACTCATATTCGCATTCATAAAGTCCTCAAGTCGCAAGTTGCGCCTACCGAATCTATGCAAAAAGTTCTTCAGAAAAGACAAAAGAAAGCAAGTCGCATGCTAGGAATGGTGACGCTAATGTTCTTTATTTTATGGTCTCCTTTTATTGTCTTTCGTTCACTTCGTTACTTCAACTGGTACACAAACCTGGAGCTTTGGAAATTGTCCCAGTTATTGACAATCGCATCATCAGCGACCAATCCATTTGTATACTGTTTCTATAGCACACAATTTCGTAGTTATCTAAAGACGGTCGTTACGTGTAGATGTGCCAACTTTGTAACTGGGTTCAATGGGGACGGTACTACAACATTAGAAAACTCTATTCAGTCTATCAACTAAAGACGGTTCCCTGAATTGCAATAGTCCTGTCTGTTGGTTTTGGTTCAATCAAATGTAATTATTGTTTATTTTAAATACGTTGCATACCAACTTGAATATCTTTTTTTATTGCAACAGGTATGTATGAGAGGAACCGTTAATTAATGCGCGCGATTTTTCACAGTATAATCTGTTGTGTGAAATTGAATCGCTCCCGTCGTTTCATTTAGCAAAAATTAGTGTAAAAAAAGTCTATTTAAAAAAATGTTTGCTGGCAACAGTAGCGCGCTTCGAGATGAAGGGCTTCAATTTTCCGAAATTGAGTATATGAAGAGGTTAAGGTTTGGGATTTCGGCCTGAGCATTAAAAGCTCCTTAATTTAGTGTTGCGGCCGAGATTATGATAGCCTGAGTATCAGGTTCTCGGGGAGGGAAAAAAGGCTATTCAGACGTTTCTTTAGATGACATAACGATATAAATCCCCGGAGTTATTGTGCATGCTGTATTTAATGATTGCACTACTGACTCAACTGATAAAACAAACTACAGCCTATATAAACCGCCGTGCATTGCCTTATCCGAAAAACCGGTCAGAAAACCCATATTGGCACAAAAGATCTCTGGTTTCAAAAGATTCCAGTCTACTTTTTAGATTAAAACTCATAATGGATTTTGTAACAAATGTTATTATAACCACCGGACTATCATAATATCAACACATTCATGAAACACATGCTGTGGTTTCTATGACTATCGATATCATTAGCTCGTTAATTGATTTAAAAAAGACGAAAAAGCAATCAGAAGCCTGTTAAGAAGCAGTCATTAATAATGAGGAGGGAGAGCCGATATTAAAAAATTTACAAATAACCGAACTGATATATTCTTTAGTCGAGTCTTATAATTAAAAATGAAAAATAATTAATAACAGCTCCCTTATCATGCACATCTCATTACGAGTCTGCAAGTCTGTAATAGACTAGAGCTCGAGAAATCCTTCACGAAACTGAAAAAATTATTAAAACAAACAAACCAAATGATGAAAACATTTCCATCTTCTGTTAAAAAATCATGATTATTAATGAATAATGAATATTAATGAGGGAGAGAACAATACAAAATCATAGCCATGACCGAGTTTTTAAATCGATCAGCCAGAGATTCGTCCTTGTTTGCATACAACTTTAATTTGAATTTTCTCCCCCCCCCCCCCCCCCCCAGCCCCCACAAAAAAGTTAATATTTGTTGTTGCTTGTTATTGTTGAATATTTCAGCTAAATATGATTTAGGAAATGATTGTTTTTAAGCAATATAACATATTCGCAACTGATCTTTATGAGGTTTAACTACCTAAAAGAGCTGCTTATATTATTTTATAAATTACTTATAGAGCAAGTTAGAGTAGCTAGTCAGAGCATTATAACGTTCTGCGAGTAACAAGTGAAAAATTGAAAATGAAATTTGAAATGTTTGATTGCTGCATCGCTCGGGGATCCCCTTGCAAAATGGACAGGACGCTCGGCAGTGCAGACCTTCACGGGTTGAAAATGCATTTTCCCTCGCGTACATTTTAGTATTTTTATTGTGTTTTGGAATGACTCTTTGTAATTACCCCTCATAGTTATATTCTTCGTTTTGCGGGAAAAAGTGTCAAACGTCGTACAGTACAACAGGTAGAAAAGTCGTGCATATTCGTATCTTCCGTGTACTTATGAGTATTTCCAGTCAATCAGATCACATAATATTAGTACTAACTTGCAATTGTTAATTTCAGTTTTGGGCAATTGTTGTTTTGTGTTTGTCCCTATGCAACATTTGTATATTTGTGAGGAATCATCGTCGCTTGTCGGTTTTGATTTGAAACTGAATCACTGAACTGATTATACCTGAGACCTTTACGGGATTGTGCACAAATTGCCGATTTCAGACCCTCTGAAATTCTTGGGAATCGTTCTTTTATGAAAAATGTGTTGAAGTTTTACACCAGAGAGACTCATTTCTCAAGAGGGACATCACATGATCTGCATGAAATGGGAAGATAAACGTGGAAGCAAAAGATGTCTATAGTGCAGTTTGTTCATCCGAGGTCCAGATTATTTAGCTCAACGGCATACGCTAATTCTAAACTGTCTGTACCCTCATCAACTGAAGACCAATATATCATAACAAGCTATGTAAACACTTTTCTGAGCACAAATAAAATTTACTGAATTTGTTATTGTACCTAAAAAGATAATGTTCAAAATCGACTGAAAACCATCCCAACCATTTAAGAGACTCCCCACTCGGGACTCGACTGTATTGCATAAGAAATACAGCTATTGTTTCAACTGTGCCAAAATCGAATCCATTATTGATATAGGTTTTGAAATAAAATGACCAATGAGGTTTTATAAGGATTATTTGAAGCTTTCCTTTTCTCATTATATAGTACCTAATTCCTTTATCAGATTTAGACGAAGTTGATAATGGGATAGGAAAACCGAAGACGTCTGTCAACTGAATGCAATCAGAAAAATCAGAAAAATCAAATCACTCGAACTTCCATCATTTTGATTTTTCAATTAGAGTGCAATTAGAACAAACAAACTTCTTATTAACATGGAGATATGAGCTTGTGGTTGTGACAACTAATTTCCTTCATATTGTGCACCAATTAAACTTGGTTTAGGACTTGGTTTGATAACTTGGTTTTTAAGACATTTTAATTACCAGTACTGTTTCGATATCAGTAGTACACCGAACATCAAGAAAACCGGTAAAAATGAACATGTCATAATAAGTATTTGGGTGGCACAAGTTGTGAGTGAAAGCGTCTATGTTCAGCCCGCCTTGAAGATCGTTTTTTTTTTTTCTCTAGAGAGAAATTTGTTTGTAACGCAGCATAGTATATTACAAGAATAACAATTTTGTAAAATACGTCTGTATTCTTCGTTTCGTTATTCTCCCGCATCAGAAATCTGATGGTTCGATTCTGGGGCCATGAAACAAGCAAACAAGCAAACAAGCAAACAAACATGTACAAACAAGTGTAAACCCGTCAATGATCGCAGAGAAACTCGTGGATTGCCGTTATTTTATTGAAAACGACCAGAAAAGAATCAGATAGTGCTACAGAGATAGAACAAACCTTAATCAATGTGAAATAGTTTGAGGAAGATCTTTAATAACCAAGGATAGTTGAACTAAGGACAGATCTCCGTAGGCCAAGTGCAGAAGTATATCCATAAGGACCGTTAAGGACTCCTGAGGGGCATCCTGAGTTAATGATAACAACTTGACGGATCCAAGAGAGGGGCCAAGGGGGCCAGTGCCACCTCCTCCCCCTTTTGGGAAGACGTGATTTAGTTTTATAAAAAGTATTGTCAATTTTTCATTGGTAATCAATAATGTTTGTGCTCCCCTTTCAACATTTCTGGATCCGCGCGCCGCTGATATGTTGATGAAATGATGATTTTGATAACAATGGTTATGAATTTTCATGACGTTGACCAGTGGCGATGCTTATGATGAATTGATGATGACTAATTGAAGTCTTTCATAACCAGCTCTCTTCCACTTCAGTTGATGCACTATTTTGTTCACGTAACAGCAGGGAAATTTGCGAAAAATAAATCAGATTAGCGATGATTGCTCAGTACATCTCACATTGTATATTGATCGCTATATCTTTAAAAGCCCTCTGCATACAGTATTTTCACAAAATTCTATCAAATTGATATTAAGAATACTATTTTTTAGCATAAAAATTGCAAAATTACTGTTCCACTTTCAGTTTAAGGTCTTCTATGTTTCAAACTATTAACTAAATAAATAAAATATTGGCAGGGGTAATCGGAATTCCTGTGGTATACTTGTACCACAGGAATCTAAACATCAAGTTGTTTCACGAAATGGCGGCCACGTCGGCTAGAACGAAAGCTGCTGTAAAAAATGTTCTGGAGCTTGCAGATTTGTACAAGTCAGGCAAAACACTGCATGACGAATCATGGGCATCATTTCATAGAATTTTTAAAATAACTTCGGCTACTGGAAAGATGATAACACCGAAAGATTTGGACTCGAAACTGGTGAAGTGGTTCCACCAACCGGGCGATACAGGACCAGAAGAGTCTATCAAACGAGCTCGAGAACAAACAGTCGGTACGTAGGTAGTAAAGTATTTCACTTTTAGATATTTCAAATGATATATTTTAAATTAGAGCGGCAGTTATTTATGGGTGCTCTTTTGGAAAAAAGTCTGTTGCTCAAGTACTTTTAAATTATTACAGTTGGATATCAGCATTTATAATTAATTTATTTTTGGCAACATTTAAATTTATGGCGATGTTTATATATTTTTGCTTACGCTGTAAACCAGAAACAATTAAAATAATGTTTCTATGTCATTTCTTTTAACTGGACTTTATTCAAACTCTAATATAAGTACCAGAAATATAGAGATAAAGTACCAGAATATAGGAATAAAATGACACGTTGCTACGAGAAAATCCTGGAAATGATTTTTATTTATTTTGACTGGATGTCAATTTTATGACATATTAATAGTAATAGATAGTATTTTTAGTTTCATTTATGTTATCATAGTGAGGATATTTGACAGATGGTCTTGTAACCAAACATGTTTCAATGCTGCAAGAGCTTGTAAACCATCCAATACAAGAGATGGACTACCTACTATCATCCGTGAAATGTCTCATACAGACGGTCCTGTTGATGGTTGTGACTTCTGTCAACCGCTGAATTATACAGCAGAAGGTGAATTGGTGCTAATCATTATCATCATCATCACCAATTACTAAAACCACTATTATCAATTATTTTTATTATTAAATCTGCATGAAGTCATCACCATTGACCATCACCATAGCAGTGTGCACACACAGAAAACCAATGTCATTATCATTATCATCATCATTACTATAAATATCATAATTGATTAATGATTTTGTTTATACACTTTAAAGGGTTGATTCTGTCTATACCAAATGTTTCATCATCATCAATCACTTTTGCCGACTTTCATACCATGAGAGCTTGGAATAAATTCCTAAATGTGATGTAGTAGCATTGTTTTCATTGGCTTCTTGTCATCATTGTTTGTAGTCTCCTAGCGCCTATAACCATATATTATATTATATATGTTTCAGATCTTTTTGGACGATTGGAGAATGAGTCAACTTTGACAGCATCTAATGTTGCTAAGTATGATGCATTGCATACCATGATAATCTTCAAAGAACATCCTCCAAGTAATATAACCAAGGTAACTATCATGTAATTGCTAGTATCACTGTTATCATCACCACTGTCATCATCATCACTGTCATCATCATCACTGTCATCATCACCATCACTGTCATCACCATCACTGTCATCACCATCACTGTCATCACCATCACTGTCGTCATCATCATCATCATCATCACCATCACTGTCATCACCATCACTGTCATCATCATCACTGTCATTATCATCACTGTCATCACCATCACTGCCATCATCATCACTGTCATCACCACCACTGTCATCGCCATCACTGCCATCATCATCACTGTCATCATCATCACTGTCATCATCATCACTGTCATCATCACTGTCATCATCATCACTGTCATCATCACCACTGTCATCATCATCACTGTCATCATCATCACTGTCATCATCATCACTGTCATCATCATCACTGTGATCATCATCACTGTCATCATCACTGTCATCATCATCACTGCCATCATCATCACTGTCATCATCATCACTGTCATCATCATCACTGTGATCATCATCACTGTCATCATCACTGTCATCATCATCACTGCCATCATCATCACTGTGATCATCATCACTGTCATCATCACTGTCATCATCATCACTGTCATCATCATCACTGTCATCATCACCACTGTCATCATCATCACTGTCATCATCATCACTGTCATCATCATCACTGTCATCATCATCACTGTCATAACCATCACTGTCATCACCATCACTGTCATCACCATCACTGTCATCACCATCACTGTCATCACCATCACTGTCATCACCATCACTGTCATCACCATCACTGTCATCACCATCACTGCCATCATCATCACTGTCGTCATCATCATCATCATCACTGTCATCATCATCACTGCCATCATCATCATCATCACTGTCATCATCATCACTGTCATCATCACTGTCATCATCATCACTGCCATCACTATCACTGCCATCACCATCACTGTTATCATCATCACTGCCATCACCACTGTCATCATCATCACTGTCATCATCACTGTCATCATCATCATTGTCATTATCATCACTGCCATCACCACTGCCATCATCATCACTGTCATCATCATCACTGCCATCATCATCACTGTCATCATCACTGTCATCATCATCACTGTCATCATCACTGTCATCATCATCACTGCCATCATCATCACTGCCATCATCATCACTGCCATCACTATCACTGCCATCACCATCACTGTTATCATCATCACTGTCATTATCATCACTGTCATCATCATCACTGTCATCATTATCACTGCCATCACCATCACTGTTATCATCATCACTGCCATCATCATCACTGCCATCATCATCACTGTCATCATCATCACTGTCATCATCATCACTGTCATCATCATCACTGTCATCATCATCACTGTCATCATCATCACTGTCATCATCATCACTGTCATCATCATCACTGTCATCATCATCACTGTCATCATCACTGTCATCATCATCACTGCCATCATCATCACAGTCATCATCACTGTCATCATCATCACTGTCATCATCATCACTGCCATCACCATCACTGTTATCATCATCACTGTCATCATCACCACTGTCATCATTTTTAGTCATCACCTGAACAATCTGCCATTTTGATGATTTCATTCCATGTCATTTCCATTTCAGACTAAAGTGTTTGACATGTTTGAATTAGCAAAAGAATGGTTTGACATTGCTCATGAGAAGCATCCAAACTTTATCTACCCAAATATCTCATGGAACTGTCGATCACGAGCTGGTGCATCACAGCACCATGGCCATGCACATATGTGTCTTGCAGAAGAGTTCCACTATGGTCACTGGGAACGTTTAAAGCAAGTATCACAGCTATATGCTAAAGAATATCCTGGACAGAATTATTTTGATGACTTTATTGAAGCTCATCAAGTGGTTAACTTGGCACAGCCTGTAGGTGATGCATGGATGTTGATTCACCTTGTACCATACTGTGGATATGAGCTGAAGGTTATCTGCTGGGATTTAACAGAAGACTTCAAGAGAGCTGTCTACAAAGCTGTTAGCATCTTAGTAAATGAATTTAAATCACACTGTTTCAATGTTTGCATCCAGTTCCCGCCCCTTGAGAATGGAAACCTACGTCCACCAACTGGTTCACCAAAGCGCATTAAGTTAGATGGTCCTAATGATAACCGAATGCCTTTCATTGCACATTTAGTTGATAGAGGAGACATTACCAAAGGCACATCTTCTGATGTCTGTAGTATGCGAATCTATGGTAGTGCTATTGTGAATGAAGATCCGTTAATTTTAGCACAGCAACTTGGTTGGTTGTGATGCTAAAAACCTGATTCTCAAGGCTCACTATGACATGCTGCCCACATTTTGAATCTCCCTCTTTTCAGACAAGTTATGAACTTCTTGGCAGTTGTGATTTTGTCACATGATTTCATATGAAAGAAATAGTTCTCAAGAAAAGCATCACATGTTTTGAAACTGGAAGACAAAAAGTTTATTAACAACTCAAGGCAGTCATGTTATAGGTTCAAATTATGACCACATACAGTACTAAGTGGTTCAAAAATAATATTAATTTTGTGAGTGTGACAATAAAGGCACTACATATAGTTGATGTGTTAATCTCTATTAACTAATTTAAATTTTGAAGTTTTCAATAATCAATAAATAAATTTTAATAACAAATTATCAACACATAAAGCCCCAACATTTTATGCTACTCACTGCAGCAACATATTTCCTTTTAATGAATAAGATACGATTTTGTATTATCCAATAATTTGTAATAAATACAAATAGAAATATGGTATTTTTTACCAGATTGACTATTTCTGCATTTGAACGTTTGCAGAAATTAGTAGTTAAATTTTGAATTTTATTGTTTTCATGTTTTTATGAGTGTAGATATTAATTAGCTTTGTGATATTCTCTTCTAGAAACTAATAGTCATTTAGAGATGACTGAATGTTATTGTTAAGCACTGACATGATTATTATTTATTTACAACAACATACTCAACTTGGACATTTTTATACTTGCACTGATTGTTAATTTATTAGATACAATGAATCTGAATCAGATTAAATTCATTGAAATTAAAATTTAGAAGAACAGAAAAGTGTATCTTGTTTACTTTGCAAAAAGAGCACAGATAAGTTACTATTTGGGTTGAGAATATGGTACCCTTTAAAATGAAATCTATGTGGAATGGGTATTATGTCCAGAAAGCTAGTTACTAAATATCAGAAAATCAAACTAATATGAAAGTGAAAGCTGGGTCTGGAGCTGGGGTGGCAACGTGATCATTGAATGACTGATGAAAGTCTGGAAACTCCCCTCCCCTCCCCCACTGGTGGCATTGTACTATAGTTCCTTTGCTTAGTTTTTGGCATATTGCATAATTTGCAATACACTTATATATTATATTTCAGTTATTACACTTCATTTCACAGGTTTTTCAAAACCACTGACCGATTGTACTGGCTTTTCATCAAAACACAGCTCCAACAACACCCTAAACCTTGAATTGTATCAATATATCACACCAATCCATAGTAAACAAGCTGCACTGTCAATAGTGTGTTGATTGGATGAAAATATTCAACAATTAAAGTATAAAAACTTGAACAAACAATTTATTTTATAGGAATATTTTCTCTCATAACTGTATAACATCATAACCATGCAACATGGTAACAAGGTAACAAGGTATCCAGGGGCAAATCCAGAATTGTTTTTTCAGGAGAGGAACTAATGGGAATTTTCCAACAATTTCTGTATATTCTTTTTTGGATTCTCATTAGCATATTCTACGTCATTCATTACAGTTCATTTATAAAACACTCAAAATGTATTTGGTTTATATTAATTATTTTATTTCAGTAATTAAATGGAAAAAAGTTGCTTTTAAATTATAAAAGAGGCGAAAAAGACAGTACATTTTTTGGGTGGGGGGTGGAGGGATACAAGTCACCCCAGTCCCCCTCACTGGATCCACTTTCCTCACTGATCCCTTTCATGATAAGACAATAACAGCCAGTAATCCAAGATATTTTTTAATGTCATGATTTCACATCCTCTACAATCTACAAAATTTGTACAAATTAACAATAGTAACTGAATAAGAAAATATATAGCCCTAGGCTTAGTTCAAACATCAAAACTCACTAAGCTGTCAAATATCATTGATTCACAAGTCATATTTCATGACATGCCCATAACTTGTAAATTGACTTTGATGTGTGTAATATTATCATTGGATGTATGAACTAGTCCTAGATAATTTGCACAATTCAGAGGTGTAAACACAAAACAAAAAAACCTAAAAACATCTATGCTATTAAAGAATATTATTCATTGCAATCATTATCTGTCATCATAAATTTGTTATAATAATTATTAGTAAATAATGTTCCAGGCATATTTCAATCTTAATATGTACCTGTTTGTACAATGTAAACAAATTGGTGATAAAATCTCTATATATGTTTGATATTTACAGTGAAGCCACTGAAATCTAGGCTAAATCTAAACAACACAAAACATAAACAATTGCCCTAGTTCATTGTGACATCACCTCTTCTTTATGTTGGGGAATAAAATCATCAAACTCAATTGAAAATTCAACAAAATTGCTCCCTTCGAAACAGCTTCATAATCAAAAATAACCTGATTTTGAAATATAAAATGTTTATAATTGTCATATAATATTCAGGACGAATATATATTTCTTCAACCCCCTCCGAAGACCATGATTCTTTGTGTTTAAACAATAGCTTTTTGAAGATTGTTTTGATATGACAACATCATAGTGAACCAGGACAATTACATTGCAAAAATCCATCAAGAACTTATAATATTCAAAACTGTACTTGCTGTCTATATATGTGCTTTTCAAGTGCAATAGACTAGAAATGTACCAAGTACATTTAAGGAACATCCCAGAACTTAACCAATCAGAACATGTTATTAAATGAAATGTAAATTCTGATTGGCTAAGCATTTGGACACGTTTTTCAAAAGTGCAGAATCTAAAATGGTCCAGTTGATACACATTTGCCACTGAGAGTCTATTACAAATGAAAAATGTACATGTAGAAAAACACAGACAAATGAAGCAATAAATCACACACATTTTGGGATTTGAGGCCTAGTCTTAAGACTGGAACATTTAGCTTTTTTATCACTTCACTTTCAGACTGTAAATGGCTCATGTTTTGTGAGTGGCAAAGGATTTAAGTAGCTGTACTGTGGATGACCCAGTGACCAAAAACTCCCCCACCCTATCCCTCTTTAGTAGCACCATTTCCATCATTCCCATTATCCAAATCTCTCTTGAGCAGCTCTACAAACCCTTGTGTATTCTAGATATGAACATATCAAAATTTGTATGGATTGGTATCCACTAAATAGAAGAATCTAGAGGACTGGTGAACTTGACAGACTTGGGACACAGCTTTGTGCAACATGCCCCTTATTACCTAAATTTAATTTTGTTTTACATTGATCTGATATATAATACATGTTTTGTCTGAATTATTTCCATAACTGGTTATTAAACGTATGTCCTGTTGATGGCATTGCTCCCACTGGGTATGCGTTATTGACTGGTCCAGTGCTGACAAACTTTGGTTGTTGTTGTTGATAGTTCATCATATGTTGATTTGTCATTAATGAGTTCATGGCCTGCTGGTTAAACATTGTCTGGTTTGTATTGTACATATTGTATTGGTTAGGCTGTTGGGCTTGGTTGATCTGGGGAGTTTTGTGCAGTTTCATGTTTTGCATTTGGTTTTGGATCTGGGATAGCTGTAAAATAAACAATGATTTATTCTTAGTGAGATGAAAAAAATCATGATATGTAGATATAATCGTTGCCAACTACCAGTGATAAAATTACAAAATCGATGCTTAAAAACCAAAAAAAAAAAAAAATCAAACATTTTAAAGACTATTTTAATAACATGTAATAAATTATTGAGCTGGATATATTCTCTAGAGGTATTGGTGATATTATTACTAACAATAGATGGACTGTTCTATAGAATCACACAAATAAGATTAGAATCAACCTCAAAGTACTGCAATGAACACACTACCATTGCCAGCAGACAATGTTTTTAAATGAATTTTTTCACACTTTTTTGATGAATGGTCAACCTTAAATTTTAGCTATTCTTTTAGTTTGCATGTTAAACTTAAATTCACTCAATCAATCCACCAGAAAAACATTAAAAAAAACATTAAAAAAAGCAATTAAAAATCTTTGCCAGTGGCAACAGTAGTAGGCTTCAGACTGTAATAAACAGTTTTAAATTTCAGTGAAAATTTGAAAGACCCTTTGGTAAATGTTTGACAAATAGTATCATTAGCTTGTTGTTAGTAAAGTAAAGCGGCTGATAGTAAGACATGCATAATTTTACTTTTCTAAACAAGTCCACTGATGAAGCCCTAATCTACAAAACACCTGAATAAAATCAACCTCAACAACTGCAACTAGGGGAGCCCTTTAGATGTCTTTCACAGTATGGTCTTAGCACCATGATACATTATACACATTGAAAGACATGTAATCTAGTAGTCACTTGACGTACCTGAGCATGCTGTTGATGTGGTGGTGCGTGGTGCATCAATCCATGTTGTTGCTGCATAAAGTGGTGTGGCTGACGGTGTGGCTGATGTGGGCCTTGATGATGTGGTCCTTGATGAAGTGGCTGACGGTGTTGATGTTGTTGATGATGGTGCTGTTGATGGTGTTGTTGATGGTACAGTCCAGTTTGCATGCGTGGTCCATTCATCATGTTATGTGGGGTGGTTTGCTGTTGTGGTGAGATGTACATCCCTCCTGGTACACCATAAATCTGTTGTTGATGGCTGCTAGAAGCCCCTCCTGCTCCAAACAGGGCCATTATGCTATCTGGTAGGTTGAAAATAAATTGAATAAGTTGAACCGTTTTCTAGTTAAAAAAATGATATGTTGTATCTAGGTGCTTCAGAGATGTATGAAACTTGGTCATTCACTGATGTGGTCTTGTTGACTCATGAAACATGGATGTCTAAAATTATTATTATTATTATTATTATTATATAAGAAATAGATCCACAACAATAACTATTTATTCTAGTGAACTTGCTTTACAACATGACGCTTAAAAGTATAACCAGTGATGATGCAATAAAACATTGTTCTGATTGGCTGAAATGTTGACATAGAAATATGAAAATACATGATCAATGGTTATTTAATGATGATTAAAAATATTTCTCAGTTAGCAAAACATGACAGTTTTATATATGTGGTGTACCTGTATGTTAGTGTTGTATTGTGTAAATATATAGAATGAAAAGACAATGATTGTAGCTGGCTGCAAACAAAGATTATCTACTACAAAATGTCACCTTTAGTTGATTTGGATGTTGCAGTATCATCTTTAAGCAATGATTCCTCATTGTTGATAGGGGCTGTATTCTGAGATAGACTAGCCAACTATGGAATAAAAAAACACATCATAGTTGATAGCTAAAACATTATTTTGTGATGAATATCATGATGATGCCATGACTTGCCAAACATTGCACTTTGTCAGTCTTTCTATCAGGTCAGTTTCAATTAGCCTTCCATCCCCTTCCTGGAAGAATACAGTATGGTAAAGGAAATACAGACGTTAAATAAAATGGCTTTACTTTTACTTTACTTTACAGTCATTCAGCCAGTTAGTCAATCAATTCACCATTCAGTTTATCATTTAATCAACTATTCATTTCCTTATAAGACAGTCACCAAACTTCTTATAATTTTGTGAGCTACAAGTCTATAGAAAGACCTTTGTGTACCAATATGTATGTAAAGGACAACCCTTTTGTTCCAATGTTGAGCTGTTAATTACCTGTTGTTGTTGTGGTTGTGATGTTGTGGTTGGGCTTAGTGTTTGGGGACCTCCTTGGAATGCCCCAAAATCAATCAACTAAACAAACAAAATAAAATGCATGCAAAATCAACATAAAATAACAAATAAATGACAAAAAAATAACATGCAGTAACACCCAGGATTGAGAGAGAAACAGAAAGAATGGTTGAAGTTAGAAATGACCATAATTTTAAAAAGGAGAATGCGAAAGAAATAAACAAAAGACTGATGGGAAGCGATTTGTGAATAAACTAGTCAATTGCAGAATTTGAAATTAGAGCAGATAAGTCCATCATCACCACTCTTCATGATCACTCTTGATGATCATCAATCTACATTATACAAATGACAACCAAGAGAAGAGGCTATTCCAGTCAAGTTACCTCATCAGCCAGTGATGTTGATTGTTGTGCAGGCTGTGGTGGAGGTTGGCTCACTACAGGTGCTGGACTATCAAGAGATAATAGATCCATAGAGGGAGGGTTGGCCTTGACTGGGGCTGGAGCAGCTGCGGGGGTAGCCGATGGTTGGGGTTTTGGTCTTGGTGCAACACTGGTAGCAGTTGTCTATCAAAAAGGAATGAAAGATGTTTTGTCCATAGAAGCATTGATCATTATAAATGAAGGGTTTTCAATTTTATTTTACAAAAATGTCACCTCATAGAGCTAAACAGGGTAGTAAACATGTCCTGACAGAGGTTTACACACATACTTGTGTGAAAATAAAAAACCTCTGCTAACCAAGTAAGCTGTACATGCATGTCGATCAAAAGTAAGGAAACCCCTAAACATTCTATGGTGATAACAATGATGGTGGCAATGGAAATGTTAGTTTGGAGATGATTCTGATTTAATGATGATGAAAGATCACGAGGACAATTATTCTAAAAATTACAATAGCAAAATATCATCATGATCAAAATCAATGACTATGCATGACTATTGCTAATGACAATGATGATGGCGCTCATGATAGTGTATTGTACCTTTTTTGCTGTTTCTTGCAATTTAGGGATTGTGATATGTGATTGATCATCTTTCTTTTTCTTTGTGACCTGGTAGTTAACATGCATTAAGTTTATCCGTGCTTACAGTGCAATATATACCTTTAGTAATTATCACTTACTGTGCAAATTTAGCAATTTTTATCCTAACAGGATATCATTTAAATTGATACCAAACCATTTAAATTAACTTGATTAACTCTGATCCCAGAGCTCAGACAATCAGAATACAATCAATTATTCGATTGGTTAAGATTTGGGAAACTGTAATTGTGAGAGACATAACTGCATATTTTAGCATCCAACTTATTGTATACTCTAAAATTTAAGGTACTTGTTCATCGGCCACAACAATCTTCATTAAAGTGAAAATGAGAACCATTATTTAGAGTTGTTTTCATATGAGTGGGAAACAGTACTGCATTGTATCAAAGAAAAGAAAACATTGAACTTCCTGCCGTATCATAACAATATGATAACCGCACCGTTTTCTACTCATGCAAAACAACTATTTCATAAATTGACAAACCTTTTCTGGTTTATTGTCAGATGAAGATGGTGCTGCATTGCTGGCTGGCTTAGGTGGAATACCATCTTTCTTCACATACTTCTTGTGTTCATACTTGTTACGTATAAATGTTTCAACAGCTCTGAAAAAAAATGTGAAAGAAAACATCAAGCTGACTTGAAACTACTACAGCAATAGGAGGGTCAGAAAATTACATGACACTGCTATATTGAATTGATTGTCTAACCACCCACACCAATAGCTCCATAGCAATACATTTTATGGTGCATCAGGATTAATATTGCTTTAAAGTAATAAGATATTAATTTAGATACAAAAGTACAGATTCAAATGGATTTATATAATTAACAACAAATTTAATACAACAAATATTAATTTCTATTGCAATTCTATTCCCTTCAACAACAAAATGAGGCACAAGCACTCTACAAAATATAAACTAAATTTAGTATTTATACATGAACAGTAATCATATATGCTTTCATCATTTCACTTTATCTTGCATTTTTTTAAGTTGTAAGTGAACAATTTACAGCTAATTTTACAGTATCCCGAACTGACATTTCAAATCTTTGTTTGTATTTTGTCTTTGCTCAACTGTCAATCAACTTCAAAGGCGGAGTTTATTTCAAATTAACCAATGATCAACATGTTGGGGAAAGCTCTGCCCTATAAAATTGATTGATGGCTCAGAAAAGACCAAAATCACAATGGCTTGTGATACATTGAATTTGGCTGTAAATATCTACTAAGTAGTCTCTCTAACAAAAATAAATAAATAATTTGACATTGCATTGTACAACTGTTGAAAACTTGTACAAATCTCAATCATGATAATAATCATTGTCAATTGAATGACTCACTAATCGAATTAAAGTTAATTCAACAAAAGATAACCTGATCCGAGAACTGTGAGATCAATTTGATTGATCTCATCCTTCGACTCATGAATTTCTGATTACAATCAATCACATATTTCCAGTCAAGTGTCACAGCAGACAGGTATCATATCAAATGAAATAGTTAAACCAGGAAAAGCCTTCATTATTGTACTTTTGATTACACTTTGATGTTAAGGAATAACACAACGGTTGATAACTGATTCGTGTTGTTGACTGTTTTACTTACGAATTTGTCTGAGGACGATGAAAATCTTTTGGTAGAAAACATTCCCAGTACAAACCAGCTCGTCTATTTCCCCAATCTTGGATATTCTGAAACATAATAAACGGTTAAATATCGAGAAAAATCAAGTAGTTGCGATGTAAAAAACAGGAAACGACGCTGTAGATGTTGATACGTACGGTCATTTGTTCAGGAGTCCAAGAATCTAAGTTGACTGACTTGACTTTCGAGATGTGAACTCCTAAATTTCTATGTATACCAGCGCAACGAATACATAAAAACACACCGAGATTCCACGAGGCCCATCTTGGTCCTAAAAGAGGAGACAAACCACTGTTATATCGAAAATATCAAAGAGTTGGTGTAATTTTTTTGAGTTTACAGTTGGAAAACGACCCAGCTATGGTGATGAACCACGTCCTACCTTTTGCCCCACAATCCGAACAGTATTTATTAGTTTCTTCTTTTAACATCTCAGCAAGTATCACCTGATTTTTGTTTTTCATGTGGTCTTTTTCTCTTTGTGATCGAGCGGCCATTTTCGCTAATAAATCGGTATTTTTCTACCTTGGCCGCGATTACAAATTTCGAATCAAAAATGGCCACCGAGCAAGAGGGAAGCTGTAATGTTATGAGCCCGCGATACAACATTGCGTAAACGTGACGTCATTCCTGACGTCATATGGACACGTCAGAGCAGAAGCCAGCAAAATCCCACACCCAGGGGACCACCCAGGTCTGGCTCTGGGCCAGTCTGTGAGGAAGGGGGACCCGATAAGGGTAATTGAGAAATTGAGGGAAATGTCAAATGCGGGATTTTCAAAGAGGAAAGATCAAAGCGGATTCTTGTAGTTATAGTTTTGTTTCTTCCTGGTCGTGCAGGATTCGATCTTCGTCACTCACAATTTTTTTTTCTCGGATATTCTCCAACCCTAACCATCACTTCTCGAATTGTTCAAATTTTACATGTTTTGTCAGCAAATTTAGACCATTTATCAGTTGTTTGGTGTCTCCCCATAACTAACTATGAATTATTATGATTTTCCTCCAAATTCTGATAGTTCCGATAGATAGATGGATGTGGCCGACTTGATCCAGAATCGCAGATCGTGATCTGAATTGCTCTGGATTTACAAGTGTGTTAGGGGGACTTTTGACAGACTGCTGATAAAGACGCTTAAAGCAGCCGCGCAGTTTACAAACATGAGTGATTTTAGCAGGTTAGATTGTTAGCGGGTTGGTGCCCCCAAGGTTAAGCGGCCGAAGTACATGCACTGAGGATGGTCGTACCTGCGTCCTCAGTGGTTCTTTAACGTCCACAACTGGATTAGAGTATAGAGTAGACGGGACCTCCGATTTTACGTCGTTATCCGAGAGGACGTGAAGATCTTACCATTTGCAGATAGAGAAACAAAGGCAGCAACTTCTCCTCAATTATTGACCCTGAGTGTTGGTCCGGCCAGGGCACGAACCCGTGACCTCCCTCTTCGGGCTCCATCCTCAGCTGCCTGCATTATACCCACGAATGCTGTGTGCCTCAGTGATTATCGATTAAAGAACTCTTGAAATATTGTTTACTCTGCTTCCTTCACATAAGATGCAATTGAACGTTGTATTATTAGGGGTAAAAACTAGTGAAGAACTCTTGAAATATTGTGTACTCTGCTTCCTTCACATAAGATGCAATTGAAGGTTGTATTATTAGGGGTAAAAAGTAGTAAGAAATACTAGGTAGAACTGCGTCGGTGTTTCTAGAGAAACTGTTGTAAATGTAATGATAAGTTGTACACCGTAGAATGATAGTAGAGAAAACTGACGTTTCGGACGTTAGTCCTTCGTCGGAGTTGCATTATTAGGTTGGTGTAAGTACTGTAATAAAGATATGGTGCATGTAATTCATTTTAAATATTGTATATAATAGCAAATAGCCACAGAACGCAATATGAAAGCTGTAATATGAACTCTACGACGCTTGGCATAAAGACCTTGGTCAGTTATGACACCGCCGACCACGCGCATGTGGCATTTGCTCAATTTGACATTTTACGCATAAAATCCCTTTGCAAGACCGAAAAAAGAGTTTTAGACAAATCTAATTGTTGTGAATGGATATAATTTATCTGTCATTGTTATAACATGTCAGGCACGCGCACAAGCATGTTGGCAACAACAATACGCTTGCCGACGATGTCCAGCTTGTGTTCGTCACTGTTTCTCTCGGATCGCAAAAATTGTATTTGCCTCAGCATCCAAAACACTTGAAGATCTTCTCTGAACCATTAAAAGAATTATAAATCGTGACCCGCGCCTTTATTACTAATTTCCGAGTATAATGCATATAACTCAAGACAACAATTATCCAAACATACACCTGCTCAGTCGTTTTTAATGTCAAAATGTCTGATAAATGCCAAATAATGCAAATAATGTTTTTAATAGAAAATGTTTCACAATCTCGGAGGGGGGGGGATTCCGTGGATAAACGATCGGGGATGCTCGCCGGAATTTTTCAAAAATACCCATAAAAGATACCAAACGTTTTTCAAAAGGGCGTGGCTTCAAGTTTTTAATCCCTAAATGATACCAAAATCATGAGTTTCAGTGGCTTTCAACGCATAAAAGATACCAAAAAGTGAGAATTTGGCAAATTTCATATTTTTTAAACTCTAAAAGATACCAAATCGTCGATTTTTACCCCTAAAAGTTACGACGAGCATCCCCGATCGTTTATCCTCGGAGTCCCCCCCCTCCCCGGGAGCCAAAAAACTGCTTCAGGAGTACCTTCCGTCAGTACCATTATCTCTTCAATTTTTTTCGTAATGTTGGTCATGCAAATTGAACAAACGGTTTTTGCAAATGATAAATTAAACGCCGCAATTGATTCCTACAAAATGACATGAGCAATATAGCCGAGCCATAATCCATTCAAGTGACAGAAAAGAATGCACAAAATTACTGAAAATAAAATATTATTAAGGGGTAAACTAATAAAATTTTGAAAAAATCAGTCAAAAGGGAAGAGAAAAAAATTATCATCAAAAACCTGCATGAAGAAAGGCAAAAGGACAACAAACAAATACCAAAAAGGGGTAAACAATTTATGTAAACGAGAACTGAGCAAGAAATAATTTACCTTTAGTTGGTCAAATGAATGAACAAACCGTAAAAGAACAAGCAAACGAACAAGCGGCCGTAAAAGCTAAGACGCCCACTGTGAAAAAAAAAGAAAACCCGTTAAGATCAGACTACAAGAAGCAGGAAAAAAACGTTTGTGAAATAAAGGGAAAAAAAGCAAACGTGTTACAAATACAAGTAGAAACTTTATTATCTCGAATGATATCTATTTTTATTCCTCTGGGTATGGAAGGGTACGAGACATATGGTAGTTAAGCACTTTCACTGCTTGAATTTCCGAGTGATTTCGAGTGTTCATTTCTTTTTTTATATCACCCGGTAACGAATCATTGACATACAAATGTATGTGTGTATAACTGAAACATAATAAAGAACAAATTCCATGTTTTATAGCGGAAAATCCCTATGTTATACAGTTCACTTATTCAATTAAGTTTACTTATTCAATCGTGTTTCGGACCAAAAGCAAGTTGGCTTTGCATATTTTTAAATGCAAAAATGAGGATTATGCATTATTACTGTAAAAAGCTCATTTGAATTGTTAAAAGTTTGTATATATAAATTTGCATAAATAAAAAAATGATCTCAATTGGAATATGTTGTGGTTTGTGCAAGTGATAGCGTCACTTAAAGCAATCGTTCGCTCAGTGCACTTGGCGGCAATTTTACACGATTTTTAAAAGGCAACCTGTTTCATTGAGCAAGAATGGGTAGTTTTGTTGGTCATGCAATTCCTGGAATAATGTTCCTTTTTGCTTCAATTTG
Organism: Diadumene lineata; assembly: GCA_918843875.1. Taxonomy (NCBI): domain Eukaryota; kingdom Metazoa; phylum Cnidaria; class Anthozoa; order Actiniaria; family Diadumenidae; genus Diadumene; species Diadumene lineata. The sequence continues at coordinate 4,029,380 of OU974070.1, forward strand.
GTGGCTAGCAGGAGCTTTGCGTCGATTATTTTTACAGCAAGCGTCAACTCAACATCAGCCATTACTACGTAATCGACGAAGCAACAGGCTTTTTTCATCTCATATGCATCGCGTAACGTTTACAACACATTATGGCACGAGAATACCGTTAGAGGCAATAGTGAAAATTGGGTCGTCGTGCACTGGCATGATTGGGGAACTAGTTTACGAGAAACAGTGGATTCTTGTTGATGATAGTGGTTTTGTTTCTGAGCATCTTAATAACTACTCACACATGTCAATGTATAGCATGTTTGCACTGTCAGGGATTGTAGATATACTAATACATTATAACATAGCGATAATACCAGTGGGTCTCGATCATATTTTCCTGTCCCTAGCTTTCTTCGTTGAGGGATTGCTATTTTATTTTCATGTTCACGGCCGACCGCAACTCGATGTACGAGTTCATACGTTTGTTTATCTCATCAGTTTTCTCACTTCCTTGGTGCTGCTGTTTGAAATGAAAGCAGTCCGTGATCCCGTTCCCGCCCTTGCTCGTGCATTTTTGACCTCTTTGCAAGGTTCGTGGTTTTTCCAAATTGCTTTCGTGTTACATGGACTTAATCCTTGGCACAACTCTCCAGAAAACACCGAATTCATAGCCATAGCTTTTGTTTGGCATATTATTGGTGTTTGTAGTCTATATCTAGTCGTCTTTGTGGCTGTATATTATGGAGTGTTTGCAAAACAACGCGACAAACTTGAAGAAATAGAGCCGAATAACTTAACTGACGAAGAACTTGAAATGCAGCCATAGAATACATATTAAACGAAAAATTTGTCATCCAATTATAAATATCGAATATTTCATATATATTCATTCGTAAAGATCAGCACAAACGCAAAAGACTTATAAGTCTTACCTAAGTAGTTTGCGTTTTTTTTTTAAATAAACCTGCAATAATTACTACTCACAAGTGACAAACTGCTTTCGTTTATGATAAATTAAATTATTTACATTGTGTTTCTTTAGACATTAACGTATTTAATTAATTATTATAATTTAAAGAGGATAATTTTTGTGATGTAAGTTAACTACCAAAAACTCTTCAAGCGCGCGAAATTTGAGTTGTCATTAGTGTAGCTAATTTAGCAAGTATACATCAAATGAGAGCAGTTCCAAAAATGGTATAAATGCTATTAAATTACTGATTGATAATTTGTCAATAAAATTAATTATTAACAATGGTACTTCATGAAGTTCCTTTTGTGTTTTCACAAAGTCAATTTGGTAGATGATGGCACGCCTTTCTGCCGGGATAGAACTCTGGCACGTTTTAGGAGTAATTTGTAAAAATTCCGAGGGGCATCGCCTATTTTGATTGGAGTTCCCCTTCACCGGGGCGAGCTGATGACCAATCTAGAAGGAGGGCAATTTTCATTATCATGCGCCAAAACGGCTGAACCGTGTCACATGATGTGTCAGAGAAAAGGTTTGAATTGAATTAGACATTAGGAAACTGGTAGTGTTGTTATGGTAACGCGCCAACTGTGCAGCACTACAGTCTATAAAAGATTGCAGACGAATTTTACGAATTTCAAGTACTGATCATGACTAGTCTGTCTACGAGATAAAAAGTCGATGAGAGATGGATCCGAGAGAAAAAGATAAACAAGAAAGAACGGATCGGAAGAGATCAAGAAGGTAAAGGCTCTGTTCATAGTTTTAACTATATGCTCTGTTTTTTTTTAGTTAGTGCGATCTCCAAATATATTGTGTTGTTACGAACAGAAATCAAATTTGTCTCCGTGATACAATAAACTTCATCCAGATCCTACAAAAACTAGAGCAACTAGCCATGCAAGCTCCAGATATCAATTTTGGTCAAACAAAATCCACAAAACACTTTGTTTCAATATTCTATATTTAATTTTATAAACAGTATATTAGTACACATTTCAGCCCTATATCATATTTCTATTAGTTTAGAAGATTAGATTTAATTTTGAGTGGAAATTCCATTGAAAAACTTCAGTTATATTTGGATGTTTTAAACTTTACTTTACGTGTTACATACCTATAAGCTGACAATATTTATACTCTGTCATTTTCTGTTGAATTTATTAAGTTTTATTACCAGGATTTATGCTTTGTACATTGTTGCAAGAACGGAATGAAATCATATGTAGTTCTTTGCTAAAACAACGTAATGGCCCTGTAAATTGCACAGAAGAACTTCCCTAAAATGGCAGCGAACTGCTAAAATACCAGTACTGTGTCGGCAAGACGATAACTACACACTTTGGTCCTCTCCACATATTATAGTATTTATTTTATGTTAATTTTCTTCCAAAAATACCACAGTGGCCCTCTCCATGCCATGAATTATCTTCCTTTTGTCACTGTTATAAACACCAGTAAACACACTTTGGTCCTCTCCACATATTATTTATAGTATTTATTTTATGTTAATTTTCTTCCAAAAATACCACAGTGGCCCTCTCCATGCCATGAATTATCTTCCTTTTGTTAGTGTTCGCACAGGGGAAAGGAGCTAATGGCATTCTATTTGCTATCGCACCACATCTCATTTTGAAAATGGCGCAAAAAATGTTTGACCGAATATGAACTGTTTAGCATACAAAAACTTTTGATTGTTATATCGTTATTTCTATACATACTCGTAAACAAATTTAACACACGTTTTGTCGGAGTTATTTGTTGGAAAATGTTTAGAAATTAGAAAATTCTCTAATGTTCATTTGACATACATGTTGGATTTCTACCAACTTGCTGCTACTAAAAACACCTTTCTTTCGATTTTCTTTTATGAGGAACAGTACCAGTTTTACTGTAGCTTCAAAAGTACTAAGTATTTTAAAGAGAAAGTAGAATAAATTAAATCTTAAAATATAAATTCAATCTACACATTCAAAACTTTGCTCGATGTCTTGTGAGACTGAAAGTAAGTGAAGACTGTCATGAAGGTTTCATTATTCCCGCAACAGCAAAACTGGCACCGTCCTTACACGTTTTCTTGGTTTTATTTTCATGATAATACGGTTTTGCTCCAGAGCAAACAAGGTTCATGAATTAAAATCACAAATCAACTGCTTTCATTGAATCTTGCGTCTGCACTGCAATATTCACAGTTAATAGATCCAAAGTATTTCCAATAATATAAAATGAAAAAATATTTTTCGTGATTTGTTGATTCTCCTTCATGACTCAAATATCAGCGCTGTAAAAACAAAACTCTTTCTTTTTTAAAAAAAAATCGGGGTTATTCTGTGAGCTATATATCTAACCAAACAATTTTATAAAACAAGGATGACAGTAAGGCTTGTCATGTTGCTCTTTGAATGTGCCTTTGTTGAGTTGTTTCAAGCAGAAGGCACACACGAAATGCTCGGGGTGGAATTTACGATGCATAGCTGTAATACAGCGACCTGTGATTGGTTTTTGACAGCTATAGCATAAGGTTCCTCGTCTTGCATGGTAGTGCATTTCACAGTAAGGACGGCCATCATGATCAAAGAAACTACCGCCTGGGAATGGTTGACGACATTCCTGAATTACAAAAAGAAACAATGAGTAACCATAGAAACAGCGAGTAACCATAGAAACAAAGAGACAAAAAAGCCTTAAGCCTGGTTTCCATATAATCGCTTACGATCGCCGGATCGCTAAAAATTATGGTCTGCGATTGTATAGAAACACTTTTCAGCGATCGTCAGCCATCGCGATCACTGAGATAAGCCTGGTTCCCATGTAATCGTCTCACGATCGCCGGATCCTCGCACCAGTAATTTCAGCGATCCGGCGACCGTAAGCGATTTTATTATCCAACTAGTGAAAAATAACGCGTGAGTAAGACTGGATCGAGTAAAAATATACAGCGATATTTTTCGCTGTCTAAACCAGTTTAACAGGTTTTCATCTACAGCATCTACAGCTAAAATGTCTGCAAGGGAAACTGAATTAGTTTTGAACGTTTTCTACAGCAACGCTTTCGATTCTTCTGTTAATAACAAAAAGAAGAAAACAAAAATGTCGAAATTAAAATTGGAAACAGAGTCAAAGTGAACATGTAAACACAGAGAACAGAAAATGCTTTGTAAGCTCACAAGTTTATTGACATATATTATAAGCTGTGACTAGCTCGTATAAGGAAAAGAAAAAAAAATATGAAATTTTACCTTAATACAACAAAATGTAATCCTTCAGTGGAAGAGCTGCAAAAATGTCCTTTATAGTAGAAATGTAAAGCTAATTGAAGCAAGCAACTACGATCCACGAATGGAAACGAAAGCACTACAATCACTGCAAGTTCTTGACACAACATTTCCTTTGTTACTGCATTTTCATTTGACTTCATCAAAGTTTCCGAACGGTAGCCATTTTTTCATTTGTCTTGTTGACGTTCTCCCTCCTTTTTCTCAAAATACAGCCAAAATTTGTGCAAAAACAGTCGAGAAAATTACATTGATAATCGACAAAAACGGCATGTTTGTGTGAGCTGCTAAAACCGGTTTGACTTGTATGAAAAATGAGCCAATCAGAATGCAATACGTACGTCACGCAATGTCCAACTAATTTTTTAAGGAAATGAAAATTACTATTTTTTCGATTTTTTCGACCCTTTTTTCATTTTTACGAGATAGTTGGATAATAAATAACTTATTAGACAGTTGGATGTGGAATATGGCTGGATATTTTACTCGTCAACTTGCATTTTGACTCGCCTGAAGGCTCGTCAAAATACAGCGTGACTCGTAAAAATATCCAGCCATATTCCACATCCAAATGTCTAATAAGATATATATATGGAAACTCGGCTTTACATCGAAATACCAATGTATGCGGGCATATATTAGTAAAACTAAGTTTTTCGTTTTAATCTGTGTGTAAAGAATGATCATCAAGTTCTTTAAGTAAAGCCACAAAGACTACTAGAGAACACACATTAAATAATAATAATAATAAAAATAACATTAACAGTAACAGTAATAGTAACAATAATAATAATAATGAGCTTTTTTATAGTCTCTAGGTTATTTAGCATTTCTACTAATTGAGGAAACTTTCTCTCACACTCACTACCCCTACATTCACACAAACAAAAAGATCTATCAATATATACTTACAAAACAGATAAAACATTCAGCATGCCAGTGAGCACTCAAAGCTGAGATATAGTTATCCATGATAGGTTGGCCGCACCCACCACATCGAGGTGCAAACATAGCATAGTAATCCTCACGACAGAATGGCTTGCCATCTCGCTCATGAAAACCTGTATCACCAAATGGCTGACCACATTGAGCACAGACAAAATGCTCAGGATGCCATGTTTGATCAAGGGCTGTCACACACGACTGAAAAAAAAAGACAGAATCAGAATCAGAATGTATAGAGGAAGAGATACTGGTTGTCGACTCAAAGTGGACACTTACTTGACAACCACACACACACTTTCCTATAGCAAGTTATTACTCTTGTAATTTATCCAATATAGAAACACTACTATTTTCTACTCAAAATTTATTTAAAATCTATCATTGTAAAAAGTGTGTAAAATTAATAAAAGTCTAAAATGTCTGAAAAGTAACGCATTCAATGGTATAGAATACACAACAAAGTACAATATAGTACAGATCTGTACATCACAGGACACCATCAGTGCAACAAAGCACAGCACATTACAGCATATCGAATAGCACAGCACTGTTCAGCACAAAGCCCACAGGCATAGTGTCATACAGAGTACAGAACAACTAAAAACTAAGCACAGCGCAGCACAACACAACACATCATACTGTATACCACTGGCAAACACAGCTCTGACAGTACAGCACCACAAAACTATGGACAATCTGTTTACCTCCAATATTGGCCCATTACAGTATGCACATCTAGGAGCAAATGCATCATGGTAGTCTTTCTCGCAGTAAGGTTTTCCATCTCTTTCAAAAAAGTTTTTATTACCAAGTGGTAATTCACAAGCAATGCAAGTGAAATGCTCAGGATGCCAGGTTCTTCCTAATGCTGTACAAACTTGGCCAACAATTGGTTTATTGCATGCAGCGCATGTACCTTTCTTGGTTGTACTGACACCTTGACGAGACATGTCGGTCTGTAGTGTTCCTAACATTGAGTCTAGTTGACTTACTTTGCCAACTGAAGGACTTTGTGCTACAAAAGAAGAACATTAACACTTAACACAAGGTACCATTTAAGCCATTTCTAAAGTACTGATTCTAAAGACCAAGTACATACATGAATCAAAACAGTACCCTGTTTAGATATTATGTGACATTAGCCACTGGGCTGTACAGTGCATTGTGGGAAGACTTTCAGGGATATGTGCTGATTGCTTGACTAAATCTCCTTTCAATGTGTTGTCATTTATGATAGAAATACATTGCTTCTATGCTAAAAAGTATATATATTTGGCAAAACGGCACACCAAATCACACCTTACACACTCTGAAGTGTGTACAAATTTACAAATAGCAAAAGGCTTTTTTTTTAATACATACACTTGAGTTCATGCAGCTCAGAGGCTATAGCATTTGTAATTATGAGTAATCAGAAAGTGACATAACCAAAACTCAGTTGGAGATTTAGTAGCAGTAATTACAAAAAATTATTGATAAAAGTAGAACAAATCATTGTATTTACCAACAGATTTTGACTTCTGTGGTTTAGCATAATCCCCACTTGCTCTGGAAGGACCATCAGTGTTTGATGCTCCACCAACATTGACCTTGAAGTCAGATAGAGAAGCCATTAAATCATCAAGTTCCTTAGTGGCACTTGAAGCAGTTCGTCCATGGGAGTCCAGCATGATTGGAGTTGCATGCTGTTGTTGTTGATGTTGGACATGATGGTGAGTTACAGTTGATTGTGATGGTTTGGGTGCTTGCTGAGCAATGCTGTCCAATTCATCCAACATGGCATCAACTGTAGAAAACAACAAACATCAAGTTAGTTTTGATCAACTTCATAGATGTCGCAGCTAGAGACTGTATGATTTAAACTTGGGATAAAATTTAGTAGAAAAAAGTTGAACTGAATCAGTTTTTCCCAAGAAAACAAAAAAAAACACAATGTCAATTGATAAATTGAAAGACTAAAATGTTGAAAACAAATATTGATATCGTTTATTTTCATTACTAAAATGCCAGTTATTAATTACTATTCTACCATAAGACAGTGATGTGTACAACCAGTGATAGACTGAATTAGTATTGAGAAGGACTATTGATGATGCTTGACATTTTGACTAGGAGCAAAATTAGGTCAGTTCAAGAGACTACACTAGCAGCAGAACAGAATTCTTTCTTACATTTCGTACTGAATTTGCAAATGTTGAAACTCTCAACTTGAGACTTTGTGTACTTGATGCTGGTATAGTCATATATGTGAACTACATCAACTACCAACTTAACACAAAATGACCTCGCTTTTTATAAGACTACCACAGAAATCATGACATCATCAAGACAAAATAGTAGCAAAATCATTATGTAAATAAACCTACATCATTAGACTAAAAACAGGAACAACATTATTCTAGACTACTCTAGAAAAGTATGTTTTCCTGAGAGTAAATATATTGTTATGAGCAACATTACATCATTGGCTAAAAATAGCAGTAATTTATATTCCAAATGATATTCTGGGACAATCTAGAAGATTACCTTTTTAAGTTTCTCACAATTCTACATTTTCAATTTACCAAAATGTTTGTCATGAAGAAGTGTTTAGGCTCAGTCTCCAGCCATTGGGTGTTGGTGCACCTGTGATACTCTCCTTTGTACCACCATTAAAATGGAGAATATCACAGGCATAGTAACACTCAATGGCTACAGACTGAGCCGAAAACGCATTGGAATATAATAATAAAATAACAACTACCTGAGTTTCCTGCCTGTCTATTGGCATGAGTGGCTTGACCATTCACCACAGGTTTGCTGTAAGACATTTCACTGATAATCGGTGCTGGCTCTGTTTTTTTTGTTTTGACTGAAAATGAAAATCATAACAATTTTATAATCACCTTGAATGATCACAGTCTAATGGTATGGTGACGTGGATTTGGGTGGGGATGCAAGGGAAGTGAACTCCCAGTGCTTGTAGAAGGTGACCCATCTATAGATTCCTGTTGAGTTTGGACATTTTGCCCTTCTATGGGTTCATACCACACCACACATATGTACAGCAACAAATACATTTACAGGACCAAATTGTATAAAGTATGACGATCCAATAAATAAAAGTTATGCTTTTAAAAAGATAATTTATTCTTGGGATGGGGATTTGTTTACATCGGTGACCAGTTGTAGGAAGCCTGTAGTTTGATCCACTGGATAAATCATGAAATCCATAGATTATCCAAGCTTTGTGCAACTGTTTCCACATAATTAAACAACTAGACATGAACATACAATAATTGTATCAATTATTGAAATACACACATAAAAAGTACTAAAAAATTTAGCCAAATACACACAAACAAACAAACAAAAAATAAATTTACACAAAAAGGCAAACAAACAATCAAAATGTAATTACACATATTTAACAAAAAATAAATAACAGACAAAATAATCAATAATGCTCAATACATTTTTCCATGAAAAATAACAGTTTTACACAATAGCACATTGCAACCTGATGATTACTGAAATTCTTAAAGATAATGTTACAGTGGAAGAATGCTGTAAATGCATAACCTAAATTCCAGTCATTCCTCACAGTGGGATTTCCATGTTTATGAACAAACAATCATTGTGATAATAAACAACCAAAATTTGATAAAACAACAACTTAAAGAAACAAGTAAATATTTAGATCCAAACAGCAAAAACAAACTAGTAAGCACAGAGTTATAAACCTAGAAAAGTTATTAAATACTACTTCAATGTACTGCGTTTGTCCTTGCTTCAGTCTTGGACATAAATATTTCTTGAGTTGTTTGCTGCAATACTACCCTGCGAGCAGAGTCTACTTTTACCTTCCCCCAAGAGAGAGAAAGGGAAGGTAAAAGTAGACTCTGCTCGCAGGGTACTGCAATACATCACTCTGACAGTATTTCATTGGGCCACCTCCCCCAAAAGCAATGTTGGCTTCCCTAACAGTGTTTCTCTCATGAATAACAACATTGATCGTGGGTGGGGAAGGCAGGGTCAAATATTGTTGTGTATAGTAATGAAACTGTGCAAATTTTGAAGAGCCTCAACTATTTATGTCCATGATTAAAGCATAATCATTGCAATATTACTACTTATTAGAAACCATTTCTGATGCATTAATCAGCCAACAAATAAGAACATATTGAAAACACATAATTTCCTCCATTAACCTTTATACACATCTAGTTTCAATTCAGTTTATCAATACCAATCTTTATATGAAGGAATTTAGGAAAGTTATCTGTTAAACTAGATTACATGTTTACCAGTCATCACTTCAAGTGTGTAAAGAGTTAAATGGACTGTGACCTTTTGAGATTTTAAAATGACTATAATCCTGTAAAGATCACACACAACTAAAATGAATTATGTTACATGACAATGTTGGGGAATACCAGAAATGATCACCAACTATTTAGAATTAGCTTGAGTTGAAAATCACAGTAACAAAGTAGCCAATTTTAAATTTGGAAGACATCTTGAGCAACATGAATGATGGTTTGAATTCTTTTTCAATTCATGAATCATGGCAAAAAGACATGCTGGATCATGGAACATGATCCAACTCCTTCCCACTTATTGTTCTTTTTACGGAAATGACTTTGATATTGTATGTTTTCATCATGATATGAGTAATAGTTACTATTGATATATTTCCAGCTTAGAGCAAAGTTCTACATTTATTTCAGCTTCAAATCAATAACCCCTATCAAATGAAAGTCATTTCAATCTTAACAGCTTATAATATATAGAGAGAAAGACAGAAGACATTCTTTGTTACACCCCAAACCAGGAAACAATAATCATTTTATGAAGCATGAATAAAGTCATCCACTGGAACAAAGTTTTCCACAGCATGGAATTTCATTAGAATAATTATCCTGCATTGGATAGGAATTTCTTTAGATTTAATTTTCAATTGGAGAGTAATTATCTAGCTGTGGATTAAGTGCTATCCTGGCTTTCTAAAAAAAAAGGCTTCAGTTCATTTAACATTATTTTGCATTCATTTAATACCAAAACAAACCAGCAGGGTTTAATATAAAAATCATGCAATTATGCAAACTATTATCATTAAAGTGAACCATTGCATGTGAAACTGATCACAAAGACATCTAAATATAAGACATCTAAATATAAGACAATGTACATGGTACCACCGTTTGCACTACTACAGGCCACCAAAAACAGCAACGTGCAGTTGGCAACAGACTGGTATCAATCAAACATGTTGCAACATTTACATACATTTGGATCAGTAAATGTGGCATTTTGATCAAACTTTCTCAATCACAGGGCTGTCAACTCTCCCGGATAACCCGGGAGTCTCCAGATTTTGGGACAAATCTCCCGGTCTCAAGATTTCAGTGTCAAATCTCCCGGGTAAATGCGAAAAATTGATTTTCCTGTGTTTTAACCGTAATTTCCTCGTGAATGGAAGCTACATGGAAGCTAGTACCTGTAGATTATGTAAAGAAAGAGGCGTACAACCTTTTTTTTTTTTTTTTTTTTTTGCTTCGGATAATTTTTAAGGAAAACAAAATGGCGGACTTCAGGGCGATCTCAAGATCAGAAACAGCCGGGGGTTGACAGCCCTGCAATCAGGTACCATAAAGTAAAGTGAAGAAAGCAATTTTGCCTAATTTGGTCCATCCAAATGATGTGTTTAAAGATACTAACCACTGTCTACTGCAACTGCACATAACAATATTTTTTGTCTTGGGTGGTGGCATGGTAATGCAAACAGTGTTATCTTGGTTTCATTTACTGAATGAGAAAGGTGTAAATATTGTAATAAAAATCTTATGCTACAGACTATAAAAACCTTTGCAAAAACAATAGCTGATGCATGAAAAGGTGCATTGTCAGGAAGATTGCTGAACTAATGACTGGTCCTTGTTGGAAACTATATGCTTTTTTCTTTGATTTGATGCACAAGATAATTCACTCAGTGAAATAATCATTTCATTATATGACTGGGTATAAGTTTAAACACATTATTGAGCTTATGAAACAAATAATTCAATATGCTTCTCTTTACAGCACTTGATATGTGATATATTTTGGAGTTGTTTTATAAGTCAAGCTCAAGTTTCAAATCTTAAACTTTACTAATATATCTAGTACAAAATGCATTGTTTTATATTTAATCATATGTTGATTCAATTTGTCTAAATTAATGTATACCAAGTTTTCAACATTTTATACAATTTTCAACAACATTAAAATCAAGTCACAAATTATTATCTCTGATAAAATTACTATCAACTATATCAGAATAATTTCTTCATGTGGATATCAATTTTATTAGATTGTGTTTGGATGTTTGGAGATAATTTGGCAGGTGGGTTATTTAACATATCCAATGAAAAAGCTATGGATTTAAAGCTGAAACCTCAGAAATTACCCCAGAATTAACTTCTTTCTGATATATACAAATAACCTAGCGGCCAGTAATTGTTTTCAAAATATCATAAGTTCTTTACAATATAGCAATAAAAATAACAACAATTATATCTGTAAATCCAAAATGTCAACAAATTGTAGGATTTGTACCTTTCGTACAAGCAAGAACAATATTTAAACTTTGAACAGAAATAGATTCAGTGCTAAAAAAAGGTAAGTTAAAACAAATAACCCTTAGGGGGTTTCAGTTGAAAGTGACAAAATATCTTTGTTTTGAGGTTGAGAAGTTTCGCAAGCAAGTGTAACAAAGCGATTCGAGGTATTATTGACCTCGAGGGGATTAGGACAACGTGACAATGTTGCAATTTTAGAATTTTCAACAACTTTATACAGTATAGAGTGAAAATGTTAAGTATTCGTTTGTGTTTCAGGCAGGAGAACTGTTTGTAAACATTATTTATAACTGCATACGAGATAAAATGAAACACAATGTCCCTCCCATTGTGTTTTGTTGCTAATGCTTCAGTTCACTTTCATCTTCGTGCAACTGAAACTTACAAATCACAATATCGCACAACGACATGATAATTCTCTTCCGATTTTAATAACATTGCAGTGAGAAACTACTTAAAGGTGAAGCGTTAATGGATCAGTGAGAAGAAAACATTAAGGCAATTACATACGAAGATACGAAGTTTTAACGAAAATACAGCTATAAAGAATCAATGAAAAGATTTTGACTAACCTGGTTCGGTGGATGAATATTGAGGTTTACCAAGATCTTCAAGTAAACTATCCAACTCTGAGAGATTCATTGCCAAGCTCGACGTATGAGATGGATTAGCTTCAGGAGGAGGAGGGGGAGGGAAATCATCACGATGGCTTGAAGAAGACGAAGGACCGATAGGTTCTAAAGCATCGAGTGATGGTGGAGGAGGTAATGGTGGTGGAGGTGAATCTGGCGAATTTCGTCCATTTACTGGATGTGGTGGCGGTGTTCGAGTGCTGTTTACTGCAGCAGTATTTGTAGCTTGAAGATCCGCCAAGAGGGCATCTAAAAATTGAATATTAAGCTTAAGTTTTTCTTGAATTGTCAAGTTTTTTGTTTTCCCCGGCATCTTGAATAATGATTGAAAGTCACCGTGTAGTAAACATATCGAGAATCTCACTCGCAAACTGTTTGGCTACAAAGTTTTTTTGTTGAGTGGTTTTTGAATAATGGACTCGACAGGTTTTGGTTGAAGCTGTTGATACTCATTTGCCTCCTTTTGATGACACATACAATAATATAAATAATTTACAGCGCTCGAGTCATGTTGTGAGCCCGCAGATGTAAATCACAACCAACTTAGTACAAGCAAGGGAGCACTCGTTCTATTCGAATTGCAGGTTCTCTCGGGATATTTCGACTACACTTTCTTCACCCTTGAATGAATTAAGATTATAGACATCCAGTGGTGTTTTGAAATTGTCGAATAAAATAATTTTATCTATTTTTACAAGAATAAATAACTGCTACGAGTGAGGAATTTAATACAATCGTAGAGCTTTCGCGATAGATCGTCTGAAAAGATATCATTCAAATCACTGGCGATTGAAGAACTTGTTTATTTTTTGTGGTACAAAAAATAAAGCATCAGTATGATTATTTTGATGGGGGTTTTGATGTAATGATTAATTGGGTGTTTACCTGTTTTATCTCATAAAAGAGATAGTGTTAAATCTGCCTAAAATCACCTTATTATTGCCCTAGTGAATTCACATTGTCATAAACATAATTTGCATTTGGCATAATCTTTCTGAATAATTGAACAGAAGCGACTATTAAAACCAAATTCCGATACATAACTGTTGATGTAATTATATACTCTTAGTAGCGAAACCTAGCGTCTTTTGGTTTGAAGTGGAGTTTAATACTTCACGCATACACTGCTAGACAGTACATAGATGCCTACACTGAAAGCAAACAGACAACATACAAGAATGCTACTAACCTAGGTCTTCAATGCTATCCATTTTGAGATTCTCTCGTTTCTTAGATTCTTGTTCACTATTTCAAAAGACAGTTAACTGTTATAAGACTTGGCCAAACCCAATGTCTAGAACAGAATTCAGGTCAAATGTGCACAACTATGATAGATTTCAAGCAGCTCGTTCGTCGGTAGTCACGATCACCGTAACTAAAAGTCAAAGGCTCATTCGGTAATGTTCGGTTGTCAGATAACTCTTCGTGACTCTTCGTGACGTACTCGGAAGCCTTCCCAAAGGCTCGTTTGTTACCAGACGTCAATCAATCAGCAATGTGGGATTCCACAAATGCCGCAGCTATATAAGGTGATTGTGTTAGAAGGGAGGGGACAACACGTATTTTACATTATGCATACTCACAACTTGTGGATTGAGCTGACAAGGTTGAAGGTTATCAGCTGATAATAATTCATGTAAAAAGATCTGTTCTGTGAGAAAACTTCACGATTTCTGCGCCTCAAAAGGTTCAAAGCACAGCTTGAGTTGATGATTATTTTATTGACAATATTTTAATTCACTTGTATTGAGTGTTTTCAATATACATGGACAAAAACACTGTTTTTAGTGTTTAACCTCAAAGGTCGATTCGACAATTATGTTGGAAATTGGCTTATTTGGTCAGATTTATTGATAAAATACAACAAATCCAGGATCATAAAAGATTATAGCAGTTCTTTAATGATCTTTGAAGACCGGAAACTGACGACTTTCCTCGCTGTTTCGGTTTCGATCGTGCTCAACATTTCTCGTCCTATGCAATTCAATAAGAGGTTTTTTTTTTATATTTATCGGCATTTAATTAATCAAAATATTTCTCATACACTCATATATCCATTCATTCATTCACTCCTCCATTCGTTCGTTCATTCATTACTTCAGTTTTTGTTTATTCGATAAAGTGGTTTTACTCTCAGTAATAGAAATGTACAAACCACCAAGTTACATTAATGGACTCCTGCAGATTGAGAAAAACGTCTTGTCACGAATCTGTGTTTCTCGGCATTTCGGATCGATAAGCTGCGTTGTCTGACTAGCAATGAAGGTTGCGGTGACTTATCCTCTTTTAGCGCTATAGAAATTTATACATTATTACTGTCTCAGATGAATGATGGATCATGCATTTTTAATGTTGATGTCCATCCATTTATTCATTCATTCATTCATTCATTCATTCACTCATTCATTTATTCGATTAAGTGCACGACTGAATCGTACGTTTTTTGTTGTTATGATTTTTCTGTTATATATTTGCCGCTATACGTAAACAGTCACAACCACCAATAACTGCGGATAGTAGACTTTCGGACATCATACCTCAAGCACAAAGTCCGTCTGTTCCGATTATTGATCATTAAACAGGATCATTAAGAATAAAAATATCAGCTTGCGTACGTAAATTGCCTTCTAGCTCTCGGATCTTGCTGACATAAATCTTATGGTCTCTTCTCCTTCATTTTTGGTAACACAGGATGACCGCAATGCATCTAGCCGCACATTTTAATCTTGAAAACATATTCGTTATCATATTTTTGCTAACTTTGACAGAGAATTGAAAAATCGTGGTTAAACGAAAATATATTTTTTTGCATACAGCTGATTCTATCAATTTGATATTTTTAAATTTAATGGCTTTCCAGGTAGGTCCAGAATCTAAACGTTTTTACGATTCTAAATTCAAATTTTAAAGGTTCTGTAGCGGATTGGCATTATGGCGCCATTTCACCACCAATACCAGCATTCTTTGTGAATTCTCTTTCAAATAGACTAATAAAACAATTTGTACTTATTGCGATACAAAAGAAATTAAGTCGACAAAGCATTCTGGTAGAGGTAGTATTCTACGTCATCATAAATCTCCTATTGAAGTTGATTCTAGTTTCCCTTTTATGGGGCGAGCAGTAGGTCACTAGGTACTGATCGAACCTTGCCACTGCTCAGGGTACTAAAATTCATATTTGAGAGAAATCTTTGAAATTACATTTGTTAGAATTTTGCGTATTCTAGGAGTTTAAATCGAAAGTCCCGTATCCTACACTTTATAAACTGCACAACCAGTCTAGACATACAGGCGCGCTCATGGCCTCATAGGCCCAATTAAATTCTTTTTGGTTCTTGAACATTCAGTCTCTTTTTCTCAACTTTTCAAAAGCCATTGCTATGGTGAATTGTTTATCCTATAATTTGCTTCTTTGCCTTACATCAGCACTTTTATATTATCATTGATGTCTTTCCCAAAATGCGTATGGTAAACTTAGTTAACACAGGGAACCCAAATGAATAAAACGAAAATGATTATTCACCACTTTCACAATAACCATAATGCCTTCTATTTTTAGGAGTAGGTTTTGCGATTAAAATAAAAACATCTGCTATTCAAATACAAAGATTTCAATGATAATGATTAACCCCCCACCCTAAAGAAAAAAAATCAGAAAGTATTGTGGGTATTTGAATGTAGAGAATAATTATAATCTGTAAATGACATTTCACGGTCGGCAATCTCGACCCACGTTATGACGTCAATACACAAATTACTAAATCTGTAAGCTCTTCGTGATAAGGATAGCTCAATCAACTGATGGGCTGAAGAAGCTACAACACAGGAAGCTATGAAACAGGAAACCCAATGTCACTTACTGTACACAGGAAGCCCACATATGACATCTCTGTGCAAACACAGGAAGCCTAAGCAAATGATGATTAAGCAAATATAACTGACAACATAAGAAACACAAAAAACCCTGAGGCCTCAAATGATAGAAAGGTGTGACTATGTCTTTTCAATATCAAATATTAAAAATCCAAGAAATTGCTTATATTCTCCATGAACTGAAATTTTATTAAAATCGATTCTATATTTCCCATTATAAATATATTTACAAAATTAATTATTAGAGCTATCTAACCTGATTTGCCATTTACGTTTCTCTTCAGGAAGTTATCAAGGCAGACTTTGTAGTACAAGAAAACTTGGACTACAGTTTGATTTTTCTTTGTTTTTCATAAATCACAAATGATATTTAGAACAAGATATGTTTAAACCTGCTGCCAACTTCTACCAAGGCTGGCCAATGGCAGGGCTGTTAGTCTTTTCATCAATAAAATGACCAGATATATAGAAAGTTGGAAATAGCTTATAGATTGACTACACTGTAAGATTTAATGTTAGAAATGTTATACTCAGACACATTTGAATGAAATCCATAGGCTAATAATCTAGTATCAAGATGTTTTTTTTGCAGAAGAGGTAACTACACTTTTCCTCTTTAGGATGAGAGCATATGAAACATCTTCTGAATGATGACCTACCCGCAAATAAATGAGGCTTTGAAGATTGATCCTAGGTTGAGGGATGGCCCTCTCCATGAGGAGTGACCCTGTCTATTTAGGATAATCCTCCTTCAGCTGGATGACATACCACATCAGGCCAGAAAAACACTCCATCCAAGATGCATTGTGGTCTAACTTCAGAACAAACAACACCACATAAGGCATAATGAACAAAAGGTGTTTGTACTGAAGCTACACCATAGTGCACCATGTTTAGTATTTCAGAAAAGGTCTGTTTGAAGAAAGAACCTTTCTACACAATGGTATTCCCCCTCAGGGATGACACCCATTCCAAGAGTTTACCCTTTGTTACTTTGTTACCACTGAGAGCTGAATCTGACTTTCATGGGCAATGTCCCATTGGAGGAATTTCTGAGGAATGCTTCCCAACAGTGACAACCCTCCTTCCAGGAGATGATCTTTGATTCCTCCTGAAAGATGAACCTTTCAAGAGTGATTCCCATCAAAAGGAAAAACCTTTCTCTGAGGAATGCTCCATCAGAGATATTGCCATTCAGGGACAACTTTTCCTCCAAGAGAAAACCTTATATTCCCCCAGTAATAAGTAAAATAAAGTTATTACTTAGATGATAATATTATTATATAAGATCCTCAAAACAAAGGAAGAACCTAAGAACGAACCACATTATCCCTCCACAATATGATAGACACCAAAATAATATTATAAAGAATAGCAAATATTATGTTAAGCTGTTGAGCCTGTTTTGTTTCCAAAACCATTCAAATGAAGTATTTGCATGAATACCAAGAAATGAAAAATCCTTCATTTCAATCATTTCGAGATTCATAAGACTTATTTATTGTGGGCTCAACTATAGTGTCTTCTATTTAGTACTAAAGCCACTGTTTATATCTATTAATTGTGCAGTGAGGCAAAATGGCCATTATTATTACCATTTCTTGTAGCTATATATCAAGATTATTTTCATTGTAGAATTCTTGAATACAATCTATATTGGCATCAAGCTCATCAACAAACAACTGCATATCCTCTAGGACCACAAGCTCATCTGCATCTTCTTTACCAAGTGATTTCATGAAGTCTTTGCGGTATGGCACATTTTTCACTGCAATCTAAAAAAAATTAAACATTGTGCAAAAAAATAAGAATGTTATCCAATATTGTCTGAAAATTCAAAATCAAAAATTGTCTGGTACCAAACAATAATATTACAAAGAAATACTTACATTGAAAATTCCTTTGACAATGAAATTATGGTATTGTTTTAGAGTTTTTTCATAGGCTATATTAGCACACTTCACTAGGTCTGGTTCACCTGTTAACACCTTTTGAAGGAATGTTAAGATAAACTGCATTGCTCTGAAAATTAACAAAAGGGAATGAATGAATGAATGACTGACTGACTGACTGACTGACTGACTGACTGACTGACTGACTGACTGACTGACTGACTGACTGACTGACTGACTGACTGACTGACTGACTGACTGACTGACTGACTGACTGACTGACTGACTGACTGACTGACTGACTGACTGACTGACTGACTGACTGACTGACTGACTGACTGACTGACTGACTGACTGACTGACTGACTCAGAGATGGCCAGATGACAGATGTGAATTGAATTTGAAAGGTATACCTTTTTAGCCATAAAAGTGCATCAGTGGCAGAATTTTTTGCTTTGGTTGATTTTGCATTTATTTCGCTATTTACCAAGTCCTGAAGAGTTCTGAACTTTTGTGGATTTGAATTGTAAAATCCTCTAAGTTTCTATTGAAAAAAATTATAAAGAACATTGTGTTAATGGTATTTAGTGTTAGTGTGTTGAGTCAAAAGAGAAAATAGGAACAACCGGCCCTTTTGAATCAACAACTAACACTACACTGACCCTTATTGCGTGATTTCTCCATATAAACATATTAGTTATTCTACATTACGCAATTTGTATGGAATTAAAAAACTTTTACTGTTTCTAAGAATTGTTACTTCACTGCTTATTAATTATTATTAGTACAATGGTTCCTATCAATTATAATTTCTTGCAAAGCTAGAATTTATTAGTAAAATAACAGTTACCTTGATGTTTCCATTAATGTCCATTTTGACAGGTGCAAATGTTGTTGAACCTAAAACATCTGTAAACAAATATAAATGATCAAGGATTTATTTTCAAACTTAATTAGAAATTTGTAGAATTTTGTATAATGTTAATGGCATTATAATTTGTCTGGTACTTGGAGGCAAAATGACTGAGTTTGTTTGATTTGTTGTTTCTCATGCTACGATGGTTTTTCTCCTGGTTCTCTGATTTTCTTACAGTCCTTCATGTCAAAAATCTTTTTATTTTATTTATTTGCTTAATTATTTGATATCTGTTTATGCAGTGATCAGTGTAAATTGTTTAAAGTAGTGTTAGTTAGTGCTACTAAAAATAAACTAAAAATATACACTCTGTAGTTGACAGAGATGTGGAATATTTGCAAAGTGTGGGGGCACTCCCTTGAAAACTGAGTATGGGTGGCTCTCTTTATGATTGAGAATGAAACCCTCATGCACCCTTTAGAGTTGTCAACCTTTTTGGAACCTTTTAGGATCCAATTTTTTGTAACAGATCCTACATAATTATGCAAAAGCTTGAAAATTGGCCAAAAAAAAACACAAAATATTTTTTTAATAAAGCAACAAGTGAATTTTATTTTTTTGAAAAATAATGATTAATTAAATGTGACTGTACCTGATAATTAATTTATACTTTCTAGCTAGTCATTTTCAAAATCGACATTGAGCACTCCTACTAAGTTTACAGAGGATTCCTCCACTCCCACCCTCAGTGGAAATAATTGTTTATTTGTCATTCATAATTATTTATTTTATTTTATTTACTTGATTAATCACTTGATAAAATGTTTATTTTATTTCAGTAGCAGCAAAATGGTCTCTATAGAAAAAGAAAGGCTTAATCACATGTATCGCAGGGATCAAGCAGTGCATCAAATTCCATTTGCTTCAAGCTGGAAGTCCTTCATTCATTCGACCATAATTAATCATTTGCACTTGTTATAGACCACGTAACAACAAATAAATAGTGTTACTAAAGACTCCATTGCAGTTTGGAGTAAAGATGCTGCTTTATTATAATAAAAAGCTAGCTTTTCACCGACTTTAATCAAAAACTTGAGTTATCTTAGATTTTTACAGTATGCATTTCATAATAAAATATTCAACAATTGTTAACTTTTAAGCCACACGATTAAAAAATTCGTTTATATTGCCAATCCTTAACCTTGTTATATCTTTGAATGAAGCGTTAAACCTAAAACTTTTTGCATTCGAAGAGTTTTTAATAAGCCCAATTTGATCAAAATACTGGTGTGATTTATACTCACCGAAGAATGGTACAATTTCTGAACATGCATTCAGAAATGGCTCTATTTCTATTTTTCCATCTTCTGGCACTGGTTTGAACCTGAATTTTGCTTCCGAGAAGAATGTCATATTCTAGCAGATAATTTGAACGCAATTTGCTTCAGCTTTGTATAGAAATTTTGATAAATTTCAGTTACTAAAAAAATCCAAAACACACCTGCAATGCGATAAATATCACGCTCGGTCAATATGCTGGGAAATGGTGACAAGTAGATTAGAATTTCATACGGGAGGGGAGGGTGAAGAAATGGCAATTTATTTTCAAAGCGAAATAGTTGTAAATACTATATTTTTTTAGCAAATTCTCAAAATTAGAGTGTAACAGACGTAAGTGGAATAAATTTGACGTCACCTTAACAAGCAATAGTGACGCCTCGGTGTGACGTAAAACTATGAAAGGTTTCACGATAAATACATTCTATTTTGGGAATACTTTTACCATTTTTATTGCACTGCAATTTGAGGCTGATGACGCTACTAGAAAAATAAATTCAGTATTGAAAAACTTTGAAAGGAAAAATCACCAAAAGAGACATCAATGAAAATCTGGAAAATAACCCAGGAAAGTACGGGTGGCAGAATGCTAGAAATTTTATTCCATTCATCCTTTCTCTCGTCCGTTTAGTCGTTCAATTATTCATTTATTTCCTTATTCATTCATTGATATGATTTGGTGAAGTAGTTTCATTTTTGTGAGGATTCGTTTAAGCATTGCATTTAATTTCGCATTTCCTGAACATTTTTATTATTACAATAATTATTTTGAAAAAGGTTTTGTTTGACCGTACGTAAATCAAGGCTGATTTAATACTTTCATAGTAAACTCCATTTAAGGCGTCTTTCAAGTAAATGGCGCATTTTTTCAAGAGAATTGTCGCACCTGCCAAGCAACCATTGACAAGTATATATATTATATATACATACGTTGACCGGCAATTTAACTCAACCAACTTTAATACCAGTACATGGTGTACTGCATCGAACCACTATAAATGATCCAAAATAAAAGAAACGATCAATTCATTTTTAAACTAATTCTTAGCTCTAAATCAGATTTCTCGTCGAACTTGATTGAATATTTCCTTTCTTGCTTATTAAAAATTAAGAGTTCTTTGTCTCGATAGAGGCATAGTTTCTTTGTCTTTTGCTATTGCCTGCTTCCCGCCCTATAATTAGTCTAACGAATGGTAAAACAGTATATTACTAATTGCATAGATGCATTTTCTTTGCTAGTAGTAGAATATATAGTTTAAAAGAAAATTTGTAATTTGGTTTTGTTTGACTCTTAACAGAACAGACCTTTTTCATGCATTTGTGACCGCGGCACGCGCGACGTCATTTGTGTATATATTTTTTTCAGTATCGAAATATTTTATTTAATGGCAGTTCCATCCTTTTGTCTAGATTCAAAACTATTTTAAGTTAAAATTTCCGTGATCAAACAGGAACTTTCAAGAAGGGAGCGCTGAGAGTAGAAAATACTACGGAAAAAATCTCATTGATCTCGAGTCTTTTGTTTAGATCAGTTATTAACGTTCCCGCCTCCGAGACTCGAAATGAATGATGGGAAGTGTTTTGTTCTTCCAACATGGCGTCTGAGACAGGGCAGCCTGAGATTCCATTGAAAGAAAATGAGGTAAATCTCTTCGAACTAACTTGTTATATTCACCGATCATTGAATTTCACTTAGATTACTCTATGGCAAACCATGACACACATTCTTGTTGGCTAACTTGTTGAAATACACACAGCAAAGTGATATTTTCATAGACCAGAAAATTTCGCCGACTAACACGCGATACATATAAGTGTAACGTAATTTTAAACTTTCCTTTGAATAATGTGTAGCTTGTTGGTCTCGTGGCTTCAAAATCTTTGATTTTACCCAGTTTCTTTGAGTAAAATTCGAGTGATGCAAGTTGAATTGCCGGTTTGCCGTTGTTTTGTGATTTGGCTGTATTTTAGTAAAGTTGCAGGTTTATTACACACGCTTATGTCGTTATTCGTTCAACCGGCATGCCGTAAATTAACTATTCAAACGGCATTTCAAAGATCTGATCGTAACTGGCTCATTAAAAACTGTCTATTTTAACTATCCACTGACTAAATCTATTCTTCATAAAAAAATACAATTCTTTCCTGTTCGCAACTATGTATTTTATGTTTCAAAATTTTCGAAATTTCAAACGGTGGTTGGCGTTTTTCCAACAACTGAAGTCGGCTGCCTGTTCGCACAATAGTAAAACCGTTTCTTTGACTCTTTTCACTGTTATTTGAAAATGTCTGGTCTTATAAATGGCAGTTTATTTGACCCAATCATCTTGCAATGAGTTTGATATTTTTACTCAATAAAAAGGAAAATCTGTATATGAACCAGATTATTGCACGTACAGGCAACAGTACTTTGTTTTTTGTTCCTTGATTAACCTATCCAATGTTTGGTTTGTAATGCGTTGTGTACAATCGACATTTCGCAGTGAAGTCATAAAAATACTGTGAATCCTGTGCTTTTTTCATATGTAATGAAACGTTGTTACAGTGTTATGATATTTTACTTAAGTTGAGATTTTGATTTTGAAGTTTTCTATATTTAGACGACAACACACGTTCAAAAATAAGTTAGTTGAATGGTGGCAGTCAAAGCAGCTGTTTTTAGAACTAACACGATCGATCCTCTTAAAAAGTAAAATTTTTATTACCTGGCCGGACAAAAATTATTGGTGGACGAATGTAATTATTTGTAACATCAGTAACTGATGGATAGATTTTTTGGTTTCTTCTTTTGAAAGGCATCCATAATCGTCCAGGCACATAATGTTAAAAATGTCTTTTGTGTGAATGTTTACTTCATTTAAATGACATGTCACAAATATGTAGCAAAGAACTCTTTTGACAGCATTTCATCATAAAAACTACGTCTTAATAACCAGATTTTGTAAAAATATCAGAAAGGGAATAATTTTTGTTTGAATAATTTCCTTGTTGATATTGAGTTTCTAACAAATATATAATGATTTGTATTCCTTTATTTTATTGAATTGATAGAAATTTACATTTTTGTTCTTCTCTTGAATCAAAGTGTTGTTTTCTGAAATTTCGTGATAATTTATTAGTGGGACAGTGAAGTGGCATTTATGTTTAGTATATATGGTGAAGTGTATTGTCATAGTTTATTTATATGTCTGCACATTTTATGATCCTGGTATTCAGATACTTTGGGTGTGTCTGAACATTGTCAATACGACGTAATATTATGACAATTGGAAACCATCCTTATGATAAAATGACCCTAAAACTATTGTCTGCTGTCTTGCACTTCTCTTTTCATTTCAAATTTACACCACAACTTCCTTATTGCTGAGGAGTAAAGATAAATAATCTCTCGTGTTATTGACAAAATAAGACATATAAAAGGATATAAAAATAGTTTTATTTCATTTGTTTTGTTTGCATTTTCCAATAATGAAATTTTATTTTCACTTATATGAAAAAGGAAAAAGTTTCATTGGTTCTACTTCCTCACTAGAAACTTCGTCAACAAGTCTTGTTGGGAAAATTGCATTTAAATTTTTGGATATATATCCATAACGCTATCTGCATACCAAGAACCAGAAAATGATTGAACGTTTTAAACTATTTGTAAGTATATAGTACAGTATGTCTTGGACTTTGATTTTTTTATTTTTTCGTTTTGTTACTTAAATGTGTACTTCGTTCCCATTCTCACAAAGAAACTTTAGAACAATTTGTGTTGATAGTTTAGACGGTCAACTCGTAGATTACCTCGTACACTTATTTTTAATGCCGCAATTTTGAGTTAAAATTGTTATATAAAAAAATCCATTTTAATGTTAACTTTGATTTTATATAGTATTACTGATATTCTGTTTTGTTTTTGTTTTTTTGTGGTAGTAATATTTTATAGAGTTTCTTGATTATGTAATAATATTTTGAGACCGAAACTATAAAATTTAAAACTGACGATTTAAGAATGTTCTTTTCTTAAAAAAAAAAATGGAAATACGATACTAAATATGAAGTTCAAATAATTATTGCTGTAATGATGAAAAGCTATTTTTGAATTGTTGTCTGAATAAGAATTTTAAAGTTTTAAGCTGGAAGCGGAATGTATAGCAAGAGCTTTGTGCTTGACCCTAATTCACAATCTTCATGCATAACCACATACATTTATGACGTAGGCCGTGCCATAAATATAGAATTATGCAATGCGTTAAGAATGCTGTCAATAAATTTGCTCACATCAACTCCACTCTAAAAATGGACCACTATTTATTAGAAGCCCATTGAGTTTATTGGTCGCAGTAATTTCATTCGTTCTAGAAAGCATTATTTATTCTGATTGCAAAGTTGTTCTAGCAAGGAAGGAGACGGTGGTTATTTTCAATGACTCAGCTCTATGCCATCCTACGCACATTCCGCAAACAGAAAAACAAGGCAAAGACCGACTTGTACTTACTTCTTTAGAACCTGAAAATTTCAGGATTTTTCTTGGAGAAAAACTTATTATTTTATACTAATCCACTTTTTTACAAAAATGATACAAAAACAAGTCTTTGAAAATTAGAACATTATCGATCTGAATGTTTAGAAATTTTTTTTGCCATTGATAGGCTGCCGGCAGTAGACCGTACTGAGATGCATTTGAATATATTTGAATATCTCGGAAACTAAAAAGTCAAGGAATTCACTGATTCTACTGACAGTACTGGTACTCTATCTCAGAGAAAATAGGGAACATACTAATTTTAGTCGACAAAATTTTAGATAGTTATATTATTTAGTTTTTCTTTCGAATTTAAATATCATTTTCCGAATGAGTGGTTTTTCTTTGCCGCTGCATCGGATATTCAACTTTTCTTTTGTCAATAAGTCCTTATTGAATTGCAAAAAGTTCTTTGTTTGTCCGCCGCTCAAGAAAAAGTTTGCTACTTTGTACATGAAAAGTTCATTTTAAGCGACTTTTTGAGTACACGAAAAGATTTGAAAAAACCCTGTAGTTTTACATCTTCAAAACATTTGTTCATGCGATAAGTTGAAAGATTTGTGGTTTTGGCTTGTTTGACAACGTTATTGTTTTCTAGTGTTTGCTCACCTTTGCAAGTCAATGCAAATACGTTAGAAATTTGAATATTTTGCAAGTATGTAAAGCCAAGTTGATCTCTGTGGACAGACCGAGTACAATATTGCCACCTGATCTGCCGTTGTTATAAACGACACAATAAATCTGATGATCTCAAAACGGTCATCTTTTTGTGTTGGCTATGTTTTTTTATGGAATGTTTTTGTGAGAAAGATTAACGGTCAACTGCCTTTAACGACAAAAGAAACTACAGAGAATCGTCGCCATTGTGCTGTTTGACAAAATTTTGTACAGCCAAGAACGCAATTATGGAGGTAAGTTATTGACTGTTAACTGTCCGTGATTTTCAACCAGAGAAGTGAAATTACGTTCATTTGACACAATTACTCGAAATATTTGCAAAATGTTTGACTTTCTAGTAGTTAAGTTTTTAGTTGCGTCCATATTGCGTTTTTGTTTGTTCGACAGAGAAGCAACATCGCATTTATGCGAGCGCTGCTATGTAGTTTTCGGCGGGAAAATCGTGCGTGCTGACAAACTTCAAAACGTGCTGGAAACATCTCTTGCACCTCTCAAATTGCACCCCCTTTTTGATAATTAAAAACAACTAGACGACCACAGAATTTCGTAATTTTGCTCTAAAATGCATCTATTATAAAACAAAGACACAACAAATTCAAAAGAATTTTGATTGTTTGTGATTGGCAGTCGGATGTTAAGACATGCCTTTGATTATGACGTGAGTAACATATGTCATGATTGGCCAGTGATTGCCTTTGCAATTTTACTGTGCGTGCAGTTAATTTTGTAGCAGTTGAGTTTTTAAACTTTATAATCTTTAAGTAATGATGATTGTATAGCAAAGATTAATGTGTTGTTCGTGTTTCAATCAACTAATCTTCTAGTTAATCCAGAACACGTTTTTTGTTAACGTCAATGGATTTAAATTTTTCGAAACGAAAAGGCGGGAAATTGCCTAGTGCAATATTTTAAAGTTTGAAAAAGAAATGGAAACTTCAAGAGCAAAAAACATCTTTAATCCCAACAACGTCTTCGCTTTCACTATTTCCTCAAACATTTTTTTCAAGCAGTTCAGTTTCTGTAAAATGCCAAACAAAATCTCTTTTGGGAACTTCGTCTTTAAAAAAATACAGAACTGTTTATCAAAGGCGAAGTTCAAAGAGTGATTAGTAATCGTAAAAGTAAACGAATAAAAAGCTCGTGCATTTCAACGTCCATCTGATTTCTGATCATTTACAAAACAATGAAGTACTTTACAGTTGTAATAACCCTATCGCACGCGTTGCACTCATCGACACGTTTCTATTCTCTAGACAAAACATTCCGGTATGCCATGATCAAAACTTATGCACTAAAAAAAACTATACTGGTTTTATGGTTTTAAAAATAAACAATTTACAGATAATATTTCTACCTGCTGAAGAAGTTGCTACCTATTGTTGTTGATCGTGAATTACATTTTCCTGCAACTCGGCATTTTGTCCCGTCACCATTGTTTCTCACAAAAGTAAACAATTCTTGATTCATGTTTTAAAATGTATGTTTTCATCGATGTTTTACCGATTTCGATTGCTTAGCTGATAATCACTTTAAATAACACATGATTAGAAGTTTTTTTATTAGTATATTTTTTGTGTGTGGTTTTGTTGGTGTTCGTTGCATGTGTTTTCGATCCACATGTGTTGCACACTCTCATATAAGAAACGGTCATTAACAGAACAAGTCACGAAGAAGTGTTTGAAAAGTGAAAATGTTTCCTTGACCGCTGAATTATTTATGATACCCATATAAGCAACTAAAAAATACTTCTAAGAAATTGTAATTTCGAAACTGTTGAAACTACTGAAAGATCTGTCTTTAAGGTAAACAGTTATTATTTACACTTAAGATGAAGAGGAAACGTTGTCTCTTAATGAGAATAAGTTCGAAACTACTGTTGACATTTCATCTACATCTGCAAGTCTCCGATAGATGTCTCGAAACTTGAGACCATATTCGATATCATCTCGCGGTCTTTCTTGTACATATCCAAAGTGATTTTCTTTCTCTATCTGGGAAGTTTTCGTCCAAACCGCTCAAATTAAGCTGAAACTCGGTTGGTCAGAGACTGAATGCATTAGTCAATTAGAACCCTGGCCCTCTCGAACCCCGGGGAAGGGCGGGGAATTAACGCGACTTTGCTGGGGTTCTAACGCTATTTTAACAGCCTTTTTCCACGGAGAGGCGGGGGAATTTTAAACACTTTAGTAGCAAGATAAAGTGATGGCATTAAAAGAGTTTTTGTCCCCGAGGGCCGGGGAAAAGCCTTCACTTTAACACCAGTGAAATGTTACTTCCCAACTATTTCCTGAGGGTCAGGGGACCGGAGTTTCAATTGATTAGTGCAAAGACAACATTTTGAGAAAACTATACTGTCGTGTAAAGGAAAGGATATCACTGTAACAGTTTTACTTTTCGATCGCTTGTTCAACAGATGTTTTTCGTAGTCGATAACATTTTTAATTTGTTGTTAATCTAACTTTGTAAATATGATTTTTAATGCATGTAGTCGATTGTAAATCCTTGTGGACAACACATTTCTAAGTTAGCTGGGAAGTTATAATTGTAATAATTATTATTTTATTATTTATTATAACTTATAATTGTGCTTATTTTGCCAGTATCCAGCCAGGTTTATGTTTTCCGGAAAAGTGCAATTTAATTTGACACACCCAGCAAACACACGGACGAAAGTGTGACTTAACGAGATAATCTATTGTAAATTTATACTACTATAGCTATTATTATCGAGTTTGATTTTGCTGTGTCATTTATAGCCCAGAAAGAACGGGGTTCAAAACAAAACTATCCGATTTTAAAACTTCGGCTTTTCGAGATCGCTGAGGTCCGCACCAGGATCGCTCGGATCACTAAACTAGCGGTTTTAATATAATCGCTGCGTTCACTGGTCTAGCCCTTTTTTCGCCGTCCCTGGCGATCTTGGTGGCCATAGCTATCATAAAAACCAGGCATTATATAGAACCCTGGTGAGCACCATGTCGATAGGATAAAAAAAATTTGAGAAGAACTGAGTATAGACCTCCCTCAACTCGGCTTGAAATCGTATCGTTAATTGTTAGCATTCATTAGATAGAGGTGGTTTTAGTCTTCGGCAAGTCGAAAAAACAAGGCTGACACAGCTTGTACGCCGCCAT
Source organism: Diadumene lineata (assembly GCA_918843875.1). NCBI lineage: Eukaryota > Metazoa > Cnidaria > Anthozoa > Actiniaria > Diadumenidae > Diadumene > Diadumene lineata. Next base: position 4,058,056 of record OU974070.1, read on the forward strand.
CGGTGCAAAATGTCCCGTTGCGCTCAATTCCCAGTGACGGACTTCTCATCCTAGTGACGTAACGAGAAGTAGGAAGCAAGAGCTAGTTTCCAATTCATGACGTCGTAGTTTGCATGCGTAACGTAAATACGTGGATAAATGATGCAATGTTTATAGTGTTTGAAGTGAATGGTTTGTGCGTAGGTGTAATTGTTTTTTTCATTCCGACAGGTTTAGTCTCATATTTAATGCAACATGTTGAATATACTGCGATCGCCTAAAGCCTGGTTTCTGATTGATCGCTGCGATCGCAAGGATCGCTGACAACAAATCGAAAAATTCTCAGTATCTTTCCATGTTTTTACTTGATCGCTTTGGTAAAATTCGAGCGCTACCAGCGATTTAAATCAAGTTTTTGGCGAACTCAGCGACTATAAGGAAATCACACATACAGTAGAATTCACTATCAACTATATGTGAGGTGTGTAGTTCTGAGAGTGAAAATATGTTGCTCTGCCGCAGGTTGGAATATAACCACAAACTGCAAGACGTTTAAAACTTGCATTCGACTCGATGTTGTCCCCTGACTGAAATCAAAGTATATTGAACTCCAAGGGTTTTAACACAAAATATGATCGAATCGATACAAGTGAATGGCTACAATACATACATTTCTAAACTACAATATTTGTAAAAAGTCAAGAGAGTATGAAATACGAGAGCTTTTCCCCGCACCCCATCAGGGGTTCTACTCGTCGTGCTATTTTTAGAAACTTGTTAACAATCTCCGCATTTTTGTCTTTAGATGTTTGGACGATGTCACCGCGCCTCCTGCAATCTGGGAAATCACGTTCCGTCTAAATTACTTCAGTTTAAAAATAGAATGAAAAGATCCCCCTGATGAGTATAAAGCCCAATACGAGGAATAAGCTCTCTTACTTCATACTCTCTCACAATAGTCCATATCCAAAGCTCACTTTTCTCAGGCTGTCACGTCAGGAATTATGTTCCTGCTGCCCATGGTATTTGCATTTTAACTGTGTAAATGCACACTGACGTCACCAATTATATTCCTGCTGCCCATGGTATTTGCATTTTAGCTGTGTATGTGCATAGTCACGCCACCAATTATGTTCCTGTTGCCATTGGTACGAGTATCGCAACTGTAAATGAATGCCACTGGACTGTGGCATTAGTGTTTTAATCATATGGACACATTGACGACACTAATTATGATTCTCTATTTTCAGGTTCTGTTATACTATGAAGGAAAGGCTGTCCTCAAAGTGGAAAGAGGGACGCCACTTAGTGTTATTAAAATGTTATATAACGCTGACCCAAAGAATAAAGGAATGGTTATTGCTGGTTTACGGCCTAGGACAGAGGAATCTCTACCATGTCTTGTAACACTGGATAAATCAACGTTATCGCAAGAAAAATATGATATTATTGCCTTTGGTGAGTAGAATATGGCTCAAATCAAATTCATTAAATTATCAGGCAGCTATAACCTCAGGGAAACGAGAGGGAAGGCAAATGGAAAAACGTATATCTGACAAACATCACTGAGGGAGGAGGTCCAAAGCTTGGACTATATTCGAACCTACCTCCGAAAGTAAAACCATGAACTATGTCAAATATCTCGAAAAATAAAAATGGCTGATTTCACTAATGTTCCTTCGCCGCATGCCAAACGACAAAAAATTGTCAATCTATTATTTTCCGATACATTTTATGTACCCAAGATTGGTGAAATGAAGTTGGGTTGGTTTGGGGTGAGTCGCGGTGTACACCGAATTAAACACGTTTAGCCAAACTTGGGTACTTTTGTTTTGATATCATGACTAGGGCTGAATTTGAACTAATTGATATATTTACATGTATCTATTTGTATACCTGTTTTCTATGGGTATTTATACAATTTAATCTCCGAATCGAGGAGAGTATGTAGATATCATTTGAGTACATGCGATTGGTTAGACTCAACAATTGTTTTGATAAGGGCTTTGTAAATCCTGTTTAGATTATTGAAAGGAAGATAGCTGGAACAGGAAAGGATGTAAATGTTTGCAATGCAAACAAACTCGATTTTTTTTTTATTTTTTTATCTTGCTCGCCCTCTCCGTTGTTAACCTTGGTGAAGCTATGCAAAAGAACTTTTAACCAAACTGTGCTGTAAGCGTCTTCGGAAACCCAGGCGTTCTATAAAATCTGTCGCTCGAAACTCGCTCCCAGAGAACAATGATGTAAAAGATGTAAAAGATCGTATTGAAGTCTCATGGGATTGATATAATGTATGAATAAATAGCTCCATGTAGTTTGTATTCTTGAGATTGCACTTACACACACTAGTTTCACATAGTGTATCTACAAAATACATCATTTGCAACTCTCCATTGGCGCTGCATGAGGAAAGCTGCACGAGCCATCGTTCATCGTGCCCAAACACTAGGTGCACTTCGTTTATTTATTCTCTGTAATATTTTTTGTTTTAGAGCAACCGAAACTTTCTCAAAGACTTCCCGAGTACCCCATGGCACAACCTATTATTACAATGGGACCAAATGGACAGGTACAAAGTGCGACAGTGATTCCAGCTGGCTGGCCCGTCAACCCACCAACTATGGCTCCTGTCACGCAATTCCTACATGCAGGTCACGTGAACGCTACATCAATGAACTCTAAACCGACACTAAACCAACTGACATGCGCATCACCGGTTATCAGTCACGTTATATCTAATACTACACCTGGTCATCCCCCAAGTTTTCTCCCACATGGCCCAGGACTAGCTAATATTATCCCTAGAAAAAGTCCATTGACTTTAAAACCAACTACAACGCCGTCACGGCGTAAACGATCAGGTCATAAGACCGCATATCCTAGGAAGATTACATTAGTAGTACCTGATAATGCAACAGAATCACCGGGAATTAATGTCAAAAAGTTTTTATATCCAAAACCCGTACGTAGATTAAGTACTTCAAATAATGACGAACATCGGACAAGCTCTGACGATGGACCAAACTCTGTAGTCGTATGTGATAGCACTGGCGGTCACGAAAACGGCCGATTGTCTTCCGAAGGAACTCCGTCACCACCGAAAGATGAACGAGTAGGACTAGTGACTAATAACCATCAGCGATTACACGAGTCTAGTCCTCAATCCTCGGAACCGAGTATGGGTGACGATCATGGCCATTATCATAATCAATCTGAGGGAAGTTCACCGGACCACGACTCTAGTTTAGAAGAACACGACAGTCATCCAATGATGGTCGATAGCGATGGTCGAGATAGTTATGGCAACGACTCTGATAACGGTATAGCGACTACAACCATACCTGACCAGAGGGTATATCAAAAAGGCGATACTCTTATAGACGACCATCCTTCCCACTACCCACGGGAAGGGATGGCTCAATATTCGAGAGGCTCGTATCGACAAGAAGAAAACGAAGTGAACGAATCTCCGTTTCCTACAGCTATTGTGAGATTAGAGAACACAGTGCGCGTCAAAGCTGAGCCCGTAGATCGTAACAGTCCATCAACATGTAGCAGTATTGAAACCAATGGCGTCTCTATGGTAACAACTGAAGGGGCCCACAGTTCGATGGACAGCGAACACTACCTACCAACTAGTTCTATTCGAAGGTCTTTAGCTCACGACGGGGGGACTGGCATACCTCCTTTACACCCGGGGACACCGGGTATTAGCAATTCAACTCATGCTACTAGTTTAACACCGTATCCCCCAAATTACCCAAGGAGTACGGCTGATGGTGTGGCTTTTCGTTGTGAACAGTGTCATAAAGAATTCGACACGTCTGCTGCTTTGGAGAGACATAAGCGATCGCATAGCGGAGATCGTCCATATAAATGTAAGATATGTGGCTGGGGCTTTAATCTCAGTGGAAACCTGAACCAACACATGGCTATTCATCAGAAAGTTAAACCATTCAAGTGTGTTTACTGTGGCAAAACGTTCGCCAGGTCGAACGTACTCAAAGCGCATGTCCGCTGTCATACCGGCGAACGGCCATATCAATGTGAACTTTGTGGAGCCAAGTTTATTATCCCTCACAACTTGAAGAAACATCTATTAAATAGACATCAAGTAGTATGGGAAGAAAAGGGGTGGACGAATCAAAGGAACAAGGCGGAAAGCTGAGAAAATAGCATGAATCCACCTTGATTTCCTCTGTCAAGTCGAGGGACGGCAAATCAAACATACGCTCAAGAGAATGCGAAGTAAGTGATGTAGATACTTGACCTGAAAATGAAATGCCTGAAAGGCCAGGAGTAGTTAGCTATTCATCATATTGTAAATCGTTATTTAATATGTGGACCAAAGGTTCACTGTGTTACGATGGGGGGAAGTGGGTGTAGAGGAGTACATGGACCAGTAGGTTTAATGTTAAGATAATGTACAGTCAATGGGTCAGACACTGATAATCCAAGACAAAGCACTGGTTTGCTGTCTCTTAAGCCCGATTTACACGGTGCGATTGGTCGCATGCGATATGATGAGCTTTGGCTAGTGGCTAGCTTCCAAACGAGGGCAACAAGTACAAATTCAGTTATAAATAATTATTATATATTTAAAGACTTTTCAACTAGACTCGATTGGAAACTAGTCTTAGTTTATCTGCAATAGGACCAGTGTTTCTCTTCGAATATCAGTGACGTCATCCTGAAGGAAAGTAATTCATTCTAGTTAGTAACATTGCATTGTGGGTACTGGGATGTTTGTAAATAGTTTTGCGCTATGCGCACAGGATTCTGGTATTGTGCTATTTGTTTTTAGATTGTCGTCTTGTTTTCGATTGCCCTGCACTTAAACATTTACGTTGAAACATTATTTATGTAATATTATAGACGACGGAAGAATATTCTTTCTATCAAAGACGTTTTCACTGCAAAAACGTTATTTATTTTAAATCTTGTTAAAGCGCGTACAATTTCAAGCAAAAATTGTATACAGGCACATAACAATATATTACTATGATTTGCTGAATGGAGACTTTGAACCGTCACTTGATGGCAGCCATGACATGAGGCAGGAAACAAAGGATCTTTTCCCTCTGGGAGACTGAACTCTCTCTTATGTTAATGAGTTTAGTCTAGATTCTATTGTTGCTGTCCACTGCCATGGCTGCCATCATGGTGCAACTCTTCTATTTACTTTAGTATGCTCCCTCACAACTGAAAAGTATGCGGCCAGGGCTGAGTTTCGCACGTCCACCACTGGTATCGAGCCAGTACTTGTTCCTGTTCAAACGAAACTGCAACTCTGCGTAAGTCTTCGCAAATTATTATTTTCCATTCTCATGAGAACACGTATCTTTAGTGGTAGGGACTTGTGAAGGCTTGTATTGAGTGAGTGTAGTAAAAGCACTTGTAAGACAGTATATGTGGAAGTTGAACAAAAACTTTAGCTTTAACTTGCGGTAGCTTTTGAAGCTTGGCAATAGCTTGTGATAACTTTCGATAGCATGCGAAAACTTGCGATATCGTGTGATAACGTACAATGATTGCGATAACTTACAATAGATTGCATTACCTTGCGATAGATGACGCTAAATTGTGATAGTTTATGTTGACTTGTGGTTGTTTGAACAGAAAAAGTGCTTTCGTGATGAGCCTAAAACCTTGTCGTGCAGTTGTATACTTACTTTGACAGAAAAAAACGTTACGCATGAAATTACATGATAATAATGACCTGCTATTGTAAATAATAATAATTCAATCAGTTCACTTGCTGTAAATCAATTACACAACTTATGTGTGTGATTTACCGCAGTGTAAGGGGCTAGGGTGACGTCATTATTCCCTGACTACCTCTTGTGTGTCTGCGTGATAATACGTGGCAAATCTCTCAACACGCACGTTTGCTTACAATATTTTGTTCATTAGCATAAAAAGTGAAGTCTCGAAAATGGCAAATTGAACCGAAAACTCAAAAGGTATTAGCTGAATAGGTAATCTATAGACTTTTTTGCTCTTAACATGCTCAACCTTTCGAGATATCATTTTTCAAATTTGCTGGGTGGCAAAACGCTAATGAGTTTCACTTTAAAATTTAGAGATATTTAAACTTACTCCACACTTAACCTATTACATGTCTGAAGCTAAAATTTTAATTATAAACTAGTTTTATTATGTTCTTCAAACATTCAGAACAATTGGTTGTAAATGTGGTTTAAAAGTGAAATTCATATGTTGATGAAGCAAAATGTAACGAAAAATGACGTCGTCGATACATCGGCCTCAGGATGATATGATTTTTACAGGGTGATATGATTTGTGTGTAGACGTTTGAAGAGGATTAGTCTAACCAACGATATCAAATCAAATTGCTATTGTGAAAAACACAAAAAAAATTCGACGAGAATACTATGGAAATATAACGTAAAAATAATGTTTGAACTATCCGAGTATATTTTGATTTTATTTCGCAAGATATTTTGTTGGCACTTTATTCCAGTATAAAATAATGTTTTGCGTATAAATAGTTTATGCATTATATTTCACTTTAACGATTTCATTCTATTATGAATTCAATGTTTACGTTCTGATCTAAAGCAGAAATTTTATTTGACTTCATAGATATGTCTTTATACTGTCTGTATGTAACATATTAGAAGTAGAATTTATTTATGACAGGTTCACGATTCAAGGGCTGAAACTTGACGACAGTCTGGATTCAAACGAGATAGCCATGAAATAAGATATATATGTGTTGTTCTTGTAAAGTGAAAAAAGATTATTAAGCCATACAGAGGGAAGTAAGATAATACAACTTCTCAAAAGAATATTATAAAGTAAACACTATGGTGATGAGACTGTGCGTATTCGTAGTTTTTGATTTATGGTCCATTTTATTTATTTATCTATTCCTATCTATTATTTTTATCCTCCTCACTCTCCCATTCAGTTTGTGTTTATTTGCTGGCTGGTTAACAACGCATGAAACAAGAAAAAGCAGTTCTACCGGTCAATGCAAGCACGCACGCGCTGGCTGCTGAATGAACGAAAAATCAAATATAGCGCTAGCACGAGACGATAGCCTAGTTTTGTACGACCATCGAGCACATGTCATCAAGTGCCAGAATTCGCCGGTAAATCGTACACTACAAGTCTGTAAACCTTTTGATATTCAAAATTGTCCCCAGAACAGCTAAGTAGACAAAGTTCTCCAACTCATTAGTTATTCATGCGGTATTCCAATTGCGTCATAAGAAAGTCCGTTCTTTAGTAAATCAAGTCCCGTGGGGGTGGGGGGGGGGGATAAGCGATCGGGGATGCTCGTCGGATTTTTTTTCAAAAATACCCCTCAAAGGTACCGGATGTTTTTCAAAAGGGCGTGACTTTACAAATTTTTCATCTCTAAAAGATACCCAAATCATGAGTTTCAGTGGCTTCACTGCAACTTTTCGTTCAATAATTAATTGTAATTGAAATAATTTCTTTGCTTTTATTCAAAGATTTCTAGAGTTTGAAATACTCTACATGGTGTCTATAAAGTATAAGATTTCTCGCGGGCTTTTCTTTCAATGGTTAATAGGCGATTTGCATCGTTTTATGGCGTCATTTTACTACAACTTCCAGCATTCTTTGTGAAGTCTCTTTAATATTCAAATTCTCAATCCCTTTGGAAATTAATAGAACAATTTGAGCTAATTAAGATACAAAAGAAAGTAAGCAAAGCATTCTGGTAGTTGTGGTATATGACGCTATAATGCAAATCGCCTATTGTAAATAAAATTATTTGCTTTTATTCCAAGATTTCTAGACTTTGAAACCCTGTACTATAAAATACAAGAGTAACGTCGTTTGCCTTAATGCAGAAATCCGTTGCAAAAAAAATTGTTTGATGGGCCGGAATTGTCTTCGAATTACCCATAAGAATAGAATATGCGTTGTACTTCTTTAAAGCACTCACAAAAACCATTCAGATTACATGATTTTTTATATCACGTACATGGAATTTGGAAAAGGTATCAACTCACAATTTGTAAGGTAGCTCGAAAATCACAGCGGTGATGGACTGATTACAATCTAATGTGAGTCACGTCACCTTGTGATACACTCGCTGACTCAAGGAAAACTACAAAGATAGATTAAATTTGACATTATTTCCATGTTATACTGATTTTATCTTGGATGCCACGATGAATTATCATGCAGTCATCTAAATCGCTGGAATCATACTACTCCCGCGACTAATAGCATGGTACCAATAAATCTTTCACTGCTCTACTAGTGTATTTACTATCGCATTTTAGTCAATTGATACAAAATGACACTAGTTTGTTATCAAGACAATAAACCATGTGGGTGCGGCTCGTGAAAAGTGTAAGCGATTGAGCAGTAGATGAGCACTACTTGAGGCCCAACGATTATTTCACGGCTCACAACTTATCTACAGCACATGCTCAATCTAGTTTATTATAGGCTATCAGTTAGTGTTTGTTTCCTTGTGTTTTTTTTTACGAACTTGTTTGTTTTCCCCTGAAACTAAAAGGTAACGGATATTTCAAGGTCTTCATTGTGCGGCTTTAAAAACCGTCTCCTGGCAGGCAAAATCTGCAAGTTATTTATGAAACCGGACCTACGCAGTGTTGATATGTAGAGTGATGGCAGTTCAGTTCTTTTTCCTACTTATGCTTATATGGCTTGTAACATTGTTATTTTTGACAGTAATAGTTACCGGCCTTATTTGAATCAAACAGCTCCGTCTACAATCTTGAACATTACGCCAGTGCAAATCCCTTCAGCTTCAATGGCCAGTTTTTATTGAATAATACCATTTCATTATCTAAAAAGGAGAGTTTTTTTAATTCATCTTCCTTCCTAATATACTTTAATTTAAAGCATCCACAATGTTGTCTTAAACGATTTGGAAATGTCAAAAATGATGGATTTAAGATGTCAAAGTATAAGTGTATAAATCGGAAATTTGTGACAGTTTTTTCGGTGCTCTATACTCCGTTAATATACAATTTATGTAGAGAAGATATTAGGATAAACAGTTAGACAAAAACACGCGTCCTTTCTCATTGAGTATGTCTTTTCCGAAAACCAAGAATGGAATGATAATTAAAAAAGGTAAAAAACGTTAGAGATGAAAAGACAAAAAAAAAAAAAAAAAAATAGAAAAAAATAGGAACCGAATCAATAATTATATAAAGAATAGAAAGACAAAGAAAGACCCAAGAAATGCCATTCAATCGATAAACGTTCATCTCCATGACTGTGACAAATACTGGTTATTTATTTAAAAAGAAATCTCAACATTGAACAGAAAGAACTAATAAGTAAAAAAAAGAATAGATTGAAAGAGAAAATGTCAATTATAGAAATGGAGGCAACAAACGCAAAACGTACTTCACCACATGATACAAATCACTAAAAACTCGAGTTCATGTATTCTTTAAATATGTCAAATGTGGTGAGATTTTTTGCTCTATAAATAAATAATCAAAGAATGCAAGTCAACATGATTAAATTCAACAAATTGCTATTATATCTTTTGAAAGACTGTACATTGACATTGATATTGGCTTCTGATTGGCTAAGCTATCCACACGGGTGGACATCTGATTGATACCAATATAATCTGATATGAACTCATTTAAACAGCAAAACACATCTGAAAACCTTGAGAAACACCAGGATGACTGCCGGAGATAACAGAACGGCACACGATATTGAGAAACTGTCTATTTCTCTAGGATTACAAGTTGGAGCTTATATCATTGTGATGATCATCGCTTTGGTTGGCAATCTGCTTGTTCTCTTGACCTACAAAAATGATGAGCTAAGGCGCCTTGTAATGGCAGCTACTGTATGTCATTTGGCTGTAGCGGATTTGATCACTGCTATCTTTGGTATACCAAGCATGATATCTTTATTGCTGAACGATCGTCAATGGTTAATACCTGGCAAGTTTGGAGATGCAGTTTGTAAGATGTATTCGTATGCTTTTGAAGTTGCTGTAGCTGTTTCCGCGATCAGTATCGCTATCATTGCAATTGAACGCTTCTTGTCCGTGTTTTTTCCTCTCAAGAGGATCTTAACCGTCAGATCGGCGCATATTACAGGAGCTATCGTGTGGGTTGTATCACTATGTTTTTACGTCCCTAAAGTCTACGTAACACACGTTGCTAATTATGGTAACAACATTTACTGCACAAACACTTTTTCTAAGTTTAGAGTATGGCGCAAAATTGAAGCATCATGTTTTGGATTGCTATTTCTGATAACGTTAGTGTTATACATTGCTATTGTCATCAAGGTCATTTTGAAAAAAGCCATCCCAGGTCACGCTATTACTGAAAACAACATCAGTGTTCGCGCAAGAACGAATCGTCGTGTTATCCGACAAGGCTTAGGCGTAATAACTGCACACTATCTCTGTTGGTTACCCTATTTGTGGATCTACATTACGTGTGTAGTATTTCGACTTCGAGTCCAAAACATCTGCGTCAACATGGGTATTTTTCAACACTTTTTTATCTTTTTTCTGGGGTTTAGTAATTCAGCTCTTAATCCGATTCTTTACACTGCTACCAATTCGCTTTATCGTAAAGGCTGTAAAAATGTTTTGCGAAATTTATGTCGAGCTTGTACAGGTGCCGAAAGAGTGTCGCCTGTTACTGTCGTATGTTCCAAAAACTCTAGAGGGTTGTCGTCTACACAGAATGAACAACAACAACAACAACAATGTCAGCAGCAGCAACATCAGCTACATATACATGCAGTCACGAATGAACACAGCTTTACAAGATCAACTTTAGCTCCAAATGACACGCAAGCATTTGAAATGAGAAGTGATCATGTCGACCGAGTTCAAGAGCCAATGGTACACTCTCCAAGGGTCATAGTCGTTAGCACACAATAGGAGTTCCAAAGTAACTAATGATACATTAACGTTATCGAATAGTATCGGCATTATTAGTTCCTAATAGCTCAGCAAATAGTCAACATCTCTTTGATCATGTTTGATCCGATAACGAAATGAAAATGTAAACAATCTTGCTGATTTATTTCCAGTTTTGGTTGCGCGGAAAAAAACGCGAAAACGATTCAACTTTGCAACTTATGTTTGTTTTCCGCCTTGGTTTTTCACTAGGAAAGATGAAATCATTGTGATAAATTAGAATTGCTAGTATATATGCCAGGTTTTGTCCATCCGTTAGCGTGATTGCTATTAAAGCTGGTTTATCGCTTTCATATCTCATTTTAGGTAAGTGCTTCCTTTAGAGGTTCGTATCCCCGAAAGCAAAAAGCTAATTGATCAGGCTGCTGCTCAAACTTATGATCACGTCAATTGTCAATTTTTGATTAAAAAAGATAGAACTGAAAAGCATCCGAGCTGAAAGAATGTTATTACATTAAAATAATTTAGCAGACAAGTACCTTCTTCCCGAAATGAACCGGCTTGAGAAAATGAAGTGAGTCTTACAAATGCTACAAAAATACAATGTTTCATTGTGAGAGAAAAGTAGGAACATTTCATGAAATGAAATCCCTAGAATTTTATTATAAGTTAATAAAAACTAATTTAAAAAGCAATCCAACAAAAATAGAATTACGATATATGAAGCTTGATGTTGCATGGTGATCTAGACAACGAGGTCAATAAGGTAAATTCATTATAATTGCTGTTGCATGTTCAAAAGGTACAGGCTCTGACATGATAAATGTATTGTACGTGACCTTTGTTTCAGTTAAAAGCACATAAAAAGACCCAGAATTAGAAGAATTAGCAGGATCTGTTTTTACGTGTTCTTCACTGATGCGCTGAAATTATGAGCATATGTAGAGACAAGAAAAGAAAGTAAAGATGAACATTTTAAAAACCAGCAGAGAATAATGTTTTTTTAATAATTTAGTATAGGATATCCGGTGATTAAAATATAGCATTTCAAAACAGTCATCAAAAAAGAAAAAAAGGCTCCACTTCACTGCCTTGAACCTGACTTTAACTAACTTTTATTATGAATAATAACGATCATCGAGTCGTCTTTTGTCAACTTGAGTATCCTGCGAGTAGAGGAATTTTAGGCAATAATCCTGATTATCATAATTTTATTTTAATTTTGATGCACTGTAAGCAAAGGACAACCTACCTAGCCTACTGGTGAATTTCTTTTTTGGGCATTATTACTTTAGCAAATTGTGTTTACTTAACCGGGTTTTAGGTTTTAGCTTCCAAAGTGACCCGATGTCACTCTCAATCATGAAAGTTACTTTGTGTGGCATAGTTTATTCACCTTGGATTATCAACAATAAAAACGCTACGTGTACAGAGGTTTTTTTGTCTTTTTCTTTGTCAATATACAACAGTAATAGTTTACTCAGGCCATGTTCTCACAAAAACGCTGTGTAAACGAACAAGAAAAACTTTACAGCAATTTTAGGTCGTCATAGTACTCTCAAACTTTCTTTATATGACAGCAAAAGTAAAGATAACGCGTGCGTGCGGTTGCGTAAGTTTTGTTGTTTGTTGTGAGGTTTTTACAAATCAGCTATTTACGTCCGTGTGCTACTAAAATGTGATTTGCATTATAGCGTCATTTAACTACCAGCACATTCTTTGCGAATTCTCTTTCACCATGATATAAATTTCTGTGGATATTAATGAAATTAAATTGCGATACAAAACAAAGTCGGCAAAGCATTCTGGTAGTTGTAATATTTTACGTCGCCATGTTATGCGCTTGGAGTGCGCGCCAAATAAGCGCGAAACAATTCTCAAAACTTAGATCCAGATAAAAACATGGGGAATGCCAAAATGGAAATAAAAAAATGTCTTTGTTTATGTCTCGGTGAATTCTTAGCTAGTGCATAACTAAATCTCATTTAGCAATGCAGCGTTCTAACATAACGACATATCTTATGCTAATGAGTTCTAAAAAATGCTAATGAGCCAAGGGAGCTCTGTTAATGAGCATTGCACGTGGGAATGTACGCTTTGATTCACAAAGACAAGGCAAGGGAAAGCTCAATCAGCTGATTATCGCGTTAAAGTTTACGATAATCAGCTGATCAAACGTGCCTTTGTCTTTGTAAATCAAAGATTACATTCCCACGTGCAATTCTCATTAGCATTTTTAGAACTCATTGGCATAGGATAGCTCGTTATGCGAAAACACTCTACAAAAGAGGTAAGAATTGCGTGCACTTTATTACTTCATCGAGATCAATATTAGCAATTTAAATGTGTATTTGTACATTAATGTCAATTCTAAAAGAACAAACCCTATCTAAATGTCCCCCACGCATCGATCACAAGTATATCATAATCCTTGTACATTATGGTCTTGGTTAACATTGTTGCCGCAACAAAAATGTTTTTGAAACAAGTGAAACATTTTGCTGCGAGCAACATTGTTGCCTTGTTTATGTTTGTCAAACATAATGGGCAATCTTATGCAAATGAGTTCTAAAGATGACCCAGAGGCCGGAGCTCTACTCATGCGCATTGAACGTACGGTTGTAGACTTTGAGACGTGTTTTTATAAATCGAATTAAAACAAAACTACTCTTTATAACAATTTTAGGATCGTGCATTCGCGTGCGCGCTCATGTGCAATTCAGTCCAATGGCTTCCTGTGGCGAAGCTCAATTAGGCCAGAAACAGGGCAATTTTGTACTAAACGCTAAATATTCAAAAATCTAAATCGGTGACCTACCCTGATTTTTAACGGTTGTTTCATGCCTAGTAAAGCTACATAAAAATATCAAAAATTCAAATATCTGAAATTGAAATCATAAAAGCGGTTCAAAAAGAACAATTTCAGTGCGAGATTTAACATTTTAAAAGCAACTCATAAATGTCATGATCAGAAACATTTTTGATTTGTGATGATTATATGTTTATCATTTTAAGCAGTTCTTGCAAATATATCTAAAATACATGGTCAAGAAGAGGCTGAAATTGCATCTTCGTGGTTCAAAACAAGCTGCGGGTGCCCTGATTTTAAGAAACTGTATCTTTAACACGACGTGGGGGATCCCCATTTTTTACATATTTCTACGCAGTCACTCTAAAATCTAAATATCTGTGTTTATGTATAAAAATGATTTTGTTTTCTCATAGACTTGTTGGAACTGAAGTATCTGATAGTGGCACAGTCTAATGGTTATAAATAAGTTTAAAGGAAGTAAAAAATAATAAACTGTTACCTACGAATGACGCTATTTTTGAGGGTCCACAATAGCTTTGGCTGGACATGGGATTGGCCTTATTAGGCAGGATTCGGGAAATGAGCAAAAAGGTAGCGAGATGCGAGATAAAAATAACGAGCGGGAGTGGGATTTGATGGTTTTGAGTATCGGGATTCGGGTTATAATATTTTTAGCGGTGTATGAACAAAAAATATCTTTATGAACTCCTAATGAAACATTTATAGCGAGTTTATGTAAAAGAATTAGCGGGTTGGCGGTACCGGAAAGGCCCCTATTATCGACTCACACTTTTATCACAACACATAATAATTTTTATTCCCAGGCTAGCTTAACCCAGTGTTCCTTGCATCCGATCAGATGTTGTTCATGGTCCAAAGATGTACGCGTCTACATAACGGCTACGGCACGTTCTAAAACTCGCGCATATAAGGTAAAGGCAAAAGGTGTACCGTCTAAATTGGCGTTTAAACCTTCAATTATGTTGGATTTGCGCGGTCTTGCTTACGTGAACGAAGTAACGAGAACTACGTTTTGAGGATGAGACGCAACGCTATGCCGGTTACGTGCGCACTTCTTTGTTTTCAAATCAAAACCACAACATGAAGGAGTACTATTAATGTAAAAACTGCATAAACTATATTTTATCTCTCAACAAAAAATTATTGGTCTGCCCCTAACATCAAAGAAGATGCATTGTCTGTGGTCTTTCAAATGATCTTATATTATACCGATTAAAGATAAAGATCTGAATATGGATCAGAATACCCATCGATTTAGTGAGTCGGTACTCGTCTATGAACTTAAGCATTATTGTTTATGAATGAATAACCATTTGATGTACAGAATATAACTAATTTTATATCGTACCTTACAAACACCGACTGAGTATTAACGAAGGCATAATAAAAAAGAGAAAATATAAACGGATGTTAGAGAAATGAATGAATGAATGAATGAATGAATGAATGAATGAATGAATGAATGGATGGATGAATGAACATATGAATGGATGGATAGATGGATGAATGAGTGGACGAATGAAATAATTAATTAATGAAGGGATGGAAGGATGGAAGGATGGAAGGATGGGAGGATGGGAGGATGGAAGGATGGAAGGATGGAAGGATGGAAGGATGGAAGGATGGAAGGATGGAAGGATGGAAGGATGGAAGGATGGAAGGATGGAAGGATGGAAGGATGGAAGGATGGAAGGATGGGTGAACGAATGACAGAATTAATTAATGAAGGGATAATGCATGGATGGATGGATGGATGAATGAATGAATGGATGGATGCATGAATGAATGGATGGATGAATGAAAGGATGAAAGGATGGATGGACGACCGAATAAATGAATGAACGGATGGATGAATGAATCAATGAGTGGATGAATGGATGAATATATAAATGAATGAATTAATAGATCATGTGTCGAAAGCATAAAGGAGCAGACCTGAATGGTAGAATAAACGAACTAATAAATAGGTAGATCGATTAATAATTTACTCTAAGTGCATGGCTGGAAAAAAATGAATTTACGAAATTTATTAGCCTTCCGTCGACTTCCTGGAAGGAACTACCGACGTTAAATAAAGTGGCTTTACCGACTTTTTAAATTGTGAATTGATTACATTTCAAATGATGTCGCAGACATTTAAAAAAAGGAAGCTATATGTGAAAAGGAAAAATGTTTTGGGTAAATTCGTGGTTCATAGAAACCACATGATTCGATCTCTATTGTTTCTTATATCTTCCTCTTTGGTGTGAATATAGTAATTTCGGCATCATTTGAAAAATGTAATAGTGTATATATGTTTGGTCATCCTTGGTAACCCAGGCGGTATACGCTGTCACTCGATCAAAACGTTTTTCTGGGAGCGAGTTTTCGAGGATGATGTTTGGTATTTTTCTCATTTAATCGCTCACAGCCCGTTAATGATAAACAAATTATTAAACAAACAAACAAAAAAACAATGGTCAAAGATACGAAAAATCAGATAGGGAATATTAAACAAACAAACAATGAAGACGGAAGACGTGAGTAAATTAAACAAGTAAAGAAACTAAACAAGAAAAAGCAAAAACCTATATAAAAAACATGAATTATCATGCATGTAATTGGTGTTTTGTAATTGACGATAATTTTATTTCGGCTCCAACAAATACAACAAATTGTCTAAAACCTGAGAACGGCTATGACATCGTACAAGTTGCAATCCCATACAGTTTTATTCTACTATTTTTTACATTCAAATTGTATTATATTTCAAATTGTAAAGCGTCATTTTGTCTGTTGAAAGGTTTTGATATATCTGTTTCAAAAGACTGATAGTTAGACACCTTAATCTGACAATCGTGCTAAGTAACTAGCTGCAAAAGGTGACACATTGATAGACGTAGAAAATATCTTGACATAAAGAAATGCTTAAAGAAATGCTTTTTGTATGTCTGTAAAGAAAATAAAATTACGTTTGTAAAAACGGTAGATAAAGGAATTATTGGCGGCAAATTTTGGCATGCTAAAATCTGAAAGATGCAATAAAATAACCTTAAAATAAGGTGATATCATAATCTACGATTTAGAACTGAAATTTTGCATGAGAAAATTAGCAATTTCGTCTTTTGAAACTTGCTCTGAATGTTAGAGTACTGAAGTTTTGACTTATAAAAGAAATGAAAGTGTGATTGTTGATTTTTGATATACCACTCAAATATTTAAAATGTAGTCTAAAATAGACCAAAATAAAAATAGAAATTTTGATTTTGGAGTACACTTGTTGGAAGTACATGTAGTATGATTTTTGCACATCAGTTAAGCCGGCGTGCTTTTATTGCCTTGAACTCAAAATAGAAGACAAAAACCATTTTACATCCATATTCAAATCATCTAACCAATAAAAAGCTATTCACATGCATAAACATTATATGATGATTAAGAAAACTAAGTTACATCAAACTGTTATTTACAGGCTTTTTAGTTGTAATTGCTTCATTTCTGCTAGTCCACGTTTAGCATTCCATGCGGGAGAGTTATTTTCCGCCGAATTGGTTATGAAAAATCCATTTCTTACCGGTAGTAACCCTTCAATAGGATTAACTTGCAGAGGAATATTAGTTGTGTTTTTCCCATGTTGTTCACAACAGAGTATTTTATACACTACAATACGAAATCCTTGACGAAAACTCTCACTCAGCGTTGCATAGATAAACGGATTCGCCGCCGTAGTGCAGTAGCCAAAAAAGAACGCCAAAAAACGAATTAAAAGTGTGCTGTAACAGTAGCTTAGAGCGGATTTAGTGAAATAACATGATAAATAAAAGAATAAATATGGCATCCAGCAAATATAGTGCACAAAGACGATGACTGCGCTTTGACAAAGTACACGACGATTCATCTTTCTTATTATTTCAATTCGATTCTTACTCCTTGGACTTGACGTTTGTGCTTTGTTACTATAAACGCGAATTTTAGTGATTATAGCAATGTAAAAACCTAGGGTTAAAACAAATAATGTCAGATATAATGAAATTTCTATAACATTCCACGGATAAATTAATCTGTCGTCCGCATAGCAAATCGGAGTGTTTTTGAGTACAATTATATCAAGAGTGTAAAGTTTTGGCGAGTAAAATACAGCGGCTCCGATCCAAACTATTACTCCTAATCCAGACACTTTTTCACAAGTGAAGATTTTCTTAGTTGGATAGTAGATAACAAGGTATCGTTCAAGAGCTATAAGAGTTATCGTCAAAGCAGAGACAGCTAAAGCAGTTTCCAGTATAAAAACATCAACTTTGCAGAGTATTTTGCCGAACGTACCACCGTCTATCCATTGGTCGTCATACCAAATTCGCCAGATCATGATTGGAACTCCACAAATGGTAGCAAACAAATCTGCCACTGCGAGGTGGGATATGAATAGATTAGTCACTATTTTTCGTGCTGCATTGATATTTTTTTTCATCACAATAAGTACCAACGAGTTGCCAATAAGGGAAAGCAACAGCACTACCACATATGCTGTGGACTTGAGGCTTTTCGACACATTGTTTTGTGTTTTTCCATGAAAGGTTCCGTTACTGTCGCTATTCGAGTCATTGGTAAACATGGTCGCACACAAAGCATTCAGATTTTCTAGTCAAAGCTGCGAAACCTCGATATTTGCTTATCAATCCAGTTGACTCAGTTGAATATTATATATAATCACTCTGTCATATTTTATCAGTAATTTCACTGGCGATCGGTTCTGTACAGTCCATCTTTTATAATTCTTTGCAGTCGTTAAAATAGCATGAAATGATATTTTCATGAATAATCAAGGGCGTCCACTACGTGACGATTTTTCTCTTTAAGTTCAATGATGCAATTTCCTTTTTTGAACACTAGGATACAAAGCTATTTTTAAACTTTGTTGTTAGTCGCTCTCTTTTCGGAACTCGCAGATTCGAAAGCTTTCGTAAAGCGTTCACAAACTACGTCATTCGTTGCAGGCTTCACTCATAATTTGATCCTATTCATTCAGGTAATTATTGACTGAAATATAAACACCACTGAAAGTCTCTTGAGTATCTATACTCTCTGAATTAATAGCTTTATTCTTCTGTATTTACTCAAAAATAGACAGCATGATTCTAATCTATAAAGACAATATTTTAAACTCTTTTACGCCTACATTGAAACAAAATGATAAACCAGTCAATATTTTGGCGGGAAACAGACTTGAGATTAATAGCTGAATAGTTTAAGATGATGTCAATAATTAGTTTTTTAACGGCACATATCACGGTGGTGGTGGGAATGGGTGCTAGCCTGAATGAAATTCAATGGCATAAGAATTCACTTTATAATTTGTTCATAAGATGCCTCCTTGAGAAAAGCCGATATCAATATTTTAGTATTTAGTACTTGATTAGAAGAAACATTGAAATAGAAGTACTATTCAATTTATCTTTAATATATATATTCATTCAACTATATTTTTCAATATATGGAAATCCATGGAAACGCATCATGGTCGAAATTCATTAAAAAATTGCACATAAAGACAAGCCTAAAAACACGACAACGGGCAGAGTGAAAACAAAAAAACGTGAGTACAGAAATAAAAACTGAACTTCAAAAAGCATTTTCACAGGCAAAATTGTCATAAAAAATGTTAGATTATATTCTAGTCAGGTATGAATTATTATTTTTTTCTGGAAAGAGTTTTTTACTTGATTTGCCTGTTTATTCAACGCCCTCGCTAGCCCACATTAACCAGTGTGATTTGTTTCAGTCATGTTTATCGTAAATCAAACTATCGTTTGTCAAAAAGTCTAGCCTTCAACGTTTATCAAGATGAATTCGTGTTTTTCTTGATTGTATAGATACTGACGAACTCAATTTGTTTGTCGTTTTGAGTAGATCAGCAATTCAAATTGAATCTTAATTTGTGGTTGCAATTAAACTGGACTAGCTCTTTAGCCTGCTACTACTAGGACGACGGACTTTTTTGACAGTATTGTCGAGGAAACTAAGTGGTTTTTATAGCTAAAAATAATAAAATGCGAAGTATTCATACAATGCTAAAGAAGTCAGTAGAATGCTTTAAAATTCTATTTTGAAGTGAAAAAAAACTTGAATTGGTACTAGAAATATCACGTTTTTGTTCAGTTAATTACTGCAGAGTGAATACGTCACACCGTCAGGAACTGTTTACAAAACTCACTCGGTTTGACGGCGAGTGGGAAGAGGCATTCTAGTAAAATCGACTCCTTTTACTCGTTTTTGACGTTAAACGCACACCTTTGACTGTTTCTAGTCCATTTAAGTCATTAAAGCTGAGTATATAGTAAATAAATACCATCGCAATGTACAGAAATTCAAATCGCGACAATAATACTTTAAAATAAATCGCATGGCATTAGTCTTGAGTCTACTCCTGGTGTGTATTAATGTAATCTTGATATGCAAGGATTGTTGGCATATGGTTCAGGATTATTCATTTGTTCACCACTAATTTCTGTAGTTACAAAATGAAATGCTTTACGAGTATTATTGAAAGCTACAATTTCTCATTCCAATTCACTTTAAGTCATTGGATTTTCACCTGTCCGGCAGCTTAAGGGTTAGGGTTAGAGCAATTAATTGCTAACAAGAATTTCAATTTTGATTGTAAATTAACAAAAAGGAAATGGAAAGTTTATAACATGGATAAATCAATTAATAACTATGTATAAATCAGTAAAAATAAAAAAATGAACTAGTATTGAAAATTGATAATTTCAGTTCTGCCTTATTTTTAGATTGAATTTCTTTCACTATTCATTGTTTTTCAACTTTTAATTTCAAGTATATTGGATCTCGCCATGATTTCCGCTATCACAAGCTCAACGAAAGCTTTTGAACTTGTTTTATTACATTTGTTTCATTCATTTGCTATACAACGTCCCTTTTTTAAGTGACCTGTTTTAATAATTGCAGCAAAAAACTATATTATCAGTAGTTCCTGGGTAAGGCTACATTAAAGACAATTCGAAACTATACTACTGGCTGTTCACCAGCTAAAGCCCTGTTAATTTTATCCTTATAAATTGTGTATTTTGTGTATAAATCAATCAATCAATCAATCAATCAATCAATCAATCAATCAGTAATGTTCAATCAATCAATCAATCAATCAGTAATGTTCAATCAATCAATCAATCAATCAGTAATGTTCAATCAATCAACCAATCAATCAGTCAGTCAGTCAATCAGTAATGTCCAATCAGTCAATCAATCAATCAATCAATCAATCAATCAATCAATCAATCAATCAATCAATCAGTCAATCAATCAATCAATCAGTAATGCGCAATCAATCAATCAATCAATTAATCAATCAATCAATCAATCAGTAATATTCAATTAATCAATCAATCAACCAATCAATCAATCAATCAATCAATAAATCCATCAATAAATCAATCAATCAATCAGTAATGCCCAATCAATCAATCAATCAATCAATCAATCAATCAGTCAATCAATCAGTAATGCCCAATCAATCAATCAATCAATTGATCGACTCAATAAAATCAACTCATAAATATGGCCTTTAATCATCCACGCATCTAGTTAGCATTCACGAATTGTACAAGTCTGATGGCACGTTCTTTATCTACAATGCTCTTGTTCTGTTCCTTTTCTCATAGTCTTGTCGCTTCATCTCTAAAGAACATTGACTGTACATTTTAATTAAAGCTTAAGTGCTTCAACGTACCGCCTAAGGGAGGGTGATAAGTGTTGATTTCAGGCCAACGATAAACTGGAATAAGCAAAGTGCGCTTTCTCAGCTAACCCTTGTGGTTACCATGGAGAATGGTATTAAAGGCTTTATACTTCTCACAGTAAATATATTTCTCTTGTTTTTTTCATATACCCGCAACTTTATTACCGGATTTACGTAAGTAAGTAATGAAAAACTTTACTTTGTTTGGTAAGATATAATCACAAAACGCATTTCAAAGTCCGATATGCGGGCCATGGAGTGTTTGTCCAATTCAATAGGCACACTGATTCAGGCAATTCTGTAATCATCATAATTGCTTGATAGACAGTGGTATCCAACGCCTCTTCCGTGACTTTATTTCGTAGTTGACGGTGTTGCTTGAAGCGTTAATCGTTTTTTCTTCTATTTAGAAGACTCAAAAAATGGACCTACTTATACGCCTACATTCTTTATGGTGTGTTGCATCTCTAATCAAGGAGAAAGGAAAACGCCACTATATAGCGTAGTATAACTAAATGATTTATCGCTGGTAGTTAATGCAGCTGATCTCTAAGAAAGTGTAAGATACACTACTATACACTCGATTCTACCTTTTTCTTTATTGAAAATGATTTGAACTCAAGGGACTCAACTTAAAGTTTAATCGGCAAAACTGTTTCAAAAAATTATCAAACTGATCAAATTCTTCGGTCGTTACACAATATTAATTACGTCGTGTATATATTGTGTATATATATTTCAATATTTAATTGCAAACATCAATTATTGCAGGCCACGTAAGATGCTTAGCGTTCATCAACCTGATACGTATTGGCTTAAAGTGAACACAAGTATACGCGTGCGTGCTGTAGACGTATAGATGCTGTAGATGTATTATATATATTCACCGCAGTCTTAGTTCGTTGAGCGCCGGTCTATTGTGCGGGAGGTTTCGGGTTCTCTCCCTGTGGACGGACCTACACTCAGGCTAAAATAATCGAGGAGAAATTGCTGCCTTTGTAATTCTATCAGCAAATGGTTAGAATTTCGCGTCTCGGATATGGACGTTAAGCAGAAGGTCCATGGTGTACTAGTCTCGTAGGGCACAAAATGTCCTATTGTTAGTACACCAGTGCCTAGAGCACAAATCCTCAAATAAAATAAAAATAATAAAAAAAGCATATGTCACATTTTAGACGACACAATACTTACAGTTTATCAGATGTGTGATCTTGCTTTGAGGTCCAAATGAAACAACCACTAATGTGGATAAATGAAAGTATATAAAAAGCTTATCGGATTGGCAAGAACGGTGCATGACATCACCATTATTCAAATACAAGTTAAAATTATTTGTTCGTCTAGCTTTAAAGCTCTTCAAGTCCATACAGACCTCAAGTGAAGTTACGTCACTTAGATTTATTGTGCTCCATCAATATGATATAACTACACAGCATTTTAAACTCTTCACTCAGCTGCAGTTTCTGTTTTTTCTCTTTTCCTTTTTTTATTTAATTTCCTTTTTGGTCTTGAATTAATATAGAAACTTTTATGATGTGTCGGTTTTCGTACGTAACCATAGCAGAATTGATGTACAGTCAAATTGCTAAAAGTGGCTGGATTAGTTGCCCTAGTTCACTATGACGTCACCTCTTGTTAATCGCTAAACTCAATTAATACGAAATTCGCCAAAAAAAACGCTCCTCTCGAAACAGTTCAATCTAAAATAGCCTGGTTAAATTGAAATACAAAAATATGTTTATATTCATTGGCAAATAATATTCTTGGCGAATTTGCGTTTATTATTCGATCCCCTCCGACGACCATGATTCTTTGCGATTAAACAATAGATTTTTGAAGATTGTTTTGATATGACGTCAGTGAATTAGGGCAATTCTGTAAGTAGAATGTTGGGGGTACCAGACAACGAAATTGCGTTACCACTAGAGGATTGTTTTCAAAAGTTGCGGTGAAGAATCAAATATCAGATATGAAATAAACTGACATAGGCTGAAAGTCAATCCTCGCAGGATGATGTGCGGACACGTTCTGCACTACAACTCCCCTCCCCTCCCCTACCACCACCACCACCATCCTCCCCCTGGGTTATGTATACTAGGCCCATCAACTGCATGGTCGGACAGCACGACTCTGGAACATCAATTATGCAATTTGGCTGTCAAGCATAAGAAGCAGTAGTGAAGACGACACAGTCCGCTAGTGTGCGGCCTTCTTTGCCTTTTGTGTTCAGTTCCACTTCTCTCCGTTCAGCCGTGTAGCTTTATTTAACTGAAAATCAAATAAAGTAGTAATCTATGAATGCGTTCGGTGTGTAGTAAGTCGGAGAGAAATGTTTAAAGAAAAATATCATATGCCCTTGGCAGGATCAAAATGTTTTTTATGCTATCCTAGAAGGAGCTTTGACAGAGATGTGGCATTAGGTTTGTGAGCTCATTTACCAGAGTTACAAGTTACCGACATAAAATATAAGAGAGTTTTTACTTCAGTAATGCAGGTGTAAGTGAGGCATGGCAGCTATCAGGGAGCATTCACTAATACGAAATGATTAATGATCTAAGATTTGCTTTATATTAAATTAAGGACAGACTAAAGAGATAGCTAAAAGCATTTTAAATATTCCTTACCAGCAAAGATGTTGAATACTTTTTCAGACTTTTTCAATAAAAAAATGCAAAACACAGGGAGACCAGCACAAATGTAAGGTCTACTCTCGTTCCATGCCTCCCTCACCCTCCGCGTCCAACATGGCAGCCAACGTGGATGAAAAAACAATCAACGAATTATTACCGTTTTTAGACATAAATGCTCGTCAAGATGTAAAATATTTTGCATTGGATTACATCGTAGGCTTGACTGGATCTGAAAATGGTAAAACTTTTTTGAGAAATCATAAAGAATTTGTGATAAAGGTCGCTAAACTTGTACGTGATTCATACGGACCATGCTGCAATCTTGCATTGACTGCCATTCTGAACCTATCCGCCGAAATACCGATTGCAGAAATAATCATAGAGAACGACAATCTAGAAGACTATGTAGCATACACTTTAGATCCGAAAAGCGAAGAGGCTGACAAATGTGCCGCTATTTTAATGAACATTACCAGGACTGAGCATGGTGCAAGAAAGTTACTAAACGATATATCATCGACGAAAAAGTGCTCCTTGTATCAAATTGTGGATGTTTTTTGCAAGGTAGATCACAATCCTAAAGCCAAGTTACATTATTTAGCTCCTCTGATATCTAATCTCACCCAGTTGAAGGATGTGCGTGAAGCTATTCTTGATAGAAATAGATGTATTATACAGAAAATGCTGCCTTTTACTACTTATGAGAAATCTACCACTAGGAGGGGAGGGGTGGTAGCTACCTTAAAGAACTGTTGCTTTGACACCGGTAAGTGCACAGTCTGATCCTCAGTTTAATTGTCAGTAACTTGATATCCTTTTTTTTCAATTCCTTTCTGCTCAATGTAGCTTGTGTATTGTAGCAAGGTAAAAAAAAAAGCATTGACATAGATGTGGGGTAGGGTGGGCACCTTTGAAGAACTAGGCAACTTCTCTACGCTCTTTATCATATGGAAACAACTGTGTGATTAGGTGAGATCTTGTGTGATAGCAGCTGCACCCAAACATGTAAATAGAGTCAAGTCTAACTTGTACAGTCTGTACTATATTAACCATGTGGGAAAATGAAAGAAATGTTAAGAAAAAAATATTCTATGTCATTGCAGAGACTTGAACCCAAATCTTCAGTATTTCTAGACGTTTCTAATTTTCTATTTTCCTACATTTTAACACCTACATCATAAAGACAACTACACTGGAATTGTAGGTGGATGATGAGGTGTACTGTAGTTGTGAGCATCCTAGAGCAATAGTTTTCTCTGTAGATAAAGGAACACCATAAATATGTACGCAGATAGAACATACATAGCAATTAGTAAATAAATTTATGAATGCATTCAGTGTGGGAAAGTGTTTGAACCAAAACTTTTCTTTTTTGACCCAACCCTCAGTCAACAAGCATTTTATCACATAAAACAATTATGTAAAAAATGCCAGAAAGTCAACTGAAACACTGAAAAATGAAAGAGCTGTGCTTTGTCATATTGTGTAAAGTGTATAAGTAAAGGGAAAAAAATGGTGCATGCAGTCTCTCAAAATATATATAAATCCCTCTCACGCCACCTTTTTTAAGAGTGTGCAAGGGCTGATATGGGTCAAATGATTAGTGCAAGTATTGAGTTAGATTGGGTGATGATACAACTATCTACACATTAATTGTTCTGTGATTGCAAGGAGCAATTAAAATCAAGACCACACCATGATATTTATAACCATGAACACATACAAAAGTTTTTTTTTTACTTTTTGTGTTTAGTTTTGCTATTCCAAAAGTTCATTGGTTTTTTTTTCACTCATATTGAGCTGACAGTTATTTGAAGTTTTTCATTGTTGTATTTATTTCTCAGAACACCATGATTGGTTGCTTGGTGAAGAAGTAGATATTCTTCCTCATTTGTTACTACCACTTGCTGGAGGAGAAGAGATAGATGAGGATGACATGGAGAAATTGCCTGTGGATTTACAATATCTTGATGAAAACAAACAGCGAGAGAGTGACCCAGACATAAGAAAGATGATACTCGAGGCATTGTCACAGGTGAATTTCTTTTTAAATTCATTAGTAATTCATTATTTTGTTGGTTGATATACAGTTAGTTTTTTCATTTATTTGATGATTCATTTGTTTATTTATTCATGCATTTTAAATACAACATTGCACCATTTTAATCTGTATTTTTTTTAAAAGATTGTGTGACATATATATTTCAAAGCTTAGCCAATGATAACCATTTTGATCCTTTTTACAATTCTGTTTCTTCCATTCTCAGCTATGTGCAACTGCTAATGGTCGCAAAGTGTTACGAGACAAGAATGCTTATGTTATTCTCCGAGAGTATCATAAGTGGGAAAAAGATGAGGAAGCTCATAGCACATGCTTGAATCTCATTGAGATGTTAATTGCCAATGAACCCCAACCAGGGATGAGAAACCTGAAAGAAGTCAACATACCTGATGCCTTCAAAATCCAAGAGAACCAGTGATCTATATCAATTAAAACAAATTCTATCGTTTAATGTTTAAGTATCAGTATTTTGTACTATTTAATTGTTTGAATTCAAGTGATGTATTTGGTTTCTGTATATTCGTTGTTTTGTATATTTGTCTGTCTGGCTGTCTAACCATTTTTTCATTTTATTTTTTTCATTTTTTTATTTTTGGCTTGTTGGCTTGAGTGTTTGTTAGAATGTTTCTGATATATCTATTTGCTCAAGTATTTATTTCCCATATTGCTTTACAGGGTTCATGCTAGTGGCTCCTTAAACTCCTTGAAAACTACTTAAATTTAATTAGTGAAATTAAGGGCGTTTGCATACTCCTTAAAAATGATGAATCCAAAAAAACTCCTTATAAAACTCCTTATATTTTTACGTATAGTACAACTCAATATTTGGTAAAAAGAATGAAATTTAAAAATTCAATCAATAAAAAATATAGGAAATTATTTGTCTTAAGATCAACATCGCAAAACAAATGTACCTAACAAGTGCTTAAAAAGTCTTTGAATTTTGTGCTAAAGTTGTAGCAGGAACCCTGTTAATTGTCCTTAGACTTTCGTGCATATTCACCTTTTTTTCGTTTACATGTTGGTTTTTGTTTCCTTGTTTACTGCTGTTGCTTTGTGACCATGATCCTTTGCGCTAATTCTAAATTTCAGTCGGGACAGGAAGTGATGTAATGACATGATTGACGTCATTTTTAACTCATCAAGGGAAGGATGCATCGCTTTCACGACATCATCATAACGAGGCAACCTGACAACTGAGATCTCTATTACAGACACCAAATTAAAGGAGCCGTCTTAGCCACGATGCTTTGCGTGCCTCTTTTATTGTTTACATATAAGTGCAATAAACAAATCTATACAAAATATATTGAAAACTCAATCAATAACCAATAAGATAAGGAAGTCTAAAGAATTCATTTGTATGGCTTGAGTGAGACAATGTTGAGTATTCAAAGATATTTTATTTCTCTAGCAGCCATTTTTGGTCACCTCAGAAAATTGCCTCTTTAAGCATATGATAGACCACAGGGCCGCAAAGCATCTTAATTTAAAATCTCAATATGGTACTCTGTAAGGAGATCTGAATATAGTACAACATGTACAACATATCCTTGTATATGTTTATTATTTTTTCCGTCGTAAAAGTGAGTCTGGCCAAACGCCCATCGAAACTGCTGATAAGATTCTCTTTGTGACACAAATCTACCTGTAACCTTGTATGTCCTGGTGACCTTGGGTGTGCTATACCAGTCCAACAAGCATCCAATCACTCGTGTATTGATGATATCTATCCTTTCTAAAGAAGAAGAGGTTCAGCACGCTTGAAGAGTGATAACTATCAAAGCTGCAGGTGACGGCCAGGGTCGTTCATCTTATACATTGTCTGAAAGCCAAACTCTTACAGCAGCACTCTTATTGACTTCAAATGGGTGACTGGTAGGGGGAGGGGTGTATTCATGAGATTTGATACATGTTTCCTCCCAGTTGTCCATACAAATCTATCTATTCAAACATAAAATCTGTCTAGATCATTTTTGTTTTAAAAGAGCTTTGATCATGACCACATATTTGTCGATTCAACTCTTGGTGACTTTTCGAATTTGCCGTATTCATTGAAAGTGCGTCGATGAATATTAAAAATCTTTTAAACTAAACATGGCCCAATATTTGGTTCACATAGTACGAAGCAAAACTGAGGTCGACAGTCAGAGCGCATGACTCTCGGCATTCCTAGTCCCGTCTGGGGGAGGGGTGACACTGAGTCTTGAGCGTTGAAAGCCCTTAACTTAAGATGACTTAGATAAGGTCATTTCCACGCGTGCATGCGATGATGTTTTTATCTTCGTCGTACTTGTTTTTGTAAACCTTAAAATTGTGTTTTATTAGAATCAGACTTGTGTGTGACTAAGTTTATTCGGCAGACGAATCACTGAAAAACCTCGGTACTAAAGTAGCGTGAAGAGACTTGCATGTAGTGCTTCTCCATTTGATGATAACAGCAACGAAAATTTGTTGTGACTAATTAGCGTAGTTAGTAAATGATATTTTTAGATGGATTAAAACTTCATCGAACACACGCAGCTCAACTGAATCGATCTGAACAACAACAACAACAACAAAAAGAGAAGTGAAAAAATGACGAATATGGGAACAAGTAGACAAACAATGAAGAAGCTAAATTGCATTATGAACAAAAAACAAGCAAACAAATCCAATAAAAAAAACATACACACAAATTGCACTGCGCACTATATGGTCAAAATAGGAACCCATTGCGCTTTGGAACACTGAAAATGCACAAGTCATAAACCGGTTGCACTTTTATAACTTCTATAATTTATTCTTTAAAATATTGTACAAGTCATAAGTTTCATGCATTTTTCAACTAAAGTTTTTAAGTACTTGTCCTGAAGAGGAATTCCGGACAGATTTCCGCATAATGAGGTCAAACAACAATAAACCACATTCTTCCTCGAAACTATTGCTAAAGCTGACTCAGCTTAATAACACAAATTCAAACTTCAGCTATGCTCGGAAAATTCAAAGTAAGGTTAATTACTTTTAGCTATGAAGTAGAATGATGATTCAATTCGAGTTCAATAGGTTTTTGCACGCAGTACTGGCTTCGCACATTTTGTAAGTCAAAATGTGGTCCGTAAAGTAAAGCATTTATTGCACTGAATTTATATGCATGCTTGAATCCCTGAAACCTTTATCAGTTCGGAAATCTCGTTAAGAAACTATTGCGTATTTCCGGTTGTCCTAGGCCTTGCTGAAAATCATCAGGCAGAGGTCAATGTCATGGAAATACAACGGACGAAGACTTGTTAACTCGTTTCAAAATTTTGATACATGTGCACAGCACCGTGCTAAACCTAGTTACTGATGGAGGTTTGTTTACAATCTCACAATCAACAAACACTTTAAAAATCCCATTTCTCCATTATCTGGAATATATATATACATGGGGAGTTCTAAAGCAGATAAATTCAGTAATTTTGTTACATTCTATAGCTGCTGAAAATTGCACAATGAAGCGTTTTTAGTTGGTGACTAAAAAAAGCCAAATGTACTTTCCACGGCACTTAAAAACTAAAACGATCATTATGCCGTTTTAGGATGCCTGTAAAGTTCATGCTGTTGACAAAATAAATCAAGAATATTTCTTTAAACAACAATAAAGTTTTCCTTTTGCATGTGCAAGTACATTGAGATGGTGTTGCTGATAAAAGAACACGGTGTTGCTCATAAAAGAACACGGTGTTGCTCATAAAAGGCAGCTTGTTCGCAAGTCACTCATTCACACTCTACCTGCGTGTTGAGTGCATCGATCAGTCCTTTCAAAAACGCCTTCGTTTCCCTGGGCAACAATTAGGAAATATTTGAAACACTTTAGTAGTAACGAACAAAACGTATTTTATTTTGTTTTGCCTTATTGCAGCGTTGAATCTACTGCCTTCCTTTGGAATGAAACTGTTAAAACAGCGTTGAATCTTAGATCGCAACGGAAACTTTATGTTTGATTAAATGTTTGATCACATTAAATAATTTCAAAAATTGTGTATTTTTCTAATAAGAAATAAATCTAAAAAAGTCCCTAGTGATTCAAATTCTTCAAGATATATACATGATTTATAACAAGACAATTTTTCGCGTCTATCGTGAGTGACCTTGACTGGACAAGCGCTAGTCCACTCAATGCGCATGATCAGACAAGATGGCGTTCGCGCGCGATTTTCCTCACGATTAATTTTAACAATAACTATCGAAAACTTTTTGGCCTGGCGTATCATATAACCAAGGCGAACAGTATAAATACTGGACAAACATGAAATCCTTACAGCTATCAATATGATAACCGATGATAGATTGTTAAAATTTCATCAAAAAAGAGAATATATATTAGATACAAGAGTAACTTAACGAAGAAAGCAAACTATTTCCAAAAGGTATGTAAACGTTTGTGTTGCATTATAAAGATACTTTGACCAATAAGATATTTTTGGGAGTGGGCGAAAACGTTTTTTAAAGATGACCCGAAATACTTGACTTCACTAATGCTACGGTTTCAAACTTAAGGAATATCGAGAATTTATAGTACAATAGTTTATTTGTGCATAATTTCAATCATCATTTTTTTTAGAAAATTATGTCGTATAAAAAACTCGGTTTGCATTCATAGCAATTAACTTGACAATCCTGAGGTGCATAGTGAAATTATTTTCTCATGTTTCTGTGAAGATAGACTGATTCCATAAGTCGGTCCCAGTCGCTCTCCGTCAGTCTTTTAGTCGCTCCTTGCGACCGACGCTAGTTGAGCGACCTACCAAATACAAAGAGCGAAACTAAGACTTATGGAATCAGTCTAATATCAAGAATGCGACTCGGTTTTATGTAATATTTCAAAAAATCGAATACCAGTGTTTTGAGGACATTTAAAACTACTGTAAGGTCACGGTAAATCAAAGTCAGGGCCTCGTGCACCGAATGTCACGCACTGTCAGAATCATCTTGGGTTAGAACCTGGGGCGAGGCTGTGCATGTCTAAACACTCGTCTTTAAGCTGGCCTCCATATGTCTACACTCACCGCATACAGCAGAATTTATAGAAGGCGATGAGTTTATCACTAGATCAACTACCATGTCACTTGTTCACGTAATAGCTCCATCCCTATTTTTTATCATTGAATATTTATAAGAAAATGACTGTTTGCTTATCCGTATATTGCGTTTTTTCTACGGCGGTCACTTGCTGCGCTGTTGGCTTGTGCTTACTAGTCAGCGTTGTCGTCGGTCGGCGTTTATCGATAAAGCTCTTCTAATTTAATTGGCGAGAGCTTTATATTATGTGCATGAGTACAAAAAAGGTCGGCACAATCATTGACATGAATAGCCTGCTTAGCGGCTCTCCCCTCTCCCCTCCCCAAGAGAGCCGATACGCAGGCTATTACATGAAGTAATTGGCGACTTATTATTATTATTATTATTATTAATTTAATACTTATATAGCGCAAATATCTATATATATATAATCAAATGTGCTAATTAGTAGTTAGTAATTAGTATGTATTAGTGTAGGCCTATTACCGAGGATGGTCGTGACCTGCGTCCTCAGTCGTTCTTTTACGTCCCCCCGTTAATTATTGGTTAATGTGTAGTGTGGCGAGACGGGACCTCCAGTTTATCGTCCTTATCCGAGAAGACGCGAAGCCAACAATTATAAATCGAAGAACATTCTCCTCAATTATTTAAAGACCCTGAGTGATGGTCCGGCTGAGTGTTCGAACCCGCAGCCTCCCTGTTAACAGCCAACGCTCTCCCAAATTTTCAGTACAGTGTTGATTTTTGGTTCCAATGTTTACATACAGTAACATTTTCCCAAATGTGTTTGAATAGAAGAAGAAGAGGAGAAAGACACATGTCATGTGTGAGCTATCGTGATTGAGGAATTTTAATTTTTAAAAAAAGAAAAGAGCTAGAATGCTAGTTTGTGTTCATATATTTTAGATTCATCATATTTTCCCATAATTAACCGTTTCTCTGTATCGGTCTTTGAATTGGAAAATTATAGCAACTTTTATATAAGAATGACCAATAAATATTTGTGTATAGTCACATATTTACTGCAATGTTAGTCCGGAAGTGTTGATTACCACGACGAGTTCACGTGACTGTTCATTAGACTCCCGACCGTTAGACGATCAATTTATCGCAAGCTCTACATGCGTATACCACGAGCATAGCAACCAACTCGTGAAGCCCATTGGCTAATGTCCCTAGTAACGACGTGAGTGAACACTGCCTCGAATTACAACCTAAACATAATCAACTCTATATTATAGCCAACCCAAGGGTAACTTTATTTATTTCTATGCTGCCCTCTTGCGCGTTGTTCTGTACAATGCTCCCATCACCTAAAGACTTTCTCAAAATTGCGGAATACTAGTTGAGTATGCATGATGACGAGCCCGAATTTATTGTTGTTCAACTTTCAAGGGTTTGGATACAACCCCTTAAAACTTACAAGCAACAAGAAACCAAGCCAAGATATGTCCAAGAGATTGAAGAAATACAACTCGGAGCTGTTTCTACAGTCTGAGCTTGAAGAACTGGAGCGGGTACAACAGAAGAGAAACTCAGGAGTTCAGAGACTTTGGGATCACATCAGAACTGGTGCTCTACCAAATATGCGATCATACATCCATCGTGAACTACTGGGAGAAGACGAATGTGAGGAAAAATGCAATTCCTATCTTGCATTCATGAAGAATCTTGGCCGTAAAAGAAAACGCGTGCCATCTGACGTTGATGTCGTGTGGGATCACCCAAGTCATGAAACAGAGAGACTGTTACAAAGTGATTGTGGTACAAGCTGGCGTACTTGGGGGCCGTATGTATCTGAAAGGCAATGGGGAACTGTCAGAGAGGATTACTCTGAGAACGGAAACTGGTGAGTAGGTTTTTTCTCTTTTTTTAACATTCTATCAATATATTATGGGGTGTATGTTATCATGAGAACACGACCGAATCAGATAGATGTTCTCATGATAGCATACACTCCACACCCGGGCCCCACATATATGCCGGTTTTAAGGTGTTTTTACATATTTATTCACATCGAAAAAAATAGAAGTCATAAAGTACGAATAAAATCGTATATATTCGTACATGTTCGTACACTTGGTACCGGTGTTTTCCAGATTTGTTTGTCATATGATCTGAGGTATGTAAATAAAACTAAGCCTGTCACGTGATCATGATCGTGATCATTATCGTTGGCGACAGTGCACTCAACAAGTTATATGATTACCGTGACGTTGTCTTGAGGGTCCTTGAGTTTAATAGGACCTCTCGAGGAGAAGCAATCCAGGCTAGGTCGAGTTATTATTTTTTCTTGAGTTTTAACTTGCTGCAGTGGCGTAAATGGCAAGGGATGAATGAGATGATAAAATGTCAAATCTGTTACATGTATTGTTTATTCTTGCCGGATTCGTCCGTAAATGTATCTGTTTAAATTTATCTTTAATTTTTCTTGACTTCTGCCTTTCCTACATGTTGCTTTTCGTTGGTCTTGAATGTCTCTGTATTGATTTTTTTCTTTGATCGATTCAGTGTAAGATCCTTTTGACTTTCTATTCTTTCTATTCTATTTTATTCAGGTTTATGTCGACCTTGACCTTTCGGTAGCATAAACAATTTGTTCCACTTCCGATCGGAAACAACGTTTCACCAAAGGAAGCTTTGATTTATACATGTAACAACTTGCATGTCAACGAGTAGTTTTTGCACAGTCTTCAGTTTCAGAGGCGATGGGGTTATTTCGTCGTTTGTTCGTTTATTTGCTTGTCTGTATCACATCTTTCCTGTTTGTAATTTGCTTTTTCGTTCCTTTTGCTGCATGTTTTTTTCTTCTTTTCTTCTTCTTTCTTTTTTTTAACGTAAAGGTCAAAGAAACTAAAACAAATGTGAAAAATGACTTGGTCAACCTAAAAATTCAAAAAAAAAACCTTGACCTTGCGATTCTGCCGTGCTCCTGACATCTCGTATATGCACGTAGGATGGGAAAAAGGGCTGAATGTCATCCTGTTTCATGAAATGAAACTGACTCTGATGACCTCGCCATGTCGATGTAAAATTGCCAGAATGTAAACATAAGTCGATACTTTTTAATTTATTGTTTTAGTTGGGATTACTTTCCACATGATCATGCGAGATCACGTGCTTACCGATGGGGAGAAGACGGACTTATGGGGATATCAGATGACGAATGTAGGCTTTGTTTTGGACTGGCACTTTGGAATGAGAAAGACCCGATATTGAAAGAAAGACTGTTTGGGTTAACAGGCAACGAAGGTAGGTACTGTCATGATGATTGAAACGATAGTAATGATGATGATGGTGGTGTTGATGATGAATAATAAACAAACGAGCAAACGAACAAACGAACAAACAAACGAACAAACGAACAAACGAACAAACGAACAAACGAACAAACGAACAAACGAACAAACGAACAAACGAACAAACGAACAAACGAACGAACAAACAAACGAACGAACGAACGAACAAACGAACAAACGAACAAACGAACAAACGAACAAACGAACAAACGAACAAACGAACAAACAAACGAACAAACGAACAAACGAACAAACGAACAAACGAACAAACGAACAAACAAACGAACAAACGAACAAACGAACAAACGAACAAACGAACAAACGAACAAACAAACAAACGAACAAACGAACAAACGAACGAAGAAACGGTACTATTGTTACCCGATAATTTTCTGACAGTTTCCTTCGATCTATGGGTTGTTTACAGGTAACCATGGTGAGGATGTGAAAGAGTGTTACTACTACCTAGACTCCACTCCCACTCATTCATACATGAAAGCACTGTACAAGTATCCGCACAATGAATATCCATACAAAAAACTAGTCGAAGAAAACAGGAACCGATCTAATGAAGTACCAGAATATGAGCTCATTGACACAGGTATGAAAAAATTTCTTCCTTCAACTACACCTTTTGCTCAGTGTTCATTAACGACACTGAAACATTCACTCCAAGCGAAAGATGATTACCATTAACGCGATGAGGCATTCAATAATGTGAACACTCAGTGAATAAAAATAATGGTTCTTTAGAAATACATTGTTTGTAAACATTGTTTTTGCTGTTATTGAGTGTTTGTTCATGTTACTGAATGCTTCTTCGCGCTAATGGTAATGCTGTTTTGCTTGTATGAATGTTTCAGTGCGGTTAATAAACAGCAAAAGGTGTATTGCATGGATAATGTGCCATATGTAGAGAAACTCGTTCCGACATAGCCATCTGAGTTTTCTCATGTAACGAATGTCGGCGACGTTTTGGATTAAATCGACTTGGAAATAGCCATACTGTAACTAACGTTAGTCTAAACAGCCCGCGAAACACTACATCACATTCAATGCTTCGATTTCCAGGAGTCTTCGACGAGAGTCGTTATTGGGACATACAAGTCGAATACGCCAAAAACACTCCCGATGACATCATCATTAACATTACAGTAGCTAACCGCGGACCAGAAGCATCGCGCATTCATGTACTGCCAACTCTATGGTACCGCAATACATGGTCATGGGGCTCTCATCATGGCGAAAGCACTGCTAAACCAAAGATGAAACAGATTGCTCCAGGGACGGTAGAGTGTCATCATAATACATTTGGGAAATATATCTTTGCTGCTGATGTTGGTCAAGATGGCCAGATCCCAGAATTGTTATTCACAGACAACGAAACAAACTTTAAAGTAAGTATATTATGTTGAACTACATTGTATTTTTTTAATTTAACGAATTCTTCGCAGGGGACTGGATAAGTGTCATAGGGCTAAGCTAGCCCCAATTGCTTCTTACTACCTCAAATGTAATGTGATGTTGTGATTTTAAATGATTTTAATGGCGTGATGCGATGCGAAGTGTCAATTCTTTATATTGTTAATTCACAGCGTTTATACAAAGGTACCAACACAAGTCCTTACGTCAAAGATGCCTTCCATAGGTACCTTATTGATAAAGACTCGCGAGCAGTGAACCCTCAGCTTAAAGGGACCAAGGTTGCTCCCCATTTTGTACTTAATGTTCCTGGAGGAAAGACGCACGTGATCCGATGTCGGCTGTCGGTTCAACCCGACCGAGTGCCGAAGCCATTCGGAAAGGAATCGTTTGATGACGTACTTGAAGCAAGGAGAATGGAAGCCGATGAGTTTTACAGAACGGTCATTCCAGGTTAGCTGTTGGAGAATTATTGCAGTCAATAATAAAAAACTTTCAGAATCAACAAAAATACATTGTCTTTTGTCGTCTTGGAGAAACAAGTTTATGTAATTTCAAAGGTTGCGCCTCATTAAAACTACATATACAGGAACACTGAATGCAAGGTTACGGTGATCCGGGTTTCAAAATGCTAAACGCTGAAATATTCACCTGTTTGATATCAAAAACGATCGAGAATGGTCGCAAGCGATCGAAAAAAAAATTCGCTTATAGGGAAACCAACGTTTTTCGATCCTACGACGGTTTTCCATTCATGATTGCGTTCGAAATCGTTCAAAAACGGTCGTAAGATCGAGAAACTTTGGTTTCCCTAAAATCGAAATATTTTTCGCTTGCATGCGTGCGGCCGTTCTTGATCGTTTGCAATTATATGGAAACCAGGCTTAAGTTTATTCATGCATAATTTGTATTGTTTTGGTAGCATCACTGTCTGACGAAGAGAAACTAGTATCTCGACAATCCTACGCGGGCTTGCTGTGGAGTAAGCAGTTCTACTACTACGTCACTGAAGACTGGCTGAAAGGTGATCCGCTCATGCCGTCACCACCACAAGCAAGACAAAATGGCCGCAATTCTGAATGGAAGTACTTACACAATAAAGACATTATCAGCATGCCGGATAAATGGGAATATCCATGGGTATGGAATATTATTCTTGTATATCGTTTATTTTCCTTTCGTCTTCTTTGTTCTTCCTCTTCATTATGAGGGGACAGGGGCGGATTCAAGACCGTTTTCAGGAGGGGTGCACCATCTTCAGGAGCGGGTGCATTTACCAGTAAGCACGAAATTAGACTGAGGATATTTTGAAACAAATATTTAAGTATGCAAAGACGTAAAATCTTTTCAGGAGTGGGGTGCACACCCCCTACACCCGTTCTCTAGATCAGCCATTGGGGCAGTCTGTGTACGATCGAGAGCGACGTTTCGTGGTACAACACGGATTTCTGTTTTGAAATACAGTTCCATTCTAAGTGAATATTGTGTTGTTTTTTGTTTAGTACGCGTCGTGGGATCTTGCCTTCCACATGCTACCATTTGCTAAGATTGATCCCGACTTCGCCAAAAGTCAACTCCTTCTGTTTCTCAAGGAAACATACATGGCGCCAAATGGACAGATCCCTGCTTACGAATTTGCACTTAGTGACGTCAACCCACCTGTCCACGCCCTTGCGTGTTTTCGCGTGTACGAGATGACCGCAAGGAAAGGCCAACGGGACCGCGTGTTCTTATCAAAATGCTTCCAGAAACTATTGCTGAATTTCACATGGTAAGTAAAATTTTACATTTTTGAATTGTACTGACTATATATAGTGCTCAAATGTTTTTTACTGACAGAGTTTACTGCTTCCAGATTGCATTTTTACCTTAGGGCTAGGGTTAGGTAGGGTTAGGGTTAGCTAGGGTTAGGGTTAAAGTGAGAAAGGCATCTTTTCTGACATTTATACTAGAAGCAAACGAGAGAAGAAAAAATTAATTGAATAAAAATGAAAAGAGGACAAAATGTAATGGAATAACAAAGAGCAGTAATATCAGTGACTTATATTAGTATGTCTTGATATTTTATCAAGGTGGGTCAATAGAAAAGATCCCGACGGGTGGAATATCTTTGGAGGAGGATTCCTTGGCCTTGACAACATTGGTAAGTCAAATATACAACGCCCACGTTAGCCTAAATGGCTAGTATACACTAATGTGTTATCAGTATTGAGTTCAAATTAACACGATCGCAACATATGATACTGTCTTGGTATATCGTATACAGTTTGCGTTTGACAATA
Source organism: Diadumene lineata (assembly GCA_918843875.1). Classification (NCBI taxonomy): domain Eukaryota; kingdom Metazoa; phylum Cnidaria; class Anthozoa; order Actiniaria; family Diadumenidae; genus Diadumene; species Diadumene lineata. The sequence goes on from OU974070.1 coordinate 4,096,226, forward strand.
TTGTATTTTTTACAGTTAAAGTGCTCAATACTGTACTCATCGTACTGATGTTTATGGAGTCAAATGTGTCTTGATAGTAATTGTCTATGTTATTATTCCTGCAGGTGTGTTTGACCGATCTAAACCTTTACCTGACGGAGGGAGACTGTGCCAGGTAAGTTCATAGAATTTAGATAATAAATATTTATTAGAGACCCTAAAGCTAGGAAATATTGTATGATTAGGGACCTTTAGATTAGAGAACGAAGGCGAAGTGTGTGAGCGAGCGCTCCTTTGACGTCTCAAAGTAGAAGAATTGTTTTCACATGCAAAGGGAAACTTAACGGTTACGATATCTTTGCTTTACGACAACATACGCACTCAACTGCGTCAACCCTAGTTGTTACGAATAATTAAATGTGATATTTGTTCGTTTAGGCTGATGGCACCGCTTGGATGGCTCTGTATTGTATTGTCATGTTGAACATCTCTCTGGAGCTCGCCTTACAAGATCCTGCGTATGAGGACATGGCGTCAAAGTTCTTTGAACACTTCACCCACATTGCCGGTGCTATGAATAAGATGTCTGATGGCTATGGCTTGTGGGACCCTGAGGATGGCTTCTATTATGACCATTTTAAGACAGAACAAAAAACATTTCCATTGCGCGTGCGCTCTATAGTAGGCCTGGTTCCGTTGTTGGCTGGTTGGGTTCTCGACTCCGAGTACCTGGACAAGTTGCCTGGTTTTAGAAACAGGATTAACTCGTTTGTAGAGAAAAAGAAGGCCTTGGCATCACAGGTTAGTGCTTTACAAAAAGCAATTTCATTATGTATTTTTTACCATATACGATGCGTTGTTTTTCGACTTGACTTGCCATTAAAGGTCCACCAAATACCTTGCACTATACGAGTCTCAGTCGAGTTCCATTGTCATCACATACATATTTTTTTTCTTTTTGCAGATCACATATTCAGATCCCACTAGCGGTAACTTCCTATTGTCCATTCCTTCAGCCGAGCAGCTACATAGTCTACTTGCTTACATGTTGGACGAGAACGAGTTTTTATCCCCATATGGTATTCGGTCGGTATCCAAGTACCATAGCAACCATCCGTATATACTGGACATGTGCGGCAAGTCGTACAAAGTAGACTACGTACCGGGAGAATCCAATACGCACATGTTTGGCGGTAACAGCAACTGGAGAGGACCTGTGTGGTTTTGTGGTACGTTACGCAATTAGACTTACGTATAACTAGTAAGACTAGTAACCTTTATGTTATATAACAAAACATACGTAATTAGCAACGTTCACGATACGTAACTAGACTTACGAAACTAGTAATCCTTAACGATGTGTAACAAGACATACGTAATTAGCAACGTTCACGTTACGTAATTAGACTTACGAAACTGTTAGCGTTACCATACGCAACCAGTGCATTACGTAACAAGGTCCAGCTAACATAAAACTTACAAAGTAGGAGAAAGAGTGGAAAGAACGATTAGAAACTAAGGTGGAGAGGATGAGGTGAGGGAATGGTGACGAAAGAAAGGTTTCTCCTCCCCCTCCCCTCCCCTATCCTATCGTCAATTCTCTATCCGCCCGTTATACAGGCTAACGAGAGTGCCTGTGGAACAAGTCTTGCAAGTTGAAGTACCTTTTACTAGCGGCTCAGGCCACTCGTACTCGGCGGGTTTTTTTCCCAATCTGACATCATAAGGAATCAAATGTTAACCAGAACGGCATGTTTTCTTTATTCTAGTTAACTACCTCATAGTGGAAGCCCTCAAACGATACGACTTTTTCTTCGGGGAGTCCTTTCAAGTCGAATGTCCCACAGGGTCTGGTAACGTGATGAGATTGCGTGACGTTGCCCAGGAGATATCCCATCGCTTGACGTCACTGTTCATCCCCGATAAAGATGGTAGACGACCATGTCACGGAGAGGAACTACAATATGCCAATGATCCACATTGGGACCAGTTAGTCCTGTTCTACGAGTATTTTCACCCTGACACTGGACGTGGATGTGGAGCTAGGTAAGTTGATTAAAATAAACAACATTATGGTACAACTTGAATGGTACTTATTGCAGTTGAGCATGCCAACGTGTCAATCCAGCGGTATCAACATAAAAACACAGGAACGAGGCTTTCGGGACTAGTAGCTTGTGAGTTTACTTTACAAATCAGCCAGTTGTGTTGGATTTTGAAAGAAATAATAGGCATATCCAAACGTAACAAGTCATCATCCTAAAAGATGTGGTCGCGCCAACATGTTTTGCAAGTTAATATTGCAAAATGTTGATTGTACCTCTTCACGGAAACATTTGGAAACATTTATTGCGAATGGGGCCAGGATTGCTAGAATTTTTAATTTTCTTGTTTTTTTTTTTATAGCCACCAAACTGGTTGGACAGCACTTGTGTCTACTTTATTAGAGAAACTCTCAAATGACGGACACCGAAAAGACAGTGTATAACAATCATCTTTGCAACCTCTCAACATGGACGCAGTGAAGTTATAACTTGGGTAATCTGGCCTCGTCATGAATCTCGCCGAAAATGGCCTTCATATCAGAGCAAACAAGCGAACTACGTACTTAGAAAATGTTTTTGATATTTGGAACCAGTTAAAATTGTAGATAATTAAGTAGAGTTTGCTTAATATTTTCATTAGGGGTATTTATTGGTTGTTTTTAGGGATATTTGTCAACATTAAATTTATACTATTCCAAATAAACTTCCTACATTTGTGTGCAAAATGTAAAAATCAACTGAAGAGTGTAAATAAGAGAAATCGAAATTGTTAGTTTTATTATAAATATTTAATAGATTCACCAATTCACAAAGACGACAATTTAAAATGTTTGTAAAAAAACGAAAAACAATTCTTACAGTTAGGGAACATTTTTATCAAATTGTAAAAGTATTTCCATGTAAATTTTATTTGTAAATATAGATAGAGATTCAATTAACAAATAAAAATCGCATTAATTTCAATCTTTTTGACGTCTTTAATATTATGTCAATTACGTACAAATAAATTAAATTATTCTTATATCATCTCTTAATAATCATGCATTTTTACAGTTTCATAGTTTTCTTTATACCTACATAATAAAACATGTAACTTTTTGATATATAACATTATATTATTGCAGTAATTTACTATTACCTGTCAGCGGTTTTTATTCAAAATACACGAGTACGCATATCAATATACTGTCAGATTCCAAAGGACGCCCAGAGTGCTGGACTGCGGAGGGAGGCACCATTAGGGTGTTCTCCCGTGTAATATAATTTATGCTGCACATGTGAGGTCACAATAGTGAGTCGTTTTTCAATTCTCCTTTTGTTCCTCCATTATTGTGACCTCATTTGTCTACATAGACAGTATTACATGGGAGATAACCCTCACATTAATTAGAACGACAACTAATGAAACCTATGTAATAATTGAAACGCGAAACGTTGATTGGGTTACAAAACTGATGTCATTCATTGCGCAGTGTTCTATAATAGTGAAAAGAACGATTCAATCAGCAAATGCAACTAGTTTCAATACCCTTTTGTAGCGGCAAGTGATTTTGCATTAAACTACTGTGATTAGGTATTTTATCTTCATTAGTCTAAACTTCTTTGAAAATATTTAACTAATGCAAAGTAATAACCGGAGTAGCAGGTTGTTACTAGATACCTTCATTTTACTCGAGTTGTTTACCATTAATAAAAATACGGAAATAGCCCTCAGGAATGGAACGAAGCTATCTAAAATTTGAAAGCAAATTTATGGTTGTTTTGGATATCATTTACCGTCTTAAATCTTTATCTAATGTTGTTCAGGAAATAGAGAATTTCCATTAGGGAGTTCCTTAGACTTGCTCCAAGTATCTCTCGCTTTTTCTCTTTTGGACGACCGTTACACCGATGATTCTCGGCGATTACCGAGGCGATTTCCGACGATTACCGGACGGCAGCTAATCGCCTCGGTAATCGCCGAAATTCATCGGAATAACGGTCGACCGAGAGAAAAAAAGCGAGAGAGACTTGGAGCAAGTCTAGGAGTTCCTTGGAAATGAAACCTGACAAAATGTACAGGCATTAAATCTTCATTTTCATTCACTACGAATTTCCGAAATGTTACGCTATGGTAAACAACACAGTATTTAATCGGCCCTGTCACATGAAATTCTAGAAATGAATACTGTCTGAACTAACGATATAAAAGTTCAGGATTAAAAAACGTTATAGTCTGGATATTCCCAAAATAATATTCTGCAGAATAGGTCATTGATAATGTACAAATACTTCAGTAGAATATAAAAATACTTCAATAGTTCCCCGTCTTAATTTAGAATAAAAGAATTCAGTTTTGATATTATCTATAATTTAGCAATTATATAACACTCGTAAATACATTATTGTAAATTATACCCTAAGATTGGTGAAGATTATTATCAATATTAATACTCCTAACTTCACACAACATACTACATCCTCGGAAACCCAGGCAGTGTATTCTGTCGCTCCAGGTGAGCGAGTTTCGAGCGATAGAATATAGAGCCTAGGTTTCCAACGATGCATATGTTATTGCGAGGATAAATCATTGGAGGTAATACACAAGAAGCCGTCAGGAGTGAGGATTCCCCCCGGGAATTGTTCATATTGCTTACAAAGAAAATAGAAGAATGTTCTCTAACTAAATGATTTAAATTTCCGCGTATGTGTCTCAAAATGACAACATGCGTAGAGATATCAGAGAAGTTACGTTTTGAAGACAAATACGAACATGAAAGCGAACAGTTTCCATAAAAAAATACCGTACGTACGCTCTCTGTTTACCGCCAAATTTGCATTTATACGCGTATTCGACGTCAAAAAAACGTCATATTTCTATTACTAACTATTTTAAAATCGAATTAACATCTATTTGCTTATATGGATATTTTTTTGTGGTTCCTATCGAGTTAATTTATCGCATAACTATGCCATACCCAAATCAGTGTCTTTGGGCGTACATGATTTATCACAAGCAATTCAGACACTTCCTCCCTGTCGAATCGAGGACGGAAATCCCAAGATTGGTGTTATATCGCCACGAAGAGCTTTCGTATTTTTTTGATTAGCCACGGCAAGATTGACCTAAAAAAACACCAACACGGCAAACACACTGTAGTGAGGCGACACAGAAAGCCCGGTCATGCTACGTTAAGTTCGGCACACAAGGCCAAACATAAAGTTAAACTAAGCACAGAAAGCCTGACAAAATTCCCGGCTTACACAGGACATAGGAAGCCCGACCCTGTGAGATACGGAGCGACGAATGCTCTGCAAGTGCAGCTATTCCTCAGTTGGCCTGAAGCTCAGATAAAGCACAGGAATCCCATCACTATATTAGCCTGTCGTTATGATCGGCAGCTGTATCTGTAGAACGAGCCGGATCCAATCTTTTCTGTATCTCTGGATCGTTAGGTAATCTAACGTCGTCACTGTCTAATTTGAGAAAGTATAGAAATATTCCTACTTGAGACATGACATCTAGCGTACCCTGTGCTAGATCCATAGGACTGTCGAACTTGGACGATGGACGAAGAACATTAGGGCCAAATATTGTAGCTAGATTATTCAAACTCATTCTATTGATATCACTGTTCTCTCCAACCCTGAAAAGACCAAAAAAAACATAGTTAACATCACCTTCTCGTTCCTCCGTCTTGACCAGGGTAATGAAACTACAGAGTCTTTGTCAAAAACCAGAGAAATACATTTAGCGTATTACACACTGTCTTCATCGTGTTTTGATTGTATTATCATTGTTATATATTACTAAACTTTATTTCATGGACTTTTGTAACCCGCTCTGATAATGCGTATGCCTTTGAGCTTTTCTTTTCTTTTTTTGTTTTTGTTCATATAGCTTTTTTAATAAGTGCACAAAATAAAAGCTAGCATTAGACACCCACGAGTAACACATTGCGGCTCCACCCATAGGGTAATTACACCCAACATGTATTATGAACCACAAGTAATGACTTACCTTCTGAGATGATCAAAGAGATACAGTGCTGTCAATCTGTTACACGTCGGCAGCGACTGTAGAAGTTCCAGCATTCGTTCTTTCTTCTCATCCTTGTCTGATAAGCCTACAAAAACACAGTATAGAGCTATGGAACTTGGATACTAACATACATACCATATACAACGAAAATGCAATCGTCACATTCAAATATATCAGACCGCAGCCAAATGCAATTCTGAAACGCGGCGACTCAGACCGACGCATGATGACGTGAAAATAACTTTGAGGTTTTCTGTAGTCGTTTGCGAAGTGAGAACGTCGAGTCATTCAAGTAATGTTTCTTTCTTGATTATTTGAAATAATATTACCACTAAAATACTGCTATTCACATGGACATTTTCACACTGGACTAGAAGAAAGAGTATTTTAAGTTCGTGTCTCTTGTCATTAAAAACAAAAGTCTTCTTATAACATAAAAGTGAATACCAAAAGCCACTGATTTGTTTTTCGAGTTTCGTGCAACACATGTAAATGTTTCATATAAATATCAAACATGAAAACAAATGAGTTCTTGTATTCACTTTTATATACCAATGTATTCACAAGACTTCTTCCTTTTGGCCCGAGCTGATAAATGTCCATGTAATTGGCGTTTAAAACGTGTTCAATACACACCATAAGCTTCAACGAAGTCGTGATAAAGTCTGTCTGTGAATAGTGGTTCTGGTAGTTCTCTAAGATACAGTTTTAATAGACCTGATACTGCATGGATGTCGACGTCTGTTATGGATACCAGTGCACTTTGGCTATCTACAACAAAGAACACCACGTTTATTGAGATGAGATGAGTCAAGAGTGACGTTTCCCGCAATAGTTGAACAATGTTTCCTTCAGATTTAGTTTACTTTTGTTTCGGTCTTTTTTGTTTTGTTTTTGTTTTGCTTGCTTTCTCTGTCTGTTTTTCCTTTTTCTTATTCATGTTTTTTTCAGATTTCTTTGTGACTTCTTTTAAATGACCATCTATCTTCTCAATGGTAAAATTGTCCATTGTCGATCTTGTTCTCACTTTGCCGAATATTTCGGGTATGTTTTTGGGGTAAAAAAGCATGACTTTAATTTGCCGACAAACGTTTAAGTAGAGAAAACTTACTTTCATTGAAAACGTCTTTTAGTCGTCGAACGTCAGAGGAAGCACCAGACAGTCGATAGATACCTACTTCCTCGGTTCCTCTTTTCTCTACTTCTCGTACACAACCAATTACTATTAGAGGGATATCGAACGCTTCACGTCTAAAGAAAACAGATGGGAAACGAATGAATGAATGAATGAATGAATGAATGAATGAATGAATGAATGAATGAATGAATGAGTGAATGGATGAATGAATGAAGGAATGAATGGATGGATGAATGAATGGATGAATGAATGGATGAGTGGAAGAATGAATGGATGAATGAATAAAATAATTAATAGATGAATGGAAGAATGAATGAGTGGAAGAATGAATGAATGAATGAATGAAGAAATGAATGAATGAATGAATGAATGAATGAATGAATGAATGGAAGATACCCTCGCTAAAAAGGTACAGATAGTCAAATTCATGTAAGTATGACCAAATGGATGAAGGGACGAGAGATATTAAAAAAAAAAAAAAAAAAAAAACTAAGATTAGACAATAAAAAAAAATGCAATAAAAAATAACAAAAATAAGTCATTTCCTTACGTTGTCACGACGTCAATATCGACACCAAATACACCAGAATCACTGACAGACTTCTTTCTTTGAATGCCTTGTAACGTCTTGGAGTACTGTATGGAAAGCGTGACAGCACCCTGTTGAACACGGGAAAAATTAATTCCAAAGGACGAGTAACGCAATCAGCGAGAAAACGTTAGCATATATTAAGTCCCGGAAAATTACCTGTTTATCTAATGAGATGGTGATATTTCTCTTCTTTTGGTCTGTCAGATTTTCTCTTGTTAGCTGTGTATAAAAAGATAAGTTTTCAGTCACTTTTGATCATTAGAAAGCACAATTGGAAAAATACAGAGAGAGCCGAAATTGTACCAGCCCCTCTACTTTTCTAATGTCTACCATTCCTGAGACGTAGCTCAGAAGCTTTTATCCGTCATTATTCACCATTGGCAATGTTCTTACACGTGTTCTAAGAGAACACATGTTTCAGTTTATTCAATCTTGCAGCAAAGAGTAATTAACGTTCTGTCATCAATTAGCTGCATAGGATTATAGAGCTTCATAATGTGTGTCTTACCGTTATTTTACCAAGTCCACACTCTTCGTCACTCATCAATCCATATCGACTTTTACCAAATACATGAAGTCTTAGTTCTTTACTTCCTTCGACTTCTATGTCAAAATCCTGCATCGAAAATAAGACACCTTCAGATGGATAAAGACTTTTAGAAATGCACTCATAAAATTTAAAATGCTGAAAATGAAAGAAAGGCGAGAAAGAAATTACAAAGGGTGAACACGAGACGATAGCACAGCACAGCACAGCACAGCACAGCACAGCACAGCACAGCACAGCACAGCACAGCACAGCACAGCACAGCACAGCACAGCACAGCACAGCACAGCACAGCACAGCACAGCACAGCACAGCACAGCACAGCACAGCACAGCACAGCACAGCACAGCACAGCACAGCACAGCACAGCACAGCACAGCACAGCACAGCACAGCACAGCATAGCATCGAATCGAATAGAACGTAGAACAAAGGAATGGGATAAAATATCGGACCTGATTCCATACGGGATCTCCTGTTGTTTTACAAATCTTCGTCTTTGCTTTGCGAACGAACTGTCCATAATGATCGACTTCAATTACACAATACAAGTCTGAAATAAATAAGCGTCAATTAACTGATTACTGTCGATTTTAACTTGAATTCCGCGAGATTCTTTTACAACGTTACGACAAGCATTCTACTAAAGCCTAGTTTTCATATAATCGCTCACGATCGTCGGATCGCTGAAAATGATATCAGCGATCGATCGTCAGTGATTATATGGAAACACTTTTCGGCGATTGAAACACATGGAAACAATTGGCATTTCAGTGATCCGGCGATCGTGAGCGATTATATGGAAACCAGCCTCATAACGATCTGGTACCTCCAGAATCGAAAAGATCATTGTTACTATCGTGACTTGACGTTGCGCGGTGGAATATTGCACAAACCGAAAGCACTCACCACTTCGATGAAATCCCTTGCCACTTTGTATGTCGACGTACAATAAACCATTTAACAGTTCTTTATCTGAAATTAAAATGACCACAATCATTAATACGTTTCAACAAGATACATAATCCTTGGGAGTCCTATGTATAGCTTCTATTCAGAACAGTTTGAATCTTGAATGAAATGGTTGCACGGCCAAATGATAAATATTAATTCTTTAATTCATTTCACCTAGCCAGCTTTTTTAAAAGCCATTTTAATCTCACCTATGACGTATTTACGGATGCCAATGATACGAAGGGGATAGGGGGTAGGGGACATTTTGTCCTCACAGTGGATTTTGAACATTTCCCAACCACTAATAAAACTTTTCATTGTATAATTCGATATTTAATAACTTGATATCCTCGTTTTTCTTTTCGCAACGATGGATTGATTTACTCAGTTATTTGAGAAATTAGTACTGTGTTAACTTCCAGTCAGATTTACAGTGGATACACCAATTAATGAAATTAGTTTTTTGTCAGTATTCATACCCGTGCTTAAATGAGTACAGAAGCCGCTACTCAGTCGTGTTTACAGTGAGGAACACCAGTATACTGTTACGATAATTGTGTATACATATATCAGTTGTGCGAGTCGACTCAGTATTCTGTGGTCAAGTAATGGTGTGGTTTGGTCTATAATTGCAGCATATAGTGTGAAGTATCATTGTCATAAATTGCAAAATTACTTCAATTGTAATTTTTATAACAATTGCACGTGAAAAATCTCTAACATATCTCTGAAATTGATGGAGCGACTTCAATTTTCTGAAGTTAATACAAACTAACAAAAACAAAATTGAAAAAAAGGAATAGAAAAAAGAATAAGACAGGTACATTATGGTCATTATCAATATTACAAGACATAATTAAAAAAAGCATAAAATTTGTTATGAAAATGATTTTGACTGAATATCCTATATCAATACTGATTAAAGTCCGCAAATATTCTTAAATTCTCCAAGACATGACTTGGCAACTGAAAAATAAATAAAACTAAAACCAAGCTCATAAGAAAGTTTAGTCTACCCAAACAGTTTTCGAATGAAAAGAATATTAATAATTTAGATTAAAAAAAACCATAACGATTGCATAGAAAACTCTGACGAAACACATTTTACAATGGAAACACATGCTGGCAAGTTTTCATAGCGATTTTGAATAAAATTAGGAATTCAAATTGTAATTTTGGTAATAACTAAAGACAGTTCTGCCAACTTATGTGATAAAAATAGACAAAGAATTTGAGATAATTGCTAGGCAGCTTATGATATGAATGATATGAAGTTTGAAGTAATTTTGATGAAAACAGCAGAGTAACGAACAAAATAACTGCTATATAATATATTTATTGCAATAATCTGCAATTTTAATGCCAGCATTATACAACAAATACAATAATACACTGCAAAAACTGTTCAAAGAATTTTGTAGTCGCTCGCAAAAAAAGCAACTTTCACAAAAATGTGTTACAACTTTTCAGTAAATTTTGAAATAAAAAAAAACGTTTACGGCAAGTTTCGCATATTGGAAACAGAAAATGAAACGAAATTCAGCAAATTTCAATGTTTCGTGCAAGGTGCAAAACAAGATCTAATGCAAAAATTATCGTCAACCGTCATACAAAAACGAAGTGAATTTCTTTCCACATAAATTAGAGATAATTTCCATGCATCAAATCCTCTGTGGCTGCGCATAACATTGACATTCTTAATAAAAAACAATCATTCAAAATTAGTAGTTTCGAGAATTTCACTTCAACTCTACCTTTGGACCTGAAGAGTAGAACAAAGCTCTGTCTGAACGTTGTACTCATGGTGCTGGAATATACAGATTACTGCATCTTGGAGAACAATGTTTTACCAAAATACAGAAATATGCTCTTGCTAGAGAAGCAGCCACATCATAAAGAATTGTTTTTGACCTTCATTCGCACGCAATTAGATTATGATTCCAAATCTTGAAAGTGTTTTAACATTTCCGAAATTTAATGTGGAAGAGTCGTTCTCAGGTTCCTATTTCAGACACGGTCAAAAAATCAACAATAGAAGACCAAATGCGAAAGTTATCGCTAATTATCTGTAACCACGATTTTCTGAGAAGTTATAAGACTTCTATGTAATTCTAGAGTCGTGTTTGAATCCAAGCAAGCAATGAAAAAAATGTCCAAAAAAAATTCTCGCCATTTTATTTAAAAGGCAAATGCTCAAAACGTTTTATGGTATACGTTTCATGAATTAATATAATGCATCTTGAACAATGATATTTTTTTATCAAAATACAATAATTTCGTATTATATTTATGTTCTTTTTTTGAACTTTTAACACTGTTTTGATAAATATTTAGAAATATCTAAAATATGTGGGGATTTTTTATCACAAAACTTTTTTAAGCCACCAAATGAAATACTCTGGTCTACTTGAAGGACCATCACACATTAAGAACCACCGCATATTTTCTCGCTCTGTTAATCCTATCCGATCCTTTCTAACTATCACAACCTCAGGGTTTTCCGGGGACGTATATTCAGATCCAAAATTCATACATTGAAACATTTTAAGGCACAACGTTTGTTTTCTCTCTCTAGAAAAGCGATCTGCAGAAGTTAATGATTTGTATCATTTATTGATTTATTAGACTATACTTTACCTTCGACGATAGCAACTTTGCCGAGAGTCTTACAAGTTCGCAGCTGTAGAAAAAGAAAAGAAAGAGATTAATCATCACTTGAAAGAAACGGTACAAAAACACTTCAACGTGAATTACCGGTTACTTTACAATAATAACTGCATGAAGACACGTACTGCTTTACTAGTATCCCACAAACTGATCTCATGTAAGACTTCGTGGAAGAGGAATAGTCATCGACATTACAAGGTGATTGTAAATAAAGAAAAAAGAAGAGATCAAAAACAGCCATGAAACAACAGCAACCAAATGGACAGTAAAACTAATCACAGAATGACTAGTTGAATTGGTGACTTTGAATAAATGTGTGCTAAAAACTGTTGTCAAAAAGTTATAACGATTGTATGGAGTAATGAATAGAGGAATGAGCGAGAAGAATGAATGAATGAATGAATGAATGGATAAATGGAGCAATGAATGAGATGTGGAAGAAGTGAGAAATAGATATTTATAGGAATTCAAGAACAGCAAACGAAGAGAGAAATACAGAAACAAACAGGCAAACAAACAAACGAAAGAACGAACGAACGAACAAACGAACGAACGAACGAACGAACGAACGAACGAACGAACGAACGAACGAACGAACGAACGAACGAACAAAACGAACGATCGAACAAATAAAACAAACTAAGAAACATATTTTCAAATAGCTAGTCTTCAGGGAAGAGAGGGGAGGGGGAGGATGAAGCTTATTTGAATAATTCAAAGTTAGACCAAAAAGTTTTTAAAATGTTTTATGTTATCTATGTTATCCATGTTACCATGTATTCTGAAAAAACATATCAAGTTTAAGGAGGTTAATAAATATTACATTAAATTATATATAGGAATTTTATCCCATATTATTGGCAATAGGATGAATACTGAAGAGTGGAAAAGACTTTAAATAATATTTTTTTGGTAGTGAATATTAAAAAAAAGCCACAGAATATGCGAATGATAGTAGAATAAAAGTCGGGAAATATCAAAGACAAATGTTTATATTAATATAAAGAGTCAAGACATAATCGAAATCGAATCATTTGTTCTGCAGAACGATAAGAGACGCTCAACCATCAAGCCACAAAATGAAAACAAACTAGTCACGTTGAAAACTAAACCCAAATACATAGTTACTCAGATTGAAATTAGCAGAAAGTAACGAAATATAGATAATCTAGAACAAAATAAGTAAATAAATAAATGAAAAACTACTAAATTTTGTTGTTGAATTTAAAGTGAAATGAAAGAATGACTGAATGTAACGGAACATCAATTTGCATAACTATAGGATACTAAAAAATAACTAGAAACTTGATTTTTTAACATTCAGCATATGTTGTGGGAATAATTCAACTTCCTTGATAAATGCAATCAAGGAATTCAAAATTCTACATATTTTTTTCCTGAAAGTTATTCCAGAAAATAAATAAAAGAAAAATCAGGAAAATGAAAGTGAAGTGATTTAGAACCTGAAATGTAAGCTATTAAAATACATCTATGAATCTTTTTAAATAGCAACTAGTGCCAGATATTCATGTTACAAAATCCGTGTATAATTGAGCAAATTTGGCAGATATTTTAATATTTTTGTAAGTCGAACAAAAAAAATTTTTGGATGGATAAAAAATGTTTCTTATTCATTCAAAGCTACCAGAAACACTTTGTAGCAATTAAGGTTTGGATTTCAGTGAGTATAGCCCCGTAGTGTAAACATTGCAAAATTTGACAACTTAAAAATGTGAAGTTTTCTACACTCGTACAAAATTGATAGTTGATAAAATTACTTACACAACTTATCACGCTAGATTGCTCAACATATGCGAATAAACGAGTAAAACATGATTGAATTTGACACTAACAATATGTCTGACCTCGTTAGGTTTTGTCCAAATAATGTCAGATTATTTGCTTTGTAGAAAAAATGAAGCTAGCCAAAACTCGTGTTCGTTATGTTTTATTCGGGAATTAAAGTACTTTTTGTGATTGCATTTCGTTAAGACAATAATTCACAACTACTTGAAAGTACTTCAAATGAAGTTTTTCCTCACGAAATAACAGGATTTGCACAAATTCTTCACACAATAAACAAACTGACAGTATGACAATTGTCGTTGAAAATAAATGAAATATTACAAAGAAAATTCGCTCACAAAATAAACGGATTGAGTCAGGATGTCGAAAACATACCGACTTGTTTGAACTTCAAAAACGAAAAAAAACATAACGCTTGGGAAAAAATCTTGTTTTATAATCCGTTTGAATCTGAAACAAGAAGGCACGAGGAAATTTTCACATGTTGAAACTTTTGCTATTTTTCAATCTTTTGAAGTTATAAAGATGCTAGTAATTATCAAAGAAATGAAGCAAGTGTATAAAAGTTTGAAATGATTTGGGACGTTCAAAACAAAAACAAGTTGTTAACAAAAGGCAAGACGCAAGTTATGAACCACAGTGGTCACGAATTCGCTACAAGCAAACTACTGAGACCAACTTTCACTGTAGTTATACCACATACCAAGAGTAATAAACCCACAGAAAAACTCTGCCCACTAGGAATCTTACCTCCCGAGAATTGTTAAACGTAGTTCTTCTTCGTAGACTAAAGTTCGGCGAACGTGAACCTTTCGCGCTTATTGAAACAAAATCACTAGCAGTAGCTGTTTTACGGCGAAATAACCTCAAATCCGGCGAGCCGGGAAATCTTCTAGCACTCATGAAAAAGCTTTACTCAAGTTTGGCGCCAATTGACTAGTTTGTAGATCATGCCGCTTCGTAGTGAGGCGTAGAGAGTAATGTTTTGTGATTGATGACAACATAGAAGTAATTAAGGGTAATAACAATACAAGGACGGCACTGCTGACACCGTTAGGGCTTGCGAACTAGTCCTGTCACGTCAACATTCCCACAACAACAACTGCAAATCGGGATTAACACATTTCCTTGTAATGGTGGATTTTGTGGTTGATATGTACATAAAAAATAGTGTTAATTTAGCATGTCAGGGATTTTGTTGATAGCAAACGTACCTTTTTACACGCCTCTAACAGAGACTGAATCTCAAACACACTTAAATGATATCCAGAGGGAGTTTCTGAACAAGAAAGTGAACAAAAACAACAATTAATAAGTTAATTAGCTAGCAGCAAAGCTACGAAGCTATTTTACTCAATAATTAGAGTTGAACAAAAGCCGCTCAAAGCATATCTACAACTACTGACTTAGAAATGATGACACTTGAAATTACTGAATGCAAAATTCAATAAAAAATACTTTGATAATGTTTTACTTTTTGATACAATTTTACTTTTTTACAATTTTAGCTTCAGCATCGAAATGAAAAACGTTAAACTTAAAATTCAAAAATATATGCAAAAATACAGTGAAGTTAAACACGCGCGAGCAGTCGGTGCAAATAAAATCTCGGGGATGCTGAGGACAAATGCCATGCATTTACACCATTGGAAAAAACATCCAAAAGCGTTAATAACCATAATAAAAATACTACCGAAAAATCAATTTAGCGATTGACAGGATTAAGAACATGCCCAAAACGTTTTTCTCTTGTAGTTTTCATGTTATCTTAGATTTTGAGCCAAATATTTCGATATTGAACTATTATGCAACGCTGTTGAGAATTATGTACTAGTACCTCAATTGTTTTGAAGTGTGCAAAGCTCCGCCTCTTTTTCTGACACCATAAACAATGTATTTTGTGAAATATGTCAAGGAGCTAGGTTTGCTCTTACCTGACAGATCTTTGATGTGGCACAGCATATTTTCTTTCCAATCAGCTCTCTCTTTATCGCTTTTACATAGTAAAGTGTAGGTCTAAAACAGAGAATCATTTGAACGGAATTTATTGATGGGGTGTTAGCTAATTAGCAAATCTTTAGCACTAATTGCTTGACAAAGATAAAAGCTGTTGTATCGATCTAATATTTTAACTTTGATTGTTCCTTACTTTGACCAATATATTACCTATGCTTTCACACCTTAAGACGACAGATTCAGTGTGGTTCGCAACGCAAAAACACACAGGCGCTAAAGACTTTGTTCTCGACAAAGCACAAGGAAAAGAGTTTCCTCTTTTTATAACTTTGTAACGTAAATTGCACTTGCGTTTGCGCTTTTGATTAGCAAGTGATTTTGCAATGCAAATTCACAAGTCATTGTAACTAATACATCGTCATATCTAAGAAAGAAAGTTTAGGAGAAAAATATCATATGCCCTTGGCGGGATTTGAACCCACATCTTGTGAAGTGTAAGGCAACCGTGGGCATCCCAGAGCGATGTCTTTCTCTATAGATCATCATATATACCCCATTTCATATTATCTGCTATTGTACAGCAAACGTACATAGCATTAAGATGGAGTGTAGATGGTAACTCAAAGGTTTCCCGTTCGAAAAGTAGCTTTTTCAAGAATTAAAGTCATAAACAAATTTCAAATCGGGATGTATAATGGATTCGTACCTTGGATGAGCTTTTGCTGTATAAATGAAATGGGAGACCAGGTGTTGCAAGAAGTAATGCTGCTTCCTGTATTGAAGTATTAACAACATTTGATAAATAGGTCAAAGTGTATTTAGATATGTGACATTGTTTATGCACGATATATATGTGCGCGATGTGTATACGCTATTTGTACAATTAACAGTTCAATAGTTCTGGCAGTAGTGAATGATTTTGTGTGTAATTTTCACCGAAAAAATGAACATCTTGTGCATGAATGTTCATATATCCCATCATGAATAAATGAATGAATGAATGAATGAATGAATGAATGAATGAATGAATGATGAATAATGAATGAACGAACGAATTCGGGAATGGACAGATGAACAAATGGAGGGATGAACGAATGGACGGTTAAATGAATGAATGAATTAATGAATGAATAGCTAAATGAATGGACGGATGAATGAATGAATGGACGGATGAACGAATGAATGAATAGCTAAATGAATGGACGGATGCATGATTGAATAAATAAAGGAATGATTGTTGCAAAGTAAATGAATACAGAAATCAATGGTTAAATATATGACTGGATTTATACCTGTTGGGCTAGCTTTTTCTTGAGTTTTTCGATAGTCTTGTTCGTTGATTGAGCTCTTTTACGCTGAAACACAACAAATAACATCATATTAAAAAAGAAAAGAAATACAATCTAAAATGCACTGCAAAGAGGTGGTGTTTCAAACTCGATGATTTGCGAATCAACTATCATTCAAAGACTTGCATTAGCTCTGACAATGTTTGGTTTTGTCATTTTCATTCCGAGATTCATTCGACTATTTTCCTACACAGATGAAGTTTTAGATGATCCTACAGACAAATGGAACTTTAACTGTGATCTCTGTATATTTTCTTACCTTAGTGGCAGGCGACTCATCTGGACCAGAGCCTTGTCCTGTGGTACCTTGTTCTTTTCTGATTTCTGCTTTGAGACTGACTATTCTTCCTTTCAGTAAATCGAGGTCTGATTCACTAGCCACAGGAACCATTTGAGGTGCTGGAATAATATCACAGAGAGACATGTAAAGCAACAACAACAACATGCAAAAAATGTATTTGAAGCTCATGCAGGGAAAATGGATTCTTTGTTTTTGTCTATTCCCGTCTTTTTCCTGGTCTTACAAAAAATAAAAATAAAATCCATGAATAATAAAGTAAACATGAACAACCAAAAGCTTGTTAATGAAAGAACAAAAGAAATCATTTGAAGCGTTGAAAGTTAACACGGTTTACGTGACAACATACACTGTAAGTTAATTTCAATAAAAAATAATCAAATAATTGTTTTAAATAAACTTTGAATAATTGATTATTAACAGACTGACTCACAAACAGACGGACGAACAGACAGACAGACAGACAGACAAGCAAGACAGCATCATCAATCAAGTCTTTCTCAATATCCTAATGGAAATTTAACCTTTTGATCAACAGCCAAGACGGTTTTATTGTGCATACCTTCAGAGTTTTCATGTGGATGGAATAACATGTCTGCCAATGGGAGATACCACTTGCATACATACTGCTCATGTCTGAAATATCAAAGAAAAAAGATAACATAAAGTCACATTTTCCTTTGAAGGGATAGGATTGGTTGCTCAGTTGTCCCTTCCCGAATTAGTATTTGTGTCCCCGAATTAGTATTTGTGTCCCTGAATTAGTATTGTGTCCCCCAATTAGTATTTGTGTCCCTGAATTAGTATTTGTGTTCCCGAATTAGTATTTGTGTCCCTGAATTAGTATTTGTGTCCCCCAATTATATTTTGTGTCCCCGAATTAGTATGGATATCTTCCAGGCTAGATCTCATGACATGTTAAAAAAGTTTCAATCAATCAATCAATGCCAAGAAGCTGATGCATGAGATTTTCAAAGGTTAAAATCCTCTCTGTGAATGTTCCTTCATGGGTATCTGAAGCTGTCTCATCCTAACCCAAGCCACACTGAACAGAAAGAATATAAAACAACGCTGATCATATATATAGATTTAAGTGGTACAACTTTTAAGTAAAAAGGAAAATCTCAGTGAGTCCTGTGTTTCACAAGACACTAACCTTGCAGTCATTTTTCTCTTTGTACAAAGCAGTACATCATTGAACAGAAAAAGATGCCTAAACTTCCTGATACCATCTAAAAAACAAAAATGATTAGGTGATTTGCTTGAAATATAGAAAACAATCACACATCACCAATTTTATCTTTAGTATGCTTAGCTCAGCTTAGGAAATGGGAACAGCAGAACTCACATGTTATCACAATTACAGAAACCATCGCTTGAATAATAATCTTTAAAATGAGACAGTCATAGAATAGATCTGACAGACAGCAGTCAAGCAATCGCAATGTATTCTTATTCAAGGGTTTAAGCACTTCAATCTCATAAATTAGTTTTTCAAAAGCTAGTAACAGATACTGCAGATTTTTATTGTCATTATTATTGTTGTACCTACCTGTAAGTTCTACTAGAAATCCATCTTTTAGCAGCCTGTGATCTCTCTTCACTCTTGGTATATGCTTGGGAAGAATCAATCACAAATTTCCTCTCAGTTTTTGTAAAAACTCAACCTTAATTGAGCTATGATGAATTGATGACTTTTCACAGGCTGGGGAAGGGGGGGGGGTACCAATCACGGATCACAGACCATTTTTTTTAAATTTCATTGATCACGGTAATAAAGAAAAGCATTTCACGAATCACAAACTTTCACACTTGGAATCACAGCATATTTTTTCTGCTTTTCACAAGCCATGGCATAAATATGGGTTAAAGCATGGATCACGGAAACTCCTTCCCCAGTCTGTTTTCAGACAAGCAGTTCTACCTTCAATCTAATAAGTGGTACATTTGGTATAGAAAGTAAAATAACATTATGTAAAAACTTACTGGGCCATCTCTTTGGTCAACACCACTGACTTTGCCAAGGAATTCTTGTGTTACTACCTGGACTTCCAGTAAAATAGCATAATCTGGGTGGTCCTTAGGTGTCTGTTTTAATAA
Source organism: Diadumene lineata (assembly GCA_918843875.1). Taxonomy (NCBI): domain Eukaryota; kingdom Metazoa; phylum Cnidaria; class Anthozoa; order Actiniaria; family Diadumenidae; genus Diadumene; species Diadumene lineata. The sequence goes on from OU974070.1 coordinate 4,115,677, forward strand.
GTCCTAAAAACACACAAATTTATTGTCAAAGCAACTTATAATAATAAACATAATTGTTTATGTAAGCTAATTGTAGCATTTTGAAAAAAAAAGTTTATTGAGCCCTTTACATTTCCAAAGTTTAAAATAACTATATATAATCTAGAATTTTAGCTACTGTAACATATAAATCTCAACTTCAATAAATACACATGGAGAGAAAGCTGAATGCTGATAGATTATAGCTTCACTGAAAGAAATATTGGATTTTTCAATTGAAATAAGACATTAGCAGCTACATAAACACACCAATGAAGCATACAAAGTCCATCTGTGACAAAATAATGGTTATGATTTGTACAAGATGTGCAGTAATCTATCTTCACAAAGACATATGCACACAATTCCTTTAACCAGGTTTTTTTGGAATAATTGTATATATGAATGAAAAAATAACACAAAATCCACTGAAAAACAAGGGACATCTTGATTCTTTTGTTAATCAAGGCCCTACATAAAAAAAAATACTGTGAGTATAACACCTTGAGAATGTTATACAATTTAGAAAGGACACCATTCCTTTTATAATCCATTCAACTTTCTAAGGTCTATTTGTCAAAAAGTTTGAAAATTTAAAAACTGAAATGTTTTTCAATCAGAACAAAAACACATTGAGAGACCTTTTGCTGTTTATCTTTAAACTCCTTGCCCATAATTAAAAAAAACAAAACAAAAAAAACTGGCAACTCTTTTCCAACATTTAAAACCTCGAAAAATCAGACTTTTCTTCAAGACCTTTTCTCTTGGTCCAAAAAAGGTACTAATGAGGTAGCTTTTTAGTTAAATTTCTTTTAAAAATGCAAAAGCTTTGACAAAAATAATGTTTAAAAACATGTTGTTGTAAGTCCTCCCAAACCACTAATATATTTAAGCAAATTCTGATGCCAAGAAATTAAAATAACTATTATTGTCAAGACCCTCTATTATCCAGACTTTTTGTATTGAAAAGTAAGTGCCCGGATAATAACTATACTTTGGTATAAAAACAGTTCAACCTCAATTATTGAGGGTTGCTGTATTAATAGTTGAATAATTAATTCTACCCTCAAGTTATAATTAAAAAAAATTTCCCATTCAAATTGACATTCCTAATATAATTTATTTGCAGCCCAAGGCATGCTACTGTTGCCACAAAGATTTTCAATGGATATTTTGAAAACGTTCTTTATACTTTTCTATTGATTTGACAAAGTTATTTTAAGTTAAGCATACTAGGTAACTAGTGATAAAACTAGTGTTTAAACATTACAATTAATTATTTAAAAAATGTGTAAAATATATTGACTACAAAAAAAAGTGTGAAAAATCTATTTAAAAAAATTATCTGCTGACAACAAACCTTTTCAACTACCAGGTTCTTAAAACCTAGGTTCTTAAATGTGGGTGTAGTTTGAATGATGTTTCTCTGCTAAATTTGGTAGCTGCCAGCTGTCATGCCATATCCATTTACAAAATAATGTTTTGCAAAGTTTCTTCAATTCAGGACATCAAAACAAACCTTCCCTTTTGTAGCACAAAAAGTAACTCAAACCAAATGTTAAAGTTTGGATTATAATTGGTTTGAATTCATGGAAGATTGAATAAACTAAAAATCGATTAATGAACTAGATAATGCAGTCAAGGTGGATGAGCTTTATGTCTTATGATTTTTAAGGTTTTTGATGAATGTTTCATTAACAACATAAACAAAACAATTGCTCAGTTTTGAAAATGGGTTTTGTCATTTTCTGTTAAAACATTACATACCATGGCAGGAATTCTAGCAGGTGTAATTTTAGTTATGTTAATATTGTAAGTATGGCTATTAAAAAAACACCTTATATAAGGGGACTTAGGTTACAATATAGTTACAACTGCATGTCATTGCAGACAGCATTGAGAATAAGGTTCTTGTCGACTGTCAAACTATTAAGAGTAACACACAATACTAACTGTGAATATTAATACTGTGTTTATCACAAACACAAATTACAGGAGTAATATTGTGGACATCAAGGCAGATAAAGATTTATTACAGAATATATTTTTTCAAACGACTTTGATATCATGAAGATCAAATTGTGTGTGTGTCTTTGTTTCTTTGTGATGGTAGTGCTTGTTCCCAAGATGGTAAATACAAAGCCTGGTAGTCCTGAAAGAATTCTTCGTAAACGTTATCAACTAGTAAATAAAGGTTGGTAGATCAATTTTGTATGGACAATTTATTTGATGTATTAATTGAAATATCAAAGGAATTGGTAATGAATGAAGACTTAAAAACGTTTCATACATGTATATTATTTGATATATTTTACTGATCTGCCTACAAAAATGGTTTCAAACAAGGGATTTGATATTATTTCAAACAATATTCTCAACATGAAAAAATATTTAAAAAAAATTAAAATTACAACTCAAATGCTTGAATGCTAATAAATGTCCATGAAAACTCTGAACTTCAACAAGCTCATTTAATTTTAACTTTTGAACCTACCCATTCATACTAATGCTTATATAAAAATAATCAAGATAAATCATGATTCGTTGGCATTCATTCAAATGGTAATCAGAGCTTTGATTGACAGCAGTGGCCAATTAAGAGGGGGCCAAAAGAGCAGCAATCCCCCTTTATTTCTCTCTGCAAATACCCAATGAATTTTCACAGGATGAGCCAGACACAGTGAAGTGAATGAGTTGAAGTATGGTGACCTAAGTACACATCAGTCTTCATACCCAAGCTAAACATAATGCAATGTAAAAACATGGGGATGGTATAGTTGCCGAAAGGTCACAAGTCAAACTTCTAGTGATTTCACATCATTCTGTGTTTGAACTTCTTACTCTTCTGTGTAGCATGCAGTAGCTTTAAATACCCATAAAAAGAAGCAAAGATGGAAAGAGACTTTGACATTTTGAATTCACTTGAATAGTAAATACTGCACCTTTGCTTTTCAGATGATTGTGAAGACAAAGACCCATATGCATGCTTTTTTGATATAATACACAATCAAAACATTGAGACATGTGACATTAACAAATGTCCTAAAACTTGTGGGTATTGTAAGTATCAAAAATGTAATGATGATTGTGTTTCTTATTAAGATTACTGGTGCGATATTACATATGTTTACAAGGAAACAAATTGTTTTTTATTTTGAAGGTAAACAATAACAATTGTATGCAAAAATCGTGACCAGAAAAAATGTTGAAATTTGGAGCAATATTTTTATTGCTTAACAAACCTTTTAATCTTAATCCAAAGAATGTAATTAGGAGATTCCAATTAAAGGGAAAATTGGGGTCCCAGTGATACTTTTAAAGCTAACCTAAAAATGTCCAATGTTTTTTTTAATTTTGATGTTTTGGATGTAAGCACGTAGGTGATATTTTTTATTTAGGCCAACATAAAGTATTTCAAAGTTTTTTGGTGTAAAAAGTCTGCAAATGGCCAGATTTTACATCTAACAGGAAAGATGTGTGAGCTGGATGTGCAGAAACAAGGGCCCTGTACTACCTTAATAGTTTAATGGGGGCTGACCTCAATGGATGCAATTTGTAACATTTATCTTTTTTTACAGGTTGAACAAAAGACTAAAAGACAATAATCATAATTGATTATAATTCATCATTTATCATAAAAGCTATTGAATAACAATTATTTGCTGTGATCACATGTATTTTTGATAAAGACAATCATAAATTGTATACATTACTCTCCCACCAAAATGACCATTCAGGGGTACATCCAGGGAGGGGGACTGGGGTAACTTCCCCCCTCCCCCCCAAAGAAAAAAAAAATTTAATGATTTTTTTACTTCTTTTATAATTTAAAGGCAACTTTAATTTTTTTTCCTTTCATGTACTGAAATAAAATGATTGATATCAACCGAATACATTTTGAGTGTTTTACTTCTCATAATAGAATGAACTGCAATGAATGACGTACTAGAAAATGCTAATGAGAATCCAAAAAGGATATATTAGCGAAAATAGTTGGGAAATTCCCATTGGTCCCTCTCCTTAAAAAATCCTCGACCTGCCACTGCCTTGTACATGCAGAATACTTATTCAAAAATAAACATTACTGTTAACAAACACAGTTAGTCATTTAGAATACTTACGCTTATAGCAGTTACATATCGTCCCATTCTATCCACTGGCTTACTAAACAGACTTTCAAGGGTAACCTTCTCTTCGTTAAATGTTAATTTGACTTCCTATAGAAAGTAGAGGGTGCATGAGTCCTGCAGCTATGATCTCATTAACATAAAATGTGCAACATGAATACCATTAAATAGTGATATTTAATGCTATTAAACTGTAAAGTGCAAACACTAAATGTGTGCAACAATTGTCACTATTTAGTGGTAAAAGCGCTATTCAAACAAATAAAGAAAACAATAGAATTAGCATAAAATAGCATTATTTAGTGGTATTTATGTTGCACACTTTTAGTGTATGCACTCTACAATGTTCTTTTGTTTAAATAGTGTTGTTTACTAGTACTAAATAGTGATTGCACACAATTAGTGTTTGTATTCTAGTACCTTATTAGTACTATTGTTCATCTATGTAATCCTATCAGCCAATAAATAAATAATAAAGTAAAAGCTTACCTTACTAAAAATTTGATTAAATTGCTCATTTGATTTACACTTGTGGATAGTTTCAATGGCAGTTCTATAGTTCTGCATATAGTCTCTGTAAACATCAAACTGATATACCTACAACATACACATCACAATCAGAGTTTAAAAAACAGAACCTTGCAAAATATCACAGTTAATAGATCGAAAGCAATTGTTATTCACAGGGATGTTTAATGACACTGCTGATACTGTATTTATTAATAAAGACTATTATCTGATATCATTGTCAATTAGGCAATCAAACAAAGGTCTGCATCTCTTTCTGGTGATGGCAATATATCTTTTATTCTGACAACCAATCTAAACCAAGCAAACATTTTATCATTCTTGTCAAAACCATTAATAATGCACGATCCAGAACAATACGGGAACAATGCAAAATCACTACCATGAAGTGATCTGTATATCTGATACAGAATTTGTCCTGATTTGCATAAGGTCAAAACTAAAATATCTCAGCCAAATGATACTGAATTCACTTTTTTAAATCAAAATCGAAGCATTAACCTGCACATTTGATAAGTAATACACAATATTTGCATCTGATTTGTATGGGGTTTTAAACAGCTCGTTTTCAGTTTGCTGCTTAAAATCCTCATACAGATCAGATGCTCATTTTGTATATGTCACACAACACAACATTAGTAGTAGTAGTTACCATACCAGACTTAGGAATAAATCTCCAATCAGTTGCCTCATATTCCAATTGCCTAGGCGTATTTCAAGGTCACGATAAAACTTTTCATGCATCTTGAAAAGTTCTTCCATTTTGTAGAAGATTTTGTTGAAGTCTTGCGTAGAAAGAATTGGTACTGTTGTTGCTAGGGAAGCCTTGATGGGCTTCATGTACTGTAAAAGAACATTTCAAGATTTTAAATAATATTAATAACTTTTTAGCTACTGCATTTGTGACTAGATGAAATGGTTCAATTCTTTAAAGCGATAGGTTGCAGAAATTAAATTAACAAATAAACTTACACCAAACCATGACTACACATGACAATATCTTTTATCGTGTGTTTTCCACACATCATTTCCCAACTAAGGATTAGGAAATGTCACACAATCTCAACCTGGCTTCATATTTATAAACAAATTTTGACTCTGATTTATAAACACAAGATAAGTCAAATACTTCATTATCATTACAACAATCATCACATCTATTTCCATTGTTATTGGATCATTTCTATCCTCTATGACGTTTATAATACTGTTGTAACAGTGAGAATGAAATAAGAATATTTTGAAAAAGTGTGATACAATCTTATACCTAGGGGTGCTCTCTAGGGTAGTGCAAGGAGGGTTGAAGAAAGTCAGAGAGCAACAGCCTCCTAGTCCCCATTTTGGACGAGAGAAATACAGTACTTTTCTCACCTTATACAAAAGATTCAGACATTCTAAGTAAGCTTTTTCACTGTCCATTACTGCTGACGCTACCCATTTCCTGTTTTGTAGTTTATGAGCATCATCTTTACTTATTTCGGCATCCTGCAACAATGTAGAAAACAGAAGACAGTTAAACTCATGGTGTATATAATATATGCTATTCATAAACAAACTATAATGAAATGTAAGAAAAGATACTTAGAATTGAATTCAAACGATAAAGAAAATGTGTCTTTTGGTAAAGTTATCATAATTTCTATGAATTCAAAACAATCAAATCATATGCCATAATGTCAGAATTGGCACGATCATAAAAGTTAATATACCATTTCACACTTGTGTTAAAGACCACATATTAACAATGAAACTTACTGTATTTACAGTACTGACAGGTGATGAAAGTGGTGATGATGGAAAATCAACATTTTCCTGATCAAGAATGACATTGGACCCTCTACTCCGTCTAAGCTTGCGTCTCTCATCTTCGGCTGTTGTCAGAAAAATACGGAACTGCACTCCTTCACCTTTGGTTTTAGATATATCACTTTGACTTTGCGACAGTGTTTGATTTTCCTGGTCCCCTGGTAATTCAATGACAAACAACAGTATCATTATCATCAATGTTATCTTTATAATGCAATATTATAAACTATTAAAAACTGATTTGCTTATACATTCTATGAATGAATGGATGAATAAATGAATGAATGAATTTATGAATGATTGAATGAATGAATGAATGAATGAATGAATGAATGAAAGATTGAATGAATGAATGAATGAATGAATGAATGAATGAATGAATGAATGAATACAGAGTGCAAATCCTGACTAACAAACAGACAATGTTATAGTAATAATGAAGGTGTTTTGAATGGCTTTTTTTTATTTGCCATAAAGAACAAATTGGTGTTTTTATTGGCCATTTTGAAAAGACAATGATGTCAAAAGGCTATTGTCTGTTTAGCCAATCACTGATATAAATGTATTTTTGGGGTGGTTGGGGTGAGGGGAAGGGGGGAATGGGTTGAGGGCAATAATTGTTTTGATATTTTCAAAGTACAAGGCATCATATTCCAAAATGCAATAGGAAAAGAATACATAATGTTTTCTGTTTTTAAAAAGATATAATATATTAACATAATAATATAAAATAGACAAACCAATCACATCATGTTTAGCCATATTGGCAATAATCAATAAAAGAATGTTCAAATATTATCATACATACTATCATTTACTTTTAAAAAGCCACAACTAAATCTACATAATTTGCAGGTGCCAGGTGTGAAAACATAAACAAAGAAGAGATGTTTTTAATAGATCTATTTGATAGCAATAAAGGACTTCTGAAGTATATGCAATGATGACTATAAGATAAACAGATCATTTCATGGTCAAAATAAACAGCCCTAATACGTTATACATATTGCAAAAAAAAAAGCTTTTTTTAATGGCAGCAAATTTCCTTTTTTCTCAAAAAAAAAACAACAACTAAGTATTCCCAAAACGTAAACATGAATAAACATAGCATATCCAACACAGCAGCTTTTGAGCCGAGACTATGAAGGGAACAGTGTTGTTGGTATTGCATGCCATTAAGTATACAATATGCAAACTATAATAATAATTTATTGATGTAACATTATTGCTTGAATAAATTGAAACTGAAATTAATGCAACATCATAGTTTTTAAGACATTCATTTGCTGCAGTGTTCAAATGAGTAAATTTATGATATATATGACTTATGGTGCAAAATTATTTTAGCATAAGAAGTACATTTATCAACTTCTGGATATATTGTAATGAGTCAACCAAAATAAAGAACACAATTTAAAAGAGTAGATTTCAAAATTTAATAATTAAATCATTTTTTGCTTTGTAATATCTAAGTGTTGTTTTATATTTCTAATATTTTTTGTACTAAAAACCATAAAATGTACTGTAGTTGTACTGTAATACAACATTTTTTTCAGTTGCATTTCATCAAAGATCCAGAAAATGAACAAAGAATGCAGTAAAATATCAACAAAGACACCCCAAATGTTTTCTTAATTAAAAAAATTAATGTAAACAAACTAAGCACCTACTGAACATGATTGAAGCACTTTAATATCCATTAAAATGTTTTCAAAGGAAAAACATACAAATATACCAAAACAAAATATTCAGTAAGGGCTGGAGCAATAATCTTATGTGTTGTCTTTGACATTATGATTTAATTTTATTCAGAAGATCAAACATTCTTAAGATTTGCTGTCCAACTAAATTGTCAACAAAAACAGAGTTCAAAGGATTTAAATGGCAAAATAATAATATGCATCTGTGGTCAATAAGTGCTACAGTAATTCCAACCAGCAAATATCAATAGTTTGTTGGATATATGCATCCCCTATATATCAGATTAAAGAGACCTTATAGCTTAAATTCAAGATAAATTGCTGACAGAAATATTTGATGATTGCTTAAAAAAATAATGGTTCACATCAATGTTAAGATAACATTAGTGTTGTGGACCAACAAAAAATGGTATCTGGTATATAGTCAAAGGTTGGTATATAGCAAAATACGAAATTCAAATAATTGAAAATATCTTAGGAAGTCTTGAACTATAATGACAAAACTGATATGTAAACAGAAAATAGCACGTAATTATCTTTGAAAATGCTTTGACATGATGAAATGCTAGTAGCAACATTTATTACTATGAAATTGGACAGCACTGTATTGCGACATAGTAAAAAAAATTAGTAAAACCAACAACTTTATTATTTTAGCTATATATTTTTCAAAAGAATAGGAAAATAAAAAAATGAGGTAAAAGATTGATATGAAGTAGTTAGTGCTATGTTGTAAATTATGTGTTGTAATTTATCATTATATTGCTAGAATTTATTATTATACATAACAACAGTGAACTTTAGAATCAGTATTATAATCTTACGTTACCTTAATAACATACTGAAAGTCTAACTATTCTAACAAATATAAGAGTGGTATTATTTTACTTTTAATAATGTTGTCACATATACCTTCATATCCTTCTTCTTCTTTACTGAATACCTCGTCTTCCTCAGAGTAACCTCTACTCTTGGTTTTCACTTCAATGGGGGTACCAACGGTATGGGCCCGGACCATCCCCTTCTTACTTCGACGTCGAGGAGGTTTGGCAGGGGGTTTGGGTTTGGTGAGTGAATCTCCTTGGATGGGTGCTGAACCTTCACCAAGTGATGATGTTTCATCTTGATCAGATGACTCTCCTGAGTGGATTTCCGACATTGCAACATCTAATGCATATGGACTAAGACACGAGTCAGTACTAATTGCACTGGCAGTAGACAACGCGGATTGTAATTGTTTTTTCCTCGACATACCGCCATTTTTTCGAGGAAAACCATATGAAATGCGGCCACTTCCCTCCGTAACAGCATAATCTTCCTCTTCGCTGCTATTTTCTAATTCTATTCCTTCTAAATATGAAATTAAATCGTCCACAACTACAGTTTCTTGATCAAGGTCTTCTTTACTCTCTGATAATTCAACTAAAAATGTTTCCTCCTCAGCTAGTGTAGGTCGATCTTCGCTCGAGTTCGAACGTCTATCATCATCATCCTGTTTGGCTTGCATTGAGCTGTCATGTCGACTCATTATGTCTTCTGTTTGAGAATCAATTGATTCCCCTGCCTTTAAATTGACATCACACGACTCTAGAACTTGTTTAGTGTGTGTTTCATTGGTTTTGGTTTCGAATGGGGTTGATGTATCGGGGATTTGATAGTTCCCACACGAATATGGTCGGGTAGCTTGCTCGCTCTGCCATTTACAACTACGTTCAGTGTTTAGAGGCAAACTTGCCGACTTCAATGAACCCCGTAAAGAATTCGCAGTTATGTTTTCATGATCTTTGTTATCACCCTTAGTATTTAGACCAGCATTTTTGACTTTTGTTGAATCCATTTGACAAGAATCGCGTGCAGTAATCAAGTCTGTTTGATTTGATGTGTTGTTGACCGCGCCATCTTCATTGGATGAGAGCTTTTCCTCGATATCATACGGGAGGTTTGGGCCGCTCAAAAACACTTTATCATTCTGGTTATTTAATAATTCAACATCTCGACCAGCAGATGGTTGTGTTGTAGAGCTGGGAAACTCGACTCCTGCCAGATGTAATTGTTGTTCATCGACAGCCCGGTCTTCACTTCCGCCATGGGCAAAATGACCTGATTCGCTGGCGTTTACTCCAGTTAATAAAGTCCGTTTTTGTTGCTCTTGTTTCGGGTCAATCGTGAATGCAAAAGAGCTACCGCGGACAAGAAATGGCTCGTCTTCAGTTTCAGGGTTTGGGTTCAGCTCTTGGCAATGTGTTGGTTCAAGTTCTTGTGTTGAAGTTTCTATGTCACTTCCATCACTTGAGAAGCCCAGCGTGTCAGAAAAAACACGCCTTAGAACTCCACACACCTCTCCTTTAAAGTCATCGTAGTCGTTAGAGTTTACTATTCTTGATAAAAACCTGAATATAAGCCCTTCGTGCTCAAGGATACGCAAAGCTTCTTTCAAATTCTGTTTGCAAAGGTCAACGCGGTCTTGCAACTCTTCTGCACTTTCGAAAAAGTCAAGGTCTGGAAGTGTAGAATCAGGGCAATTTCTTTCCCAGAAAGACGTAAAGGCAGCTCTGTTTTCCATCGGAGACCTCCTCTACAATCATAGAATAAGAATATCTCAATTTCTCGCCATTTCTGGGTGAAACAGTTAAAGTGAAAGGAAGTGTTTTGATTTGAGATGTCTGATATTTATTTTCTGCAGAATGTCCGAGTGGGTTACGGCGGTGTGTGGCCAATCAAAATATTTAGAATAGCTCCCGATCTTCTACGAATCAATTACGAAGCTGATTTGCTTGAAATCGGAGAAAGTTCGAAAAAAACTTTACGAAACTCCACCAAAACTCGAAATCAAACCATCGAACTGTTTTTTGAAGGATAAACATTGTTATATTTCACAAACGATACTAAAGTTTATGTTTAACAAACATTTACTTTATCCTACATATCATGGCTAGCAAGCACCCCTTACCTTACGATAAATGCCTCCCTGTCTGTGAAAATGTTTCATTTTGGATAGATCGCACCACTCGATTTTGATCTACATGAAAACGTGTGTGTTACTTGTTATTATTCGCAGAATTCTGTCCAACAAGGAACATTCCTGACACATTGATAATCCGTTTGTCGTGACATTAAAGGTCACACACATTCTGGGGTCGAGTCAATCGTACATAATGGTTGAGTTAGATGCGCTACATTGCATTTTCCGGATGTTGAGCGAGGTTCGATGACGTGTTCACACACACCGTGGAAATTGAGCAATCAAAAAAAATGTATATATCATTTTAAATATCACAAAAAAATTGATCAACTGATAAACATCAGCCCTCGGCTGCCTATGTTTTATAAGATTCCGGAAAAGGCGACAAAGGAATGAATACACGAGGTACTTTAAAACGATGAAGTTGACGTCATTGCTATATATAGAGAGAGGCTGACGTCTACCTAATGGGTGACGTCAGAAAATGCTTAGCAATCCTGGAGTGTTTATTTGTTGTAAAAAATATGCAAATATTATAAAACTTCCATTATAACGCAGTTTCTCATTTGCAATTCAAAGACCCTTTAGTTTGCTTCATTGAATTAATGTCAAAGTTCATGTATGCTAGCGGGTTACAGCCGATTTTCATGACCTTTTACTGACTCATGTTTTATTAATGGTTGCCACAGTTCCGTTTTGAAATTACTCAATTTCATTCTAGGTATCATATATCTTGTGAACTTTCATCTTGCTCTATTCAGAGAAAATTTGTTCCGGGAAATACCTTGAATTCCTCATGAATACAAGATAAGAAACGAAGAGTCTTGGATTTTCTGGGCTTCCTGTACTACACCACAATGACGAGCTAAGGACTGGGCTCTAAATTCAAGATGGCGGACGAGTCTTTTGATAGAAGTACTCCGGTGCCTGTTCCGGGCGCTATTGGGATCTTGAAAATGAGTGCAATCATCCCAGCTATAGAGGAAGCAAGAAGACAAAGGCCACCAATCGTGCCATCACTTGGCTTGCCACAAGCTACGAGAACACCTCAAGAATTGATGATTGAAAGAGTTATGGAAAACTGTGCCTTCAAGTCAGCTTTAGCAGGAGTAGCAGGTTGTTGAAAACTTGCTCAACAAATTGAAATGTTTTAAAAGTTAACCCTACCTCAGAAATGAAGAGCAGTTTGTTTCTTAACTTGCATGTACAAATTCAAATCAGTATAAACAATAAACTCAAGATTTATTTGAAATACAACGACTGTCACATGGACACAGCATTACAGCCAAATTCGTTGTATCGCGACCAGCCGTTTTAAAACTTTGTTTTCATTTTGGTCTTTTCTGAACCGTCAATCAATTTCATTGGGCGGAGCTTGCCCTAACATGTTCTGTCATTGGTTAATCTAAAATAAACTCCGCCCTTGAAATTGATTGACAGTTCAGAAAAGACCAAATCAAAACAAAGTTTTGAAACAGCTGGTCGCGATACAACGAATTTGGCTGTAAATCACATCATGGGCTTCCTGTCTATCTGATCAGAACGCCCATGTATGTATCCACTACTGATCATTTACTGTTGTTTGATGATTGTTCTAGGTTATGGTCTTGGTTTAGTTTTTGGCTTGTTCACAGCAGGAATGGAGTCATCAATGCCCAATCCCATGACAGGTGTAGCTGACCAATCAGCCAAAGCTATTTTAAACGACATGAAGGCTAGATCACTTTCTTATGGCAAAAACTTTGCAATGGTTGGGTTGATGTTTTCTGGCACAGAATGTTTAGTTGAAAGTGTAAGTATTTCTTTGTCAATAATGAACATTGAATATATTGTACATGGGGTAGGAGCCCCAATCATTGTATGGCAGAATGTTGGAGTAAAGATCCTCACTTTCAGGAAAAACTGCTTCCCAGTGGACCTCTACAATAATATTGGTGAAATTCTAATTGAGGAATGGATTTTGTTGTTTGCAGTATAGAGGAAAAACCGATTGGAAGAATGGTACTCTTTCTGGGGGAATTACTGGTGGCCTGCTTGGTCTAAGAGGTAAAATACATATTTGCTTTTAAGAGACCCTTAGACAAAATTGCTCACAGATCAGATGCAGGTGGATCTCAAATGCATGAAACTAAGCTTGAATAATCCTGGAAAGGATAATTATCTACTGTCACTACACTATAGCCTCAGAAATACTGTAATGTTTATGGGATTAGTCTGTGAATGAATGAACAAGATTACACATATCTGCTCATGTGCCTTCAATACTTGATAAGCCATTTGCAAATGATGTTCTCCCCATCCCCTTTTTATTCTCTGGAACTTTACGGATTATCTTCTACTCCCAAAATCTTTCCAAATTTGTTTTTGTCCAGAATATGAAAAATTTTCACTCTTAATTATCTTAGTTATTCATTTTATATCCATCTGTTTCAGCTGGAGGCAAGGCTGCTTTATTTGGTGCAGCTGGGTTTGCAGCATTTTCTACTGTTATTGACTATTTCCTAAGATAGCATGGTTTGATGACCATGTCAGTTTTGCTTTGCACTATACAGATAGCTTAAGGGAAGCTAAGAATCTTAAAGAGACAAGCATAAGGCCAAGAGGAGTTCTGCCTGGTAGATATGCTTTACAGATCTGTTCTAGACAGAGAAAGAAAAGTTGTGCTCTGTGCTAATACCTTTCCATTTTTACAAATGGCATGACTGATGATTATTACCTATGCACAAGGCGTGAAGTCGAGGAAAATGTGGAAGAATAATGTACAAATCAATACCAAGTGTACCAATCTTCATCCCTTAATGATGAACCCTTAATCACATGTAAAACAAGCAAATTATTTTTGAGGGGAAGAGGTACTATGGCATGACCCAAAAATGAAATAAAGAAACCAATCATTATGGAATGCAAACCATGATATATAATATAAAAACTGTTTTATAGTTATTTCCAGTCAAGCCTGTGCCTAACAAGTGAAATAGACACAAGCATAAATGTTCAAACATCAAGCCTGGCCCTAACAAGTGAAATAGACACAAGCATAAATGATCAAACATCAAGCCTGTGCCTAACAAGTGAAATAGACACAAGCATAAATGATCAAACATCAAGCCTGTCCCTAACAAGTGAAATAGACACAAGCATAAATGATCAAACATCAAACCTGTGCCTAACAAGTGAAATAGACACAAGCATAAATGATCAAACATCAAGCCTGTGCCTAACAAGTGAAATAGACACAAGCATAAATGATCAAACATCAAGCCTGTGCCTAGCAAGTGAAATAGACACAAGCATAAATGATCAAACATCAAACCTGTGCCTAACAAGTGAAATAGACACAAGCATAAATGATCAAACATCAAGCCTGTGCCTAGCAAGTGAAATAGACACAAGCATAAATGATCAAACATCAATCCTGGCCCTAACAAGTGAACTAGACACAAGCGCTGTACTTGTGAAATGGTGTGAATGCACAAGTAATAGTGTAAGACAAATGGAAAGTCTTAATTGTTATGCTTAGATTTGTGGCAACTTCACAAGTGAGGCCAGCACAGGAGAAAGGAGTATGATTTTCACTTGTGTTTGCATCTATTTCACTAGTGAGGCTATGGCTTTGGTTACTTCTACTGAAGAGAGACTTTGTGATCTAGAACTGAAAGTACTAATATAAATAATATTGCACAAACTAATACTATACATTATTTTTATGAACCTGTTGCATTCTTCAAATCAGTTTTAGCCCACTGTGCAAACTAGTACAATAAATAAAACAAAGTATAGTTTTGTAGACTTCTATTCAATTTCGTCATGATTTCTACAGATTTAGAAAAAAACTTGCACTTGCCTCGTACTGTAATAAAAATATTAAAAAGTGTTTTGTCTTTGTTTATTGACATCATGAACGCAACAAAAATTTAAAATGATAATCACATTTCAGTGATAGGAAATTAAAAAAAATTAAGGGTTAGTTATTTGTTGATAAGTGCAAAAATTATTTACAATGGCAAAAATAACAGTTTAAAAATAGTCATTTGAAAAATAAACATCTTGCTTTTTACTTCTAAAAATCTCAACTTTTATCTTACAACCATACTTTTCAATAATATCTCCCTCAACTTCTTATCACTAAAATGGTGTCTAGCAAGTTTAAAAAGTATCTTTTTGTCAAAATGTTATTCTTGACAAATATGTGTTTGCAGTGCCCAATGTCTTTTCACCTACAGTGTGTTCTAGCTAGAGTACATTGTCTATGCACTCATACACAACAGTAACATTGTGTATATAGATCTACTAAGCCTGAACTAACACACCTATTTCTCAAAGACGTCTGCAAGAAAGCCTTATTTCAACACAGGCCAGTAAAATAAAAATATATATATTAAATTTAATAAAACATTAAACTAAAAAGATGAACATCTTCATGGCATTTTTTGGACTTTTCCTTGATGTTTATATTCAGTGTATTTCTTTGATGATCCTCTTACAAGATCAGCTGGATATTTCTGTTCATTCAGTTTCATCTTTTTCAATACTTCTTGAGGAAGATCAATATGACACTTTTCTGACAGTCTTACAAGGTAGATTAAAACATCGCTTAGTTCATGACCTAATTGTTTCTTTTCTTCTGTAGACCAATCTATTAAAAGAAAATGAATCAGTCAAAAATTAACGTTTGCCCTTACCAATCCATAATTTACCCTAAACCCTTAGATAAACGCCAACTCTAATTTACCCTACTAAGGTTAAATATGATTATGTTGTTTCAGGAGTTTCAGGATGTTGATACATTTATAACATTTTCCCTTGTTTTAGAGATGGAAGGAACATCAAATCTCCTCTTGTTTTATGTATGATTAATATATAAAATCTAAAACTGAAGTAACTTTTCCTTTCCTTTTCCTAACTTTCCAAAACATCTTAATCCCTTTAAAAAGTTCCAAGAGAGAGATTAATACAAACTGTTATTATTCTTACCAGGTAACCCTTCTTTGACTTCACCTTTCCACTGACTATTAACAGAACACAGTGTTTGGAAATGAGATATTTAACTTTTTGTGATAAATCAACTAATGTATGCATTTGAATTGTTCTATACTTACAATAGTTCAGAAACTTCGCCAACCTCACCAACCTGTCACATAGAAAAATAATATACTTTATAAGCCTAAATTATTCAATGGAGGATTCAATAATATTGCTTGTTTTCTTAGCAGAAAAAAGAAGTTGATGGGTGATAATGACATCTTAACAAAGACTTATATATCATGATCTATATTTGTAAACAATAATAAAGTATAAGTAATAGTATTATAAAAATAATTGTTAATACATGGGCCTAACCAGACGTTTACATGGTGGGGGGAGGGATGGGGGTGCACATAAACTCTGGACCATTGATGGGTTTTTAGTAGATTTTTTTTTAGCTTTCATATCATTTTTACAAAGTTGGCTTTTAAAATACCCGTGAAAACCACATTACAATTTATTGCGTTCACAGTCCTATTGAATGAATTTATTATTTGTATTTTTGGTGATTATTACACCTCATTACAACCCATTACACTTTGTCATGTTTTTTTCACAGTGGTCTTTCACACAAATAAATATTAGTTTTGAGTGGACCTTTTGCTTTTCTAAGGGGGGTGGGGGTGCACATGCACCCTGTGCCCTCCCCTTGGTTACAGCCCTGTAATAGATGTTAGAAAGTACATAAATATTTATTTATTTATTTATTTATTTATTTATTTATTTATTTATTTATTATTTATTTATTTATTTTTTTGCTTTCACCAATCTTGTAACAAACTTTTCAATGGGCTTTTGAAGAGCACATATTGTAATGCAATGGAGTGCTTATATAGCGTTCTCCTCCTAGATCCGCACCAGACAGCCTAGCTATGTGCCATGCATCAATGCAGTGATGATGTTAACGTACACCTACCATTGCCAACAGCAAGTTTCTGGGTTGATGAAACTTGTCCCAGTCCCTCTCTCGTGCAAAATGTGCTTGTAGACACCGGCTGCAAAAATATCCAAAAAAAGCACGAAAAACACCAAATGATTTACTAAAAACGCACACAAAATAATGATATGTTAATAGACCGATTCACATTCAGTTATTTAGAATAAAGTATCGCAAAGCTTTGCGCGGTAAAATACAAAAACACGAGTTTCACTCACATTCTTTCGAGCGTTGGTTCCTCTGTAAAACGAAATTCTTCTTTATTTTCGACTTCCATGTCTTCTCTATCTAAGCAGTTACCGTTGGCTAGCATTTGCAGTGTTTAAAATAAGAGGAAATTTGATAAAAACCTGCTTTAACAGTGTTCGATGTCTGCAGTGCACACCACAACGAAAGTTCAAGGATCATATGTACAGCGGCGGGAAAATGACGTAGTTACACTTCGGTTCTTACCCATGAGCTTTAGCGAGTATCAATAAAGTCAACACGCATGCGCAAAAACTTTCCCTACGCCATCTTGGATTTTGCCGGCTGAAGTCGTTGGTAATTTGTGTCTTTTCCTGAGTTTTGCAGCCACAAAAATATCATGGGACTCGCAAGACAAGCGTACAATACCTTATTTAGACGCAGCTCAACCTTCCTGTTAACTATAGTTGTTGGTGCAGTACTTTTTGAGAGAGTATTTGATGAAGGTTTAGATAGAACTTGGGAGAATATGAATCGAGGGGTAAGTTTATGAAAACTCTGTTTTAATGGATCGGAGTTTGTCAAACGTTTTTTATACAAAACCTTTATAAATATATAAATAAATCCATAGACAAATAACTACTTTTATCATGAACTGTCGACAACCTGGGTATCTTAGCAAAATTAATTAATATTTATCTATTTGTTGATCATATTTATATGATATCAAGTATCATGCTGGTTTTTATCTCTTAATTAACATTATATCCGTTTTTTTTTTTTTTTGACACTGTCCAAAATAGATGGGACATAATACAGTTAGCTACCATTTCTTGATCCTTTCATAATAAATCTATGAGCAATGAGGTCAAAAATACCTATGTTAAATTATGATATAATATCGCTTAATCTGGAGAAACAATTCAATCATCACAAGTGGTATCCATTGGTAAAATCTAGTCTGTCCACATTTTGATAGCTCATTAATAACCAAAAACAAATACTACATTTTTGCTTGGAATTTGAATACAAGCAGGTGATTGAGTTGCAAAAAAACATGAGCTCAGTAGTATCAGTATGAATTTGTTTTGCTTGTCGTTCCAGCAGCAAGACTACACTCAGTTGCAAAATTGTTGGGACATCGATACTTTTTCCTGCTCCCTTTTGAAATTTCTCCTATTTTTATGTATAAATTGTTTTCACCCGCTTCAAACCCCTCCACCCCTGATACAATGTTGCATTGGCTTTGTTGTGATATGTTATTCATCATCAGCCAATATTGAGTGTTTTCTTCTAAATTATGTGTAATGTCCCAACAAATTTTGCAATTGAGTGCAGTTTATAGGAACTAGAAGATCAAACTCAGCAGCTGTTTTCTTATGCTAAAACACAATAATTGAAAGAACATGAAAAAAGTGTTAAAAACCACACAGAAGCTCACTTCAGTTTTTTTATTATGAAAGATTTTCTTGGCATCTCAATCAATCACATGTATGTAGATGTTGATTTTTTACTTGGCCATAACTTAATTTTGTGCAATGTTTTTGCTGTAGAAACTATGGAAACATATCAAGCATAACTATGAGCAAGAAGAGGAATAAAGAACAGCTGAAGAAAAACAATACAGACACTTTTTATTAATCAAATGGATGGCAGTTTGAACTACTGACCTATAATTATTCTTGGAATGTTATGAGGAAATAACTGTATAATTTGTTGTCAATGATATTGAGTGTAATTTATCATATTTCAAATCCAGTGTTTTATTGTACATCTAAAATGAAACTTTGATGTAGTTCTGAAAAGGAACAGTCAACCATTTGGGTATTTTGCTATTGTATAGTTATTAAAATGTAAAACTACATTTTGTTTACTTTCTCTTGGTAATTTAAAGAAGCATAAGTTGTGCTTCTAATGTGTTACAAGCTGTCTTCTTTTCTGGCAGAATCTTTCTTAATGTCCCAAGCTGAAAGACTGTATTTTAACAGTTTGTTTGTACATGTCCCAAAGTACCAAAAAAGAAAATGAGTGGAATTGTGTATATTAACAAAAAATGATAAACGGTGTACCGTTTACATAAGGTTTTTGTAGACGGCTAGAGAAACAGACATGAAAAATTGAGTGGTGTTCAGTAATGATGGGAACCTGACATGACAGTACATTTCCTCTTGGGGACAGTTAGAGTGCATGCCATATAAGCGTGAAACAATTCCTAACTATTTAGCGCTTAATAGTATTTAGTTATCAACTACATAGTTATCAACTAACTAACAATGCGCCAAGGCATAAACTTAAGACAAAGAAATTGAAAGACACGTTACAAGGAATGTTGCATGTTTTGTTTTATTGCACATCTTTTGTTAGTTAGTTGATAACTATGTAGTTGATAACTAAATACTATTAAGTGCTAAATAGTTAGGAATTGTTTCACGCTTATATGGCATGCACTCTATATGAAGCTGGGGTAAAGTTATCCACTCCTTAGAATTCGTTCAGAATTTATCCAGTGTCAATAGCAATTTATCTGTTTGATAGTGCTAAATCCAGACTTTGTACTACTAACTCCAGTTGTGAAGGAAGAAAATAATTGGATATCCCTGTCTGTTAATCAAATCCTCCTTGTGCAAAGGCTATCAACTTAGAGTGCACACACTAAAAGTGTGCAACAGAAATACCACTAAATGGTGCTATGTTATGCTAATTCTATTGTTCTCTTTTGTTTAATTAGTGTTATGTATTACTAAATAATGATTACTGTTTCAAACATTTAGTGCTTGCACTATATTATTTTTATTTATTTATTTATTTATTTAATTATTTGTTTGTTTGTTTGTTTGTTTATTTATTTATTTATTTATTTATTTATTTATTTCTTTATTTATTTATTTATTTATTTATTTATTTATTTATTTATTTATTTATTTATTTATTTATTTATTTATTTATTTATTTATTTATTTATTTATTTAATTTTTTTCGCTTGAAAAGTGGAACCTTCCAGCTTACTAGGGCGTAATCTAAATCCACGAGTTATATCTAACTAGAGAGACTGGGCACCAGTAATGTCCATTGGAGTTGTCATATACAAACCTGAGAGGAAATGTGTTGTTCTTCGTTCAATTTTATACAACAAATCTCGACTCGTAAGTCTCTAAAATGGGTGCTGGTGGCCTAAACGGAGAGCTAAGAGATAACTCAAATACTTACATAGACACTGTACTTCAATATCACCTGAACGGGATAAGAGAAACGCGAACTTCGGGGCCGTATCAGCCTCCGTATCAGCAGCAATTCTCTTTTGGTACTTCGAACGTCAATCCAACGTTTCCGTCTTCTTCGTCGTCAAATACGACTTCAAATCCGTCAAGTCCGACGCTTAGTGACGAAGTGATGGTTTGTTATTTATGTAATGCGAATTTCAATATTTGGAAACGAAAGGTTAGTTAAAAAGATTTTATTTTGAGTCCAAAGCCGTGCATCGATCTGGTTCGATTTCTCTGACGTTCTTCGAACTCCAAGAGTGTAGAATTTTGATTTGCTGGAAGTATTGTTTGGCCTCAATGTTTAATGTGAACATAGAGACGATGGGCTAGATAACGTTATAGATATAATAACTTATCGATGATTTGAGAACGACTTCATGTTTAGTGCAACTTACAATGTAGGATAGTTTCCTCATAATATTGAAAATTACCATCGATCGTCATCGCTGCTATGGTGACGCAAATGGTGGAATTTGCAGAGCAAGGATTTTTGAATAAATGCGTTGTTGTTATATCATCTTTAATTTGGCTGACTTACAGACATATTGAAGTGCACTTGTCCACACTGAAACAATCCTAGAAAGTTATTTGATCTGGATAAATATTTATTATATGACTTTTTTTACTTTAAAAAACAACATCTTTTTTTAAAAAACCTGGCTATGCCAAGCAGTTACTCCACAGTACATGGGGATATTAACTGGTCTGTCAGTGCATATAGAGAATGCTGGATGCAGAATGCACCTTTCTCCAGTTAAAATTTCTTGATATCAAAATGTCACAAAATATACACAATTCAGACTGTTTTAAACAATCTTTATTTTATAATAGTTTAATCCCGGGGGGGTGGGGGACTCCGAGGGTAAACAATCGGTGATGCTTGTCGTATCTGTTGTCGTAAAATCAGCAACTTAGTCTCTTTTTAGATGAAATTTGCCAAATCTTATTGGTTTCTTTTAGGGGTTGAAACCCACTGAAACTCATGATTTTGGTATCTTTTAGGGGTTGAAACCCACTGAAACTCATGATTTTGGTATCTTTTAGGAGTTGAAACCCACTGAAACTCACGATTTTGGTATCTTTTAGGGGTTGAAACCCACTGAAACTCATGATTTTGGTATCTTTTAGGGGTTGAAACCCACTGAAACTCATGATTTTGGTATCTTTTAGGGATGAAAAATTTGTGAAGCCACACCCTTTTGAAAAACGTCTTTTAGCAGTATTTTTGAAAAATTTCGACAAGCATCCCCGATTGTTTATCCTCAAACTACCCCCCAGGGAGTTAAATTACAGTGTTCTGGTGTTTTACTTGATGTTTCAATTTCTATTTGTGGCTGTCAAAAGTTGACACTATTTCGACAGACACACACATTTTAAAAAACACTTCCTGCATTGTATCATTTTGTATTTTCCTAGAATAAGAGTCTTGTACATAGCCTTACATTGTATACAGCTATTCTTGAAAAGGTTGTCTAGTTGAAATACTGATTTAGCGAATAACATTTGCATGTATAAAGTTTTCAGTTTTCGTTTTTTAAAAACAAAGCTGCACATATTATATAGTTACGTTGATAGTTCATTATATTTATACGATGAAGTTATTTTGTACATTTTGACTCATCATTTCTTAAAAAAATAAATATGAGATATGCAAATGGCTTTGCTATTCAATAAATCAGTATCTCAACTGAAGAATCATTTCAAGAATAGCTGTATGTGTGGGCTGGAAACACAGGTCCAATAATCGACATTCAACAACCAGCATTCTGTATTTTCTCTGACAACATTTTTGAAATACAGTAGGTGTATCTTATTAATTATTGACAATGCCATGTAATTACATGGATTGTGACACTAAACTTGCAGACACAAGGGTACTAATGCCAATTAATCTTCAATTGCAGAAAAACTGTTCTAGCTGTAAAAGAGATTTTTGTAAAGAGTGTTTCAAGGAAGGGATACCGTCAGTTGATACTACTGTAACAAACTGTTTAATATGTAGATCATTCAAAGCACCTCATGAACATAGAGAATATCTCCAGAAAATCAAAATCAAAGACTTGTGTGATTTTCTACAAAAGAAAAATATCTCATTTCAAGACTGTAAAGAGAAACAAGAGTTGATTCGTCTTGTTCTACAGTCTACTCCAGTTCCTACTCAACCAACTTCCATAAGAAGAACGCCACCTACACAACCATCAACAGCATGGACAACCGGTTTATCCAGTAACAGTAGTGGAAGACCAAGTACTTCAAGTCATAATGGAAATAATAGCAGAACAGCAAATAGATCATCAACTGCAACCACAACTAATACAACCACAACTGATGGTGGAACTGTATCAAGTTCAACAACAGCCAATGTAAGCATACAAAGTTGTTCATTTTTATTATAATTTTTAATTTGTTGTTATTGTTTTCTCTGTCAAGCAAATAAACCACCTGGGGCTATTCACATGTTGAAGCCTGGTTTAGTGATATTCTCTATCCAGCTGGGGCTGGTTCCTAGAAAAACGGATAATTTTATCCTAGGGATAAATATGAGCTATACTTGGGATAAAGTTATTCTAGGGATAAATTGGGTTCCTGAAAGCACAGATAGCGTTATCCTAGGGATTAATGTCCGATAAAGTTTTCCCATCTCACTAACCAAGGATAAATTGTTATCCTAGGGATTGGTCAACTGAACCTCAATGTTTTTGTGACATTCAAGCAACTATTAAAACTATTTGAAAAACTCAATTCCAACTTTAAATTTAATAAATTAATGATAGAACTCAATTTACAACTACACTAAACCAAATCGCTCGTCTTTGGACATTTTCCGTTAGGAAGTACTAAAGTTTATTTAATTTGCTTTTGCTTTATTTTGACGGGAGATTGATTTATTATCCTGTCCATCATTTTTTTCGGTCTAATTTGAGTTCCTATATAAAACATTGTGACAAAAACAATTTCTGTTTTACTGTTATATTTGTTTTATAATTTTCTTATTAGTATCTGTTGGGCGACCACAGGTAGTCTGATAAAATGTAAACAAAATGCGGCTGCATCTAATTTTCCCACCATTAAAATCCGTTTTTCCCCCGGTTCATCCAGGGAATAGCAAAGTTCTCCCACAGATCACTATCCCTAGGATAAAAATTGCTTACAGATACCGAATTTTATCCCTAAGATAGTTATCCCTCGGAGAGGAATTTTTTTCCTAGGATGGTGCTTATCCTAGGAGAAAGTTATCTGTCTTTCTTGGAACCGGCCCCTGATGTACATTTTTTAGTTGGAAATACTTTGCACTAGGTAACTTTGATCACTTTATACAGTTTTCTTGCAATCAGTTCCCATGTATGCATAACAATAAAAACAACACATTTTTTAATTTATTTATTTATTTATTTATTTGTAACTTTTAAAAAGTATATTGGGTTATTACCTCTTTCAACCATCTATATGTTCACTTTTTCCATGCTTGATCTTTTTTAGTCAACTGTTATGAGAACAATAGATGATGTCAAATCTCTCGACCAAATTTACAGTCTATCTGTCAAAGAGCTGAAACGGATCTTGATCACAAACTGCATTGACTTTAAAGGGTGTTGTGAAAAGAATGAACTCTCAGAAAGAGTTAGGTTATTATGGAATGATAAAAATAAGGTCAAAGAGAAAAATACAGGTACATTTTTTAAGATTCAATTACTGACACCTTACCAACCACTTACTGACACCATACCAACCACTTACTGACACCATACCAACCACTTACTGACACCTTACCAACCACTTACTGACACCTTACCAACCACTTACTGACACCTTACCAACCACTTACTGACACCTTACCAACCACTTACTGACACCATACCAACCACTTACTGACACCTTACCAACCACTTACTGACACCTTATTAGCCACTTACTGACACCTTACCAACCACTTACTGACACCTTACCAACCACTTACTGACACCATACCAACCACTTACTGACACCATACCAACCACTTACTGACACCATACCAACCACTTACTGACACCATACCAACCACTTACTGACACCATACCAACCACTTACTGACACCTTACCAACCACTTACTGACACCATACCAACCACTTACTGACACCTTACCAACCACTTACTGACACCTTACCAACCACTTACTGACACCTTACCAACCACTTACTGACACCTTACCAACCACTTACTGACACCATACCAACCACTTACTGACACCTTACCAACCACTTACTGACACCTTATTAGCCACTTACTGACACCTTACCAACCACTTACTGACACCTTACCAACCACTTACTGACACCATACCAACCACTTACTGACACCATACCAACCACTTACTGACACCATACCAACCACTTACTGACACCATACCAACCACTTACTGACACCATACCAACCACTTACTGACACCTTACCAACCACTTACTGACACCTTACCAACCACTTACTGACACCATACCAACCACTTACTGACACCTTACCAACCACTTACTGACACCTTATTAGCCACTTACTGACACCTTACCAACCACTTACTGACACCTTACCAACCACTTACTGACACCATACCAACCACTTACTGACACCATACCAACCACTTACTGACACCATACCAACCACTTACTGACACCATACCAACCACTTACCGACACCTTACCAACCACTCACTGACACCTTACCAACCACTTACTGACACCATACTAACCACTCACTGACACCTTACCAACCACTTACTGACACCATACCAACCACTTACTGACACCATACCAACCACTTACTGACACCTTACCAATCACTCACTGACACCATACCACCCAATTACTGACACCATACCAACCACTTACTGACACCTTACTAACCACTTACTGACACCTTACCAACCACTTACTGACACCTTATTAGCCACTTACTGACACCTTACCAACCACTTACTGACACCATACCAACCACTTACTGACACCTTACCAACCACTTACTGACACCATACCAACCACTTACTGACACCATACCAACCACTTACTGACACCTTACCAACCACTTACTGACACCTTACCAACCACTTACTGACACCTTACCAACCACTTACTGACACCATACCAACCACTTACTGACACCATACCAACCACTTACTGACACCTTACCAACCACTTACTGACACCATACCAACCACTTACTGACACCATACCAACCACTTACTGACACCTTACCAACCACTTACTGACACCTTACCAACCACTTACTGACACCTAACCAACCACTTACTGACACCTTACCAACCACTTACTGACACCTAACCAACCACTTACTGACACCTTACCAACCACTTACTGACACCTTATTAGCCACTTACTGACACCTTACCAACCACTTACTGACACCTTACCAACCACTTACTGACACCATACCAACTACTTTCTGACACCATACCAACCACTTACTGACACCATACCAACCACTTACTGACACCTTACCAACCACTTACTGACACCATACAAACCACTTACTGACACCTTACCAACCACTTACTGACACCTTACCAACCACTTACTGACACCTTACCAACCACTTACTGACACCATACCAACCACTTACTGACACCATACCAACCACTTACTGACACCTTACCAACCACTTACTGACACCTTATTAGCCACTTACTGACACCTTACCAACCACTTACTGACACCTTACCAACCACTTACTGACACCTTACCAACCACTTACTGACACCTTACCAACCACTTACTGACACCTTACCAACCACTTACTGACACCTTACCAACCATGTATGCGCAATAACATACCTACCAAGTGTTTATTGACACCCAAGTACTGTTTGCTAACTCATTTCTGTTTTTCATCAGATGAAGACGAAGAGGAAAAGATATGTAAAGTTTGTATGGATGATGTTATTGACTGTGTATTATTGGAGTGTGGTCACATGGTTACTTGTATGCCCTGCAGTAAGAAGATCACAGAGTGCCCAATTTGTAGACAACATATTTCAAGAATTGTTAAAGTTTTTAAAGCATAGCATCTTCAGTGTTATCTATTGTTTCTGTTTTAGAATGGTCAGAGCTAGCTGTATAAATCAGCATTTTTGAATAGACAATCTGTATGGTTACATTTTTATACATCTTCAGTTTCAAGTTTTGAAATGGCTAAGTTCAAATTCAAATATATCATTGCTTGAGGCATTATATAGAATTAATTACATCTTACTGCATTCTGTTGGTATGATAACAATATTATATCTTATGACTCTTATCCGCCCACATGTGCAAACTTGTGATAAACTTCAATGTAGTTGGTGATCATGTTTGAGGGTTTTTTTTTTGTGTGTGTGTGCTTTTTTTATTTGGATTGTGTGATAAGATTTTTATTGAACAAGTTAAGATGGGCTTTGAAGGAAAATATTGGGCTCATTGTTATCTAATATATCACATTAAGCCAAGTATTTTCAGACTCTACCAGTCAGTCAAAAGTGTTTCATCTACATTCGTTTGCATTTATTCAATAAAACTGCATGAAGTTGTGGCTTTTGTAGCCAGTACTATGCATGAGTTCACAGGCATGTCTTTAGAATTGTCTTGAAATATTCTATTAGAAAAGTAGTTGTAATATTTTATTGGGTAAAACGTTTAATCCAAGCTATGGACACCACAGCCTAGGTTGTCTATATATTCAAACATCCAAAGAGCATTCAGTGATATACATATATGTGCATATTGTTCACATCACAAAAAAAATATTTTGATATCATCAGATTGTAAATTAAGGATTCCACAATGTTTCAAATAATCTTAAAATGCAGAAATGTAAATTAGTTTGTTATAAGTTTGTCAGTTTTTCTTTTGTTTCATGTATAGTTATTTTGTACAAGAAACTGTATCATAACCACAATAAAAAAACTGAATTCATTGCCTTACTGTAGTGGAATTGTAACAAATTACTACACTGTTTCTCGCACTTGCAAAAGTGACTCTATATAACAAGCAACTTATTTTGAACCCAGGGGAGGATTCTGTTATATTATAGCATGGCAAAGATAGACACCCCTAAAAGATACTAGATTCTCACTAAAGTTGGGTGTGGTAACATGATTTTTTCTCCTAAAAGTAGACACACCTGCTTAATGTTTTTTGTTAGAAATCCATGAATTTTTGCTCTTTTTTACCTTCAAAGTTTTGAAGTCAATTAGAAGTAGTAAACACTTCTAGAACTAAGGTTGACTTATTAGTGCTATTTAACACTAAATAGTGACAACTGTTGCACACATTTAGTGTTTGCACTCTACACAGAGTCGACTTATACACTGGCAAATATGGTAGTATGTATGTAGTAGTATGGCCCAAAAACTAGGCACCTTAAAAGATCCCTGATTTTGACCCCTAACAGATATAGAGGATATTACATGGGCGCGCGAAGATACGGATTTTATGTTCGAGTGGTGAAAAGATCTCACGAGTGAGCGCAGCGAACGAGTGAGATATTTTCAACACGAGAAGATAAAATTCGTATCTTCAAGCGACCATGTAATATCCTGTTTATCATATGATTATTCATAAAATATTCAAAGACAAAGGAATATGTTCGCGAAGGACTCTAAAGCAAATGCCTCTGAAGTGTATCCATGGCAACGTGTTCTTTTCACTAGTGAAAATAACATGTTCTTTTCACTAGTGAAAATAACAGGTTTACGAAATTGAGAAATATAGGTATTTTATGAATAATCATATGATAAAGACAGTTATCCCCGTCAATGCCAAATGGAGTTCCCACCAGACTTTTATAGGATATAAAGTTTTCTTGGGAATGCAAAATAACTAGATCAGAATTTGTCAATTGTGTTTGTGAATTTAGTTTTATTATTGCATAAAATGATAATTTCAAAAAATTCTTTTTTGTATAAAGTAATGGTCATTATAAAAATAATTGTGAAATAATTTCTCAAATATTAACTCTGCTCTAGATTTCAACATGGACTTCCTGTCTGTCAGTCTATCAGGTGACTCCAATCACAGCAATGGATTGGATGAATACCCAGTCATTGATAATGAATGAGTTTGTGGTCCCATAACTACCAAATGACTATCACCACATCCCACCCCTAGGGATAAAGATAACCTTTCCATTGCAATCCTTGTTCCCTTTGTTCGCCTGACCCTCCCTCTCCCCCAACAACAACAACAAATTCTAAAATTGTATTTTTCAAAGATTACAAATCTCACCTATCATAATTCCTTAACAATTCTTATCATATTATCACTTTAGTTTGCTTTTCTTTCTGTAAAAAATAAGTGTTTTCTCTATTGTCATGTAGTTGTACTACAGGTTCATATAATTTATGCTTATCTTTTTTCATTCATTTTATTTTATGTTGGAGTGCTTTGCTCTGTTCCAAAATTTAATATTTTCTTGCTTTGCTACCAGCAGTCTTTTAAATGTTAATGTTTCTTTATCTTGAATCTAATGTCTCCTCTCTTGGTTTATATTTTGTTCTTGTTTCTACTGCTGAGGTTTAGCTACTCTCCCAAGAAAAAGTATGACTCCTGTCTTGTTATGGTGAATCAAGAAAAGGAAGGGATGATTTGCAAAGAATACAGGATTCATCGGCATAGACATCAATGCAATTCCAACACCTGTAGCAGCAGCAGCTTCTGTCCCTTCTTCATTAACATCAACAAAGGCTTTGTGTACGACCTCAGATACATACAGTTGGCCTGCGGCACTTATCCCTGTGAAATCTGCTTGAGTATTGAACATATCAACAGCACCCATTTTGGTTAGTACTTTTTTCAAAGAAAACTCCCCTGTCATCTTGAATTTGGGAAGACTGACTTCAACTTCTTGGGGTCTGCTAGCCTTGAGATCACTGATTGCTCTGCTCAGCTGGTCATAGCTAAGGGATTTCTCTAATTGGCTCAAACCATCCATTTCATTGGGCAGCAGGACGATCATTGAGATATGATTTCCTGCATAAGGTAGATCAATTATTTGGCAGTTAAGGACTGAATCTTCAATATACTTGAATTTTGTTGATTGGTACATCATTGGGACTTTGATTTCTTGTGTAGGAGTAACTTGAAACTCTACTTGCTGCGTTGCATTGGGTTCAAACTTATTCATCCAAGATCCCTTGAAGTAGATGGCATTTACTAGAGTCAGTATGGATGATGCATCAAACATCCCTTCTGGGATAAGATCTTTTATTTTTCCTTGAGTTTTTTCTTCGACCCACTTATTCACTTCATTTCTGGCGCCTTCAGAGTTTGTTCTGTAGTCAACCAGAGCAATTTGAGCATTAAAGAATTGGTTGGTTTCATCTTGAAAAGATTGTGCAATATCAAAACCCATCTGTGCAAACAATCGATTTGCCATAGAAACCTTGTTCCCGTTCGAATTGCTTTGATCAATAGCTTCAAGAAACTTGTGAAATTCGTGCTTGAGTTGTTGCTCTGGCATTTCGTTCAGGTTAAATGAACTGAACATTTGCTTTGCTGTGTTTCCACGGGCGCCTAGGTACGTCATTGCAAGCGCAACCATTATACTTGATGGAGAGTAGAACAGATTTTGCTCTGCACCATCTTTACGAAGAACGTCGTGAAGTCTCAAGGAAAATTTATTTGCCGTCGACTTTAAAATAGGTGATTGTGCCATTGTCGGAGAAAGACCAAGTAGAGCAAAGAAACAAGTATAAAGCAATTGTCTTCCCGAAATTGTCCTTGTAGCAAAGTGCCAAGTCATCTGAGACCCTTAAAATTTCGCAAACTTTCGAGATAAACACTTCTCATTCCCGTACCTCCTCGGTTTCAGTAATAACAGGAGCCCCACATTTAGTTAACCGAAAAATAGCAGAAATATTCGATCGGCTTTAAAAAAAATTGTAATGGACTACACATACAAAATATACATATTTTTTTAGAAATGGCCAAAAAAAAAACAAACAAACAAACAAACAATATCGTGCAGGCAGGAAGAAAATATCCTGCTCAACCATCATATGGGAAAAAAATATTCTGCAAAAAAAAAAAAAAAAAAATTGCCCCCCCCCCCCCCAAAAAAAAAAAAATCTGATGGTCCGTTCCTTAAGAGGAGTGCTATTTATTGAAGGACTTTGAGGTGGGTATTACAATAATATTTATTAATAATTATTTACTGATTTGGGGTATCTACAGTTTTCACCTGTCCTCTTCCATACATGAATAGAGCCACACCCAGTGAGGAGTCTTTTTACAGGTAATCCAGGATTTACTTGAGTCTGTTTATAAGAGAATGTATGGGACACTAGCAAGTCAGTAGCTTTTCAGTGCAAATACAAATTTAAAAAAATACTTACTGTGCCGTGTGGTGCTTTACTTCTTGAAAACCCCAAGAAATAATTATTTTTTTATTCTGTTGGTGGCAAAAACAAATAGACCTTATTCGCGCGTGACGTCACAAGTTATCACGTGACCTGAATTGGGTAAACAAAGCGCGCGTTTGACCTTTTCATTCAACACATAATAATCGAGTGTTTCGACGTGTGAAATCTTTTGTTTTTTAATAATACTATTAATATGGTTCATTACTGTAGCGTTTATAACTGCAAAAACAATTCCACAACTAGTGATTTGAGTTTCCACAGTTTCCCAGCTGATAAAAACCTAGTGAAGGTAAGTTTTGCTAACTATTTTTTAGTTGACGTAAGTTATATCGAGCTTTTGTTGTGTTTCTGCTTTCGCATCAGTAAGGTTTAATTGTCATAATATTTATTTTAGATTTGGATATCAAGAATTAAAAGAGACCCAGGCAAAGATTTCAGGGTAAATAAAAGCACAAAGGTCTGCTCCGTGCATTTTAAAGAGGACGACTTTATCTCGCTCTACAGTGAGAAGCGGAGATTGAAACAAGGAGCTTGCCCAAGTCTGTTTACATGGACTCGTAAGCGACAAGAAAGGCTACTTCCCAAAAAGAGAGCTAAACTTCTAGAAGAACAAGAACTACTTGAAGCCGAGATTACTGCTACTGCTTCTGAAGGAGAAGGAAAGTGTGATGATAATAGTAATGGGACATTTTCTCGAGGGATTCAAGTTGATATTGAACTAACATGCTCTCATAAGTTTTCCGTAGCGTACATTAAAAGTTTGTGTACATCCGCTAAAAAAGAGGAGAAGTATTTCTCGCACTACACAGGTTTTAAGTCGTATGACAGATTTCAATTAGTGTTGAGTTCATTGTTACCTAATTTAGACCGTTCACAGATTATAAACTGGGACACAAAAGCCGCAAAACTAGCGCGAATAGATCCTAATTTCCTTTTCGATTCCGACCATGAAAGTGATGACTCTACATCGTCAGAATCCGATGATGAGGAATTAGTTTATAGTGCTAAAAGGATTACTTCGTTGGATGTTGAGGACGAGTTCTTATTACTTTTAATGAAAATTAGACTTGGACTCACTGCTATTGATTTATCAGTACGTTTTAACATCAGCGAAAGTACTGTTTCTAAACTTCTCACAACATGGTTCAATTATTTATACTTCCGTCTTGGAACATTGAAAATATGGCCACACCGAGACGTTATCATTAATAATATGCCTGAAGATTTCAAGAAGAAATATCCTAATACAATAGTGATAATCGATGCAACTGAGCTGAAAATTCAAACACCATCATCACTTTTGAGACAGTCTCAGAGTTACTCGAGCTACAAGTCGACAAACACCTTTAAATGTTTAATAGGTGTTGATACCAAGGGGGGCATTGTCTTTGTATCACAATTATATACAGGGTCTATCTCTGATAAGGAAATTGTTAAAAGGAGTGGTCTTCTTACAGTCATCAAGGAGAAGTTAAACAATGGGGAAGTTCAACATGGTGACAGCATTATGGCTGATAAGGGTTTTGACATTGAAGAGGATCTAGAGAAAATGAAGCTCAAGCTAAACATACCACCTTTCCTTGGAGAACAGAGTGCATTCAGTGAGAGTGATGTCATCAAGACACAAACAATTGCCCAACATCGTATCCATATTGAGAGAGCAATTGGTAAAGTTCGTCGATATCGCATCTTTTCAAATGAAATTCCAGTGAATATGTTTGGTATCATTAATCAGATTTGGACTGTGTGCTGCATTTTGTCCAACTTCATGGATCCAATTCTTGATTGAACATATATAGGTATTTAGCTTAAAGGAATGGTATTATCCCTTTTCTCTCCCCTTGCCCTTGCCCTCCCAAACCACAACTATTATCCTAAGCATGATGTGATTATAATAATACAACATATAACCCCCACCCCCCCCCCCCTCCCCCCAAAAAAATAACTTGAACTTAACTTGAATATATATATTTCTAAGTTAATGAAAACTATCAGTGATCATGAATAACTGTAGTCTTTATTCAATGGATATATTTATGAGCACTCTGTAAGAATTGAATTAAAGTGTTGAATCATTTCATGCACTAAAAAAGAATAGTACTTATTATTGACCAAGAAATAGAAATTATACCAAGTTTGGATTCTAAATTATAATTATGCAGTATGATCATTAGATTCTCTAAGATAGGCCAAAAATGGCAAACCATGTTCAAAATAAAATGTTGTTAGTCTTGGAGAAATATTGTCCCAAAATGTTTTATTGTAATAAATCCTTTGCACATGTATTTGATGTGTACCTGCAAGGTGAACCACAAAGTCACACCAAGTTAGTCCAGTTACAGCAAGTTGGCCTTGAACTTGTGCATAATAACCCATCATATGATCTTGCTTCAGACTTGGCTTGGAATCATTCAAACCAAGATAAAAAGTTGGATCTTGACAAGCTTCGGATATTGTTAAGTTCCTATATTTAAATGGATTCTTAATCTCGAGTAAACCAAAGGGCTCCTTTTCTGTGGGGTCGTACACCTTTCCATCAGGTGAAGCACCAAGGTAAGGGTGTAGTGGGTTCACAACTAACCCACAATCATAAACGGAAAATGTTTTGCATTGTTTCTGCATTTTCCTGCAATACATTGATCTTGCAGCTATTTCTTGTTGGCGCCCATGTCTTATTGATGGGACTTTGGACAAATCTTTTGGACAAAAAATATCTCTCAAAAATTGCTCAGAAGGTTGTCTTTTTCTGTTCAGGACTTTTGCAAAATTTGATGCTGTCAGGCGTTTACATCTCTGTATCATCCATCTGGGCTCCATTGATTGTTGCACAGTTGTTTGTTCTAGCTCCCAACAATCTCTCAAGTCTATGATTACCTCATCTAAAATATTGCTGTGTGATGATTGCAGGTTGATAGGTTTAATGTAGTTGTGTGGGATACTGCTTTGTACTGGTAATTGTGGAAAAGCTTTAACTGATGAATTATGTGGATCAATGTTTATCATGTTTTCAGCAGGTCTATCTATAGTAAAAATAGTGTCACTTGTTTTTCCGTCAAATAACTGATAGCCAAGATAGCAACCTACGGGTACTCTGCCAATGACAGTGTCAGTTTTTGAAGAACAACTTTGGTCAGACAATAAATACGAAAAGGGTGGTGGTCGTGATTCTTTGCTCAGCTTGCTGCAGAGCTGTAAAACTTCTTCTTGTTCCCATCCATTTTTTATTTTCTTTGCACGGGCATCATATAGCTTGCAAGCAGTTGGATTTCGTATTCGTTTTCCCAGTTGATCTGTTTTTGCCTGAGCAAAAGTACATTTCATTACAGGTTCAGGTGCTATTTTATCTCCACGAGGTACGCTCCAGCTTTGTGGTAGGCTAGTACATGTTTTATCGGCAGGAATTTCTTTGAGATTAAGTTGACACCAGTGATTGAGTAGAAACAAGAAAGCTATTATGTGATGACAATGACCTCCAGCACTATAATAGTTAAAAGAAAATAAGTGACTTAGTATTGCAATATCAGCTCTGCTGAATAATAAAATATATATATTCATACAATATTTGCTTTGTATTTCAATACATCAGTAACTGTTTAAACCATTTTATCTGTCATTTTAAGTAAAATTGATTTGAAAAATGATATACAAACATGATTTTTCATTTGTTTATGTCTATTGCTAAAATTTTCCAAGCCAAGAAAACATAATTTTGTTTGAATTAACTAAGGAAAATACAACATATTTAATTTATTTTTAAAACACTGCACTGTAAAGCATATATATCTGTTCACCGTGAGAGCTGAGTACTATTATATTTTTTTGCAGTGATTTTGACGATTAACAAAACCACTCAGGATAAACAAAAAGCTCTTCTCTTGGGAAATAGTTGATGATTTACGTTTTATTATTGTTATAATTGAAGCTCAGCAAATAACGTTCTCAAATCATGAAATATATAGTCGTTGAAAATAGAAAATAGCAACAACAATCGGTCGTGCGACTGCAGTGTTTATTTAACATTGTTCGTTTTATTTTTGTAAAAATAATCGTTTTTTTCCATGAAGTTTTTTCCCTGTTATTAGTGTTTATATAACGTTTGATAGAATTGTGATTATTTTTGTTTTAAGAGAGTCAAGGCATTGTCAAAAAAGATGTTTTTAAAGTACCCGTAGTCCGATAAAGTAGCGGTGAAAATCAACTCATTTGATCACTTTTTCATAAATAATCAAAACTTTTTAACTTACCCAGCTTTACACGAACATGATGTTGATGTGATATCGGCTTTCCCGTCGCTGTTTAGGCATTTAAGTACCAGCGAATGCGGTTCTTCGTTTTTCCTCTGACTTCTGTAGCATTTCGCCTTTACAATGTAATTATCATTTCGGTCTTTCAGTTGACCAACATAAACGTTATGAACGTAACTCTCAGAAAAAAATTTATATCCTTTCGAGCCTATTTCTTTTTTTCCACAACCTTTACGGTGTTTTTCAATTTGTTCTGTGGAGAAACTTGGCAAAAAGCGAAGAGTTTTCGTCCACGAAATGTCAACAAGTGGCTTGTCAGTCACTGCCATTGTTGTGGCATTTGTAAGTGACAAGTTGTCAACACGCGTTTGTTTACCCAATTCAGGTCACGTGATCAGCGCGCGAATAAGGTCTATTGAGTGTCCTATAAGCAGACAAGTAATGATCATGGGTTACCTGTGGTCTTTCAAGATGGCACATCAATTATCACAAAAACAATCTACTTTATTAACTTTATTGTTTCTTGTATTTTCCAATATACATAATAATTTTACAAGTGACCAACAAAAGCTTACAGGGCAGTACAACATATTTATTGGTTCAGTTTTCAGGAGAGGAGAAGAAGCATCCAGAAAAAAAGGGAAGAGAAAAGAGGTGCAGGAATTAACCATGAAAAATATATAAAAATACATATCAAATTGACACTTTATTCAGTTAAAAACAAACTGAATCATTCACAGTCGACTAGTCTTACCACTGGCTAGAGCTAGTCCTTGCTATAATATGTTTAACTAAAACAGCTTCTTCTGCACTTGGTCTTGTGCTTCATAAACAGGACAAACATTAGATAATACAGAGAAAAACAACACTAAAATAAACAGAGCTAACGTCATCAAAGGTCCTAGCGAGAATAATTTACAAAGCATATAAAAGATCATGAAGTAAAACATTGTCTTGTAGGAAGCCAGGAATCTTAGGCTTATCCGTGGTGTTGGCACATTGGAAGATTGGGAACTAGTAGTGGGTACAGTGGTATTATGGGATGGTGTGCTTGGTTCTTTGTTATGAAGATCAGGGGATTTCTGTTTCAGACATGGTGATAGCTTGCATGCTATACTACTGAGTAGGCCTGGTGTTGAGTACAAGCGATATAGTCTGTCCCCAATCTGAAAAAAAGGACAACAATACGTAATAAGCTTATTAAATGACTTAATTGAACATTTTAGCCATACCCATTGAGTACTAACAAATCCTTGCTCTTTCTCAGTGTATAATACTGAAAAAAAAACGATGCTAGAATAAAATCTATATAAATATACCTTTGCATTCAAATAAGTTGAAAGCTGATACAACAATCGAACTAAAGAGGGGTTTTCATAACTGCGTATAGGCTGTAATTCTGGATCACCACTGTAATGTATCTCAAACCTACGAAGACCATTGATCATCTGTATGATGAAAAAGAACATGCGTGAGATGATTATTCAAACAAGGATAGTAATAACAATAACACTCAAAAAAATGTTTACTGTCGGTGTCATAATAAGTGATTTTATATTTATCGCATTTATCACAGTGCTCATTAGTAACAACAATATTCCTGAAATATTTGTCTCCCCACAGTTTTCACATTCTCAGTGTAATTAAGTAATAATTTATTGATTAATAATTGATTGATTGAATGCAAAGAGTTACAAATTGACTGATGGGCAGACAGAATGGTTGATTGACTAAGTTATTGTATGAGGACTTTAGTGATGGATTGATTAAGTGACTGACTGACTGACAGGTTGACTGACTGACTGGTTGACTTACTGACTGACTGGTTGACTTACTGACTGACTCACTGACTGGTTGACTTACTCACTGACTGGTTGACTTACTGACTGACTCACTGACTGGTTGACTTACTGACTGGTTGACTTACTGACTGACTGGTTGACTTACTGACTGACTGATTGACTGGTTGACTTACTGACTGACTCACTGACTGGTTGACTTACTGACTGACTGACTGACTGGTTGACTTACTGACTGACTGGTTGACTTACTGACTGACTGGCTGGCTGACTGACTGAATGATGACTGACTGAATGACTTATTAATTGACTAAGAAAATTTCTGACCTGATATCTTCCTCTGTCTGTTACAACCAAACCACGTTCAGTTTGAACACATTCTGGTATTGACCCATATGATATTGTACTTGATGATGTCATACTGGGATCCAGTCTCTCATTTACTGAATTGGGTGTAGCCCATGGGACTGTTTGCTGTCCTGCATCCGTGACATCACAGTTGATCTGCCAAGAATTAACACATGAACTTTGAGTATTTAATATCATAAATGTAAAATTAGGAGATTTAAGGTCTATTTTTTTTACAATATTTATTCATTGACTGTTTCTATATAGTGCATTTCAAATCATATGTGAACTGAGTTTGTTAATAATGTGTTGATTCTCTCTCTCATGTAATGAGGGTTTTTATCTGGGTTCTTCAGGTTTTCCTCACTAAGCAAAAATCAACACTGTGAGTAGCATTGTATGAGTTGAAAGATAAATGTAAAGGTGGTAAGTGTAAGAGTATGCAGACAAAGAACATTACATGGATGTGCTGCAGTGAAAAGAAAAGAATATTGCTATAGCATTAGACCTGTCTTTGGATCAAGATGGTTAAGAATGGACACACAATCAAGATTTGGTGATTTTTTAAACCAGAAATTCCATCATTTTTTTCCAATTTTATCACCACTTTCAGTGACATGCTAACTTATTGATCTATTTTTAATTTTTAATTTCAAAATTACAAGTTGTCCTCACCTTTGCAATTTTTGTAAGATACTGATAAGACTGCTCAAGATAAGATATCACTTTATCGCCATCTCTGTTATCATTGTAATCATTGTCTAAAAACTCCCCCGAAAGCAGTGTTTTGAACCAAGACGATTTGCTGCCTGTTTGTGAGCTTTGTGTTGCTCCTACTTGTTGAATGCTTGCCAGTGCAGTTGATACATTGCACACAAGGCGCTGAAGCTGGAAAAATGATCAATTCAAAAATCATTCAATTCAAATCAAAATAGTATTGATTATTTGAAAATTGATGTTGATTTGAATGGTAGTACTGCAGATGTGTATCAGCCACCTTTTTAATCTCAATTAGCATTTGTATAGTTGCAGAAATACTCCCACGTTTTACCCCAAACAAAGAATATACCCCTCCCTTCTCTTTCTGGAACGACACATTTCTTGAAGAACAAAGGTGCTGTCTTTACAAGTTAAATAAATCTAATAAGTATTAACTTTACCTTTTCTTCCAGTACATAGTTATATGCATGCCCTTCAAGGTCCAGATACTTAGCTCTTATCGCTGAACCAACGTTTACAGTGATACTTGAACCAGATCCTCGCACATTCTTGGGACTTTCATACAAAAGTTTTTCCCCTTTTAAGACACAGATGCAAGAAAGTAAACTAAGTAAACATAAAACTTTCAAGGCACTAATATAATGAGAGTAAACAAAGAAGAAGGATAAAAGGAAAGACAAAAAAGCACATTAAAGTAACCCAAACTGTATGTATTTTTTACATTTTTTAAACAATAATATACAAAATACCAGTCCTTTGAAAAAAGGAGAGAAAGAAAGGAAGGAAGAAAAACTAACCATGGAAATGAATAAATGGGAAGTAACCAAACAAAGATTGCAATATGTAGATTCTAATCAGCAATAATAAATTATGTAGGTAATTAAATGCACCTTGTTCGATTGCATCCATTAAACCTTCTTGGGCAAGTACCTGAGAGGATGCAAGCAATCAAATCAACACAAGCAAAATTTGTATGTATATTTAATATACAACAAACAAATGCAAACAAACCAAATTAATATTAAACAACCAAATATCAATATCATCAAAACAATATGAGCATAATATAAAATAATACATTGGCCTAATTGGAAAAAAAGCTTACCCAAATAAAGATTATTATTATTAAATGCATTAATTTTTGGAACATTTGAATTTTACAAACATGCCTAGACTTACTGTACTATTCACTCAACTATATTCAGGAGCAAACATAATTGAGTTATATTGTAACTACTTAGCAACTGAATATTTGAAAGTATAACTTACAATACCTTTGAAACCCTTAAAAGGATAAACACATCCTTGGATGAGTGCAGGTCCAGTTTTAGTGCTCGAAGAACAAACTCTTGAGTAATAACAGAGAAGAAAGGGAAATTGTCATGGATGAAGGAACTCCTTAACACAAAAACAAAAAAGTATGTCAGCCTGAATGATAGGTTGTGTCACAATTGCTTACAATGTACCAAAATCCACGATATAGAAACACAGGCAACACAAGCAATCCACTTGTCTTTTGGAATTCATGTGACTTCAATAAACCACCATTTTGAAATGAGAATATTAAGTGGATTGCTGATTTACCATTTGGAATGTGTGATTTGTAGTATATGACTAGTCATGAGGTTCAAAACATTCTAAAACTAGTCATAGGACATTCTAAACCACATTTTAGAGCGTGTGTGACTAGTTTTAGAAGTTATGAATAGTTGTATACTACAAATCGCATATGACAAAGTGCACCATGTAAATCGGGCTTTACAGAGACATACCATTCAGGGCTGAACAAATTTGATTTTTCTGTGCTTGCCATTGTTGGGTTGTTGGCATATCGCCATGGTTGAATGAAACTTAACCAAGTTTCTACAATCTAAAGAAGAAATATGACAAATGTTAACAATATGCCCACTGAAGTTTATTGAAGTAACATGATAGAGGCATCAATGTTGTAATTTTTGCAGCCAAACAAATCATGATTGACTCCACTGCATAAATAAAATAATAGCATTAGTCCACCTTAATGGAAAACATACCACTCTGAATGAAGGATCTAATGGCCAGTGAGCAAAACCATGTCTTAGGAAACAATAAAACTTCTTCTGTAACATTTGTGGAATGATATTCCTGGAATACAAAAATGAAAAAAAACATGAAAGAAGTAAAATGGAAGAACTGGTCAAGACTTCTTGTACTGCATGCATGACCTGAAAACATCATGACACTTCTTGACAATGAGGTTGAGAAATGTTTAAGTTCAACATGTACTACTCATTAAAAATCTGGTGTTGTGTATTGAAATTTCAAATTTGGGAATTTTCTAAGTTTTGGTTTGCTTGTTTCATTTATGGGATTCATATTTTCACAAAGTTGCTTGATCGCTGTATTGGTATCAATTTTATTGTTTGTCATGTGAGTACAAAGTGAAATCTAGCTGATTCTCAAGTAGCAACAAGAGACTATACGCAATCAAATCCAAACAGTTTTTTTTTCTGCTTCACCTTTTCAGTTCTTCTAGAGGACCAATGGCTGCATGATTCAGGGCTTCTATACCACCACTATATACAAAGGTATGAATTTGTTTTACCAGCATTCTAACAGCTCGTACTACATCAACACTTGGCATGAAATACACCTATATATAAATGGAAGTAAATGTTAATATTAGAAATAGGATCTCGTGTGATGTGGTATAGTAAGGTCTGGGGTGGTCTGGTGTGATATGGTTTGGTGTGGTTTGGTTAGGTGTGATATGGATTGGTGTGGTTTGGTTAGGTGTGATGTTATATGGTATAGTGTAGTATGGTATGATATGGTGTGGTGTGATGAGGTGTGGTGGGATATGGTATGGTGTGATATGGTGTGGGGATATGGTATGGTGTGGGGGGATATGGTATGGTGTGATATGGTGTGGTGTGGTAAGGTGTGGTGTGATATGGTGTGGTGTGGGGTGGTGTGATATGGTGTGGTGTGGTAAGGTATGATATGGTGTGGTGTGATATAGTGTGATATGGTGTGGTGTGGGGTGGTGTTATATGGTGTGGTGTGATGAGGTAGTAAGGTGTGGTGTGGTGTGGTGTGGTAAGCTGTGGTGTCATATGGTGTAGTGTGGTATGGTGTGATATGGTGTGGTATGGTGTGATAAGGTATGGTAAAGCGTGATGTGATATGTGGTGTGATATGGTTTAGTAAGGTGTGGTGTGGTGTGATATGGTGTATTGTGGTTTGGAAAGGTGTGGTTTGGTTAGGTGTAGTGTGATATGGTATAGTGTAGTATGGTGTGGTAAGGTGTGGTGTGGTAAGGTGTGGTGTGATAAGGTGTGGTGTGATATGGTGTGGTGTGATATGGTGTAGTGTGGTAAGGTGTGGTGTGATATGGTGTGGTGTGATATGGTGTGGTGTAGTAAGGTGTGGTGTGATATGGTGTGGTGTGATATGGTGTGGTGTGATATGGTGTAGTGTGGTAAGGTGTGGTGTGATATGGTGTGGTGTGATATGGTGTAGTGTGGTAAGGTGTGGTGTGATATGGTGTGGTGTGATATGGTGTGGTGTGATATGGTGTGGTGTGATATGGTGTGGTGTGATATGGTGTAGTGTGGTAAGGTGTGGTGTGATATGGTGTGGTGTAGTAAGGTGTGGTGTGATATGGTGTAGTGCGGTAAGGTGTGTTGTGATATGGTGTGGTGTGATATGGTGTGATATGGTGTGGTATATATTTTTCAAGTATTTTAAGAACACAAATTACAACAAGGTGATGCCACAAAGACAGCAGCTATAACTGTCTTTCAAATAACAACACCAGTCATGCTATTGTTTTGACAGCGTACCAACCGCCGACTGGTTAGCTCGGTAGAGTTTCGGCCTACTGTGCGGGAGGTCACAGGTTTGTGCCCTGGCCGGACCAACACTCAGGGTCTTAAAATAATTGAGGAGAAGTTGCTGCCTTTGTTTCTCTATCTGCAAATGGTAAGATCTTCACGTCCTCACAGATAATGACGTAAAACAGACTGAGGACGCAGGTACGACCATCCTCAGTGTCTGTACTTACTAACAATGGGGGCATAACCACTAACAATTATTATATATACTCATGTTTGTAAA
Source organism: Diadumene lineata (assembly GCA_918843875.1). Taxonomy (NCBI): domain Eukaryota; kingdom Metazoa; phylum Cnidaria; class Anthozoa; order Actiniaria; family Diadumenidae; genus Diadumene; species Diadumene lineata. The sequence continues at coordinate 4,157,820 of OU974070.1, forward strand.
CTGCATATAGCAGTCTATAAAGTCCCCAAAAAACAGTTGTAAACAGAAATTGAAAAGCCCCGAGGGGAATTACTGTATAACTCTACATCTACTAATGATAGAGCATGTTAGAATCTAACCAGGGAAAAACCCATGAATAATAACTTTATATATCATTGGTGGCTAATGAAGTATGTTAAGTTAGCCTCCAGGCTCAAATAGAATACTCTATTTATATGTATATTTTGGTTTACAACCAAAATTTAAAAATATTATTTATTTGTAATTATGATATAATAACAATTTATCTATTTTTCAGATATAGAGCAATAAACTATTCCTTGGATTTATTTGCAGACAAACTTAATGAGAAAATTCTGGGTGCAACAAAGGTTAGGTGCATGTGGTATAGAGTTGTATTCATATGAGTGGGAAATGGTACGGTTACAATACAGCTACAATACGGCAGATAATTCGAATGTTTTCTTAGCAATTACGGTTACTGTTATGGTGTGGTACTGTTTCCCACTCCTACCAATACGACTCTATATGGTATGATGTTGTATGGTTCTGTTTTTATTTTTTTAGTTGTTTGTTTTGCTTTGTCTTTTTCTGTTTCAGTTTGATGTGAATTAATGTTGGATAGTATAGGGTGACATTGTATGAATTTACCTGTCCATGTGAAAGCACATTTCTTGTCACTGAGTCCATGGTGTTTTGATTTAGCCAAAACTCTATTAATATCTGAAGCAAGATAGCAAATTTTAATGTTTTTACAAGCAAATAGTTTTAAAAGTACCTGTGTGCATTTTTAGGAATTTATCTTTGCTTGTAAATGCCTGTGATCCAATATCTTTTGATCAGCCAAAATTACATTTATTTTGTAGTGTGTGGATTGACGTTTATGTCTCCCATCAGGTTTTGAACCATGGAAAGTCACAACAATAGATGGTGAGCTGTATTAAGAGGTTTCATTTTGAACTTTAAAGTTTGCAAGTTTTATAAAGTAGAAATTGATGTTATTTTCACGTCTCTATCTTGAGTCATTCTTGACATAATGTTAACATTTCCAACTTCATGTTTGACTATTTTCCATACAATAAACTGTTACCTGTATAAAAGTCTCAGATCTCCATATATCTCCACTACTGTGATCATACATGCCGTGGCCTTGCATTGCAAGTGGCATGTTTCCTGAAGTTGATGCACGTATTAACCCACTAAACTGAGTCTGATTTGGTGGGACTCTATTTACAGAACCAAACCTAACCAAAATGAAATTTGATAACTGTCTGAGTAACCTTTTAATTGCATTTCAAATGTTACCAACATGATGGATTACATTACTTCAATATTTGCACCATCTTCGGGGGGGGGGGGGGGGGGGGGAGTGCACTGACCAGTAAACATGGAATACTGAGGAAAAAATATTTAAGAAAACAAGGAATCATTTCAGGGGGGTGCGCACCCCTGTACCCCTCCCTTAGATCCGCCACTGTATAATTTACCATCAATGCCACATTCACTTACTTTCATCATCTGCATTATGACCAATATCATTATTACCAACATTGACTTGAAGCAGCTATCTCAAATAATAATCATCATCATCCCAATCACCATCACCACCACCTACAATAAGTTATTGTTGTCATTTGTCAATTTCATCACAAGCAACACGTCTACCACCGTCATTGCTGTTATCATTTGACTATTACCATCATGTCTTTTAAATTATCATCATCATCACTACAAACCATTGATATTACCAATCCAACTTCCACAAATGATTAGAAGGCATCATAATGAAGTTTACCATGAAGTAGTTGATGTGTTTGCTGGACAAGGTGCCTGTGAGGTTGCAGTATTTGCTTGTGACAAAGTAGGTAAAAAATAGTTCATATAGTCTTCTAATACTGATAGATATACGTATGTTGTTTCATTCTGCCAGTTTACATCTTGTGATACCTTGTATAAATAATAGTAAATCTATATTAAAAACATGCTTTTAAACATAGAGAATAATACATGGGTGCGCGGAGGATATGAAATTTATCTTCGAGTGTTCAACTCGATATCTCACGAGTGAGCACAGCGAACGAGTGAGATATCGAGTTGAACACAAGAAGATAAATATCATATCTCCAAGCAACCATGTATTATTCTGTTTATTATATAACTTAAAAAGTAAATCTCGCTTTGTGATTGGCCAAACAAAAATCCAAATCGATAAAATAATAGGAATATCACCACTGAACACATGTGTTGATATGATTTTTATCACATGAGAGAAACACTCTATGTTATTATAATAAATATATATATTACATGGTATAACCTCACCTTGTTTGTATTTTGCTGATAGATGATGTAATATGCAAAGTTAAACATATAATATTCAAAAGCATCTTTGACCAAGTTAAGCAAAAACATTTGAAAAATATCAACGCCAGTAACATTACCAATGAAATTCAGTTTATTTCAAATCAGCCACAAGGAACAATAGCAAGCTCATCGCCTGGATTGAATGGTGGTCCCAAGATGACAAAATGCTGACCAAGACAATGCTTTGAAAGAACAGATTTGGCTGTAAAAGGATACTAAGCAGCACAACGTTTGGTGGGCCAGTTCTTGCTCCAATGTTCGAGAGTTGGATTTTAGTATGATACAAGAGAGGAATATTGCCATCCGATAAAGAATTCTGTGTGGGAAGCTAGTAAGAGAATGAATTATATACTGACAGATATTTTTATGGAGCAATACCACTAGGTCCACTGACAGTATCTTCCTCTGCTACTTCTGTCTTATAATCTGCACTAGTAACATTAGAGTCATTTTCATATAAGTGGAGAAATAGTACTGAATCATATCATAAGAAAAAACTCAAAGTTTTTACCATATTGGTGCAGTAGTATTGTAATCATACCATTCCACAATCATTTGAAAATTACTCTAAATTCAGTAATTGGATCACAATACAATCAATATTATTAATGAATTATTCATGTGATACATAAAACTAAAAAAATCTGTAATTATTGACCATTTAAATCATTACCGGAATGTACTTTTGAAAGAGATGTAGCAGAGAAAGCTACCCTTTGGGATATCTTTCTCATACAACCTTTGTTAATTAAAAAGATTCACAACCATTTCGATGAAGTGGACATCAATAAAAAAAAAACAGACACAGAGTGTGGAGCAGATTGTTGTGTTGGTTTCACAGCGAACACTTTGTCGCCTTTTTGATTGACATCAAACCAAAATGTCAGGTTCATGACAACACTTTTAGCTTCAATGGTTGAACTTTAACAGAAAATTAGTGGCCTTAAATGTTTTAATGTTTTTATTTAAATATATACCATAAGTCATACAGTATGCACCACTCATATACATACAACATAACATTGTAGTAACACTAAAATACATTGACAAATTGACTTACTGGCAAACATTTGATGAAGAATTCGTACTTCAAGTAGCCATCAACTTGAAGCTTGTTGATTAATGTAAACATAGGCCCAGAAGGTCCTAAGAATGTCTTCAGCTGATTAAATGGTATTGATCTTTGAGTTGCTTTAAGACCCCAGTCATTTTCACAATCATATCCAAAAATGTTGCAGAGTAGCTCCGGAAAAAATCCATGAAGTTCCTTAGTATGAAACAAAACGAAACTTTGTATAATATGGAGTCACAGAAAATATCCAGACTCCCACCCTAGAATATATTTGGAATTTCTGGAGGGGTGGGTAGAGAGAGGGGAGTAAGTAGCCCAGGTGTTTTCTCATAAAAATGTAAGTCTCAAATTTGGAAATTCCAGAGGGGATGGGGGTTACAGACAAAATAACTTCTGTATTGATGGATATTTTCCAGAACTATACAATATGTAATTTTATCTATAAATATTTTATCACACTGTTATTACTTGTCACCTCTTCCCTAGGAAATGCACCAAGGTATCACCTTTACAAAGTGAGAGTTTGATCTAACAATAAGCAATGACTTATCCTTGAAAAATTGGCATACTTAGCTTGAGAAGACATCACTCAACCGGTCAGTCAAGCTACTGGACAAAACATTCTTGAAAAAGCAAAGTTGGCAATAATCAAGAAGACAGTCAGCAGCTATAATAGTGCCACTAACTGACCTGCTAATTACATATGTAACATCAAGCAATCATGCAACTGCCTGCCCTTTGAGACAAATAGTTCACTGACTCTGATGATGTCTATTATACAATGGCAATTGAAAAGTGATTTGCAAAAAACAGTGCTTCTATAGGGACTACTTCCACCCGGATCATAATAATTTTGTTACTTCAACAAATAGTACTTCTTTAAACATGTAATGTTAAATATGCTTGTACATGGGCCCTTGAACATTTCAACATTCAATGAAATCCTATCTTATCACAGCAATGATCTAAATGCATGCAGGAAATTAAATGTCCTGAAGCTTTCTGCAAGTCTTTTTTTCTTAAATTTTAATTAATTATTAAATTTGTTCTTTAATAACTAAGAATAGCATTATTGTCATCTCGTTAATTTTAAGTTTATGAAACTTAATTCAGCTTACTTTAGTGGAAGACTCTTCGATGATTTTTGTTACTTCCTCACACTTCTGAGCAAGGGACGGCCTTTTTAATACTTGATCAGTACGTTTCTATGAATTCAAAGAATTTCAAACAGTTTTGATCTAATTTAAAATCCATCCAAACAAGTGATAGTAACTTAAAACATCCATTATTTTGTGATTGAGAACAACATTATTTTAACAACCTTTAGTCCATAAAATCACATTTTTATAAATCATCACTTCTAGCTGAAAAGAGTATTGTTTCAAAATACCTTAAACTCGTCTGCATTCATTTTATATCCTGTTCAACAAACAAATTTTCAAGTTCACTTTCACTTGAGTGAAAAAATCCTTTTGGCCGCCATTTTGCATCTTCTGATCACACAGGAACCCCAACCTAATGAAATGCCTAAACACAACAGCTGTAATCTAAATCATAAAATGCGATGTAAAAAGTTTATTTTTTTTATGAAGAGTCAAATAAAAGAAACAGAACGCTATTTTCTGTTACAACGTGACTTTGATCCATTTTTAGAGCAAAAATAGTTTTCTTATGATTGTCTTCCTGCCAGGCTTCCTTTGTGTAGTGTCCAGTGCACCTCGGTCAAGACTCCTCCTCCTCTTTTTATCCAACAAACTCAAGGTGTTGTATGCTGTGAAAGTAGTTGAGCAAAAACTTCGCTACTTATCCTTTTACATCACAGAAAACAATTCCTACAAGGGCTAGGCCAATTCATCAATCACTTTAAAGAAGACTTTGTCCGTGAAAATGGCTAAATTTGTGCGTGCTTCTCATTTCCGTCACATCTTCGGCAGCAACCCGAAGAGAGAAGACAACTACGATAATATTAGGGTTTCTGAAAATTCCTGGGAAGGTGCTCCACTTTGTGCTGTGAACCCAAAGTTCTTTGCAGTATGCTTGAAATCTGCTGGTGGAGGAGCTTTCTTGGTTTTGCCGCATGACAAAGTAAGTCGGAAGAGTAGACTTGTATCGGTACTTTGAACATTTTGCACAATCAGTGCTTGGGGGTAACTTTTGATTTTTGCACTTTGGTTCGTAAATGATACTCACATTTTTAGCTGTTTAAATTTTATTGGGCATGGATGTTATACATTTAATTTGTTTTGTTGTTTTCGTTGCGAAACAAGACTTCCGTCGGGGAAGGAGGAAGCCACGAGTTGAAGGGTGAAACAAGTCCATAAAATGCCCATATATAGCCATAAAATAGGGAGTTCGAGTCATATTCAATCTACATATTTACTCACTTGCATCTTGTCAACAAGTAGTAACTTGTATTTGATTTGTCCAGGATGGAAACAAATGTGAAAATTGTGCTCATTTCAAATTACAGAAATAAATTCCAAAAATGAATCAATGGTTGATCCCTGACGCGCGCCCCAAAATCCTAGTACAGTTTGATTTTTAAAAAAACTTTTCGCTTTCTGTTTGTTCTTTTCCGAACGATTTTACAATTAATCCAACAATTAACAAATTAATTACTCGCTTTAGATTTTTCAATCTATTATAACTGCTCGTTGATATGATTTTCGATGCCCGAACAATAGTCAACTTTTAGTAATTGTGTTGAATGTTTTGTGAAGTGTTAATTTCTGTTTGAAGTTAAAGTATACTAATCAAATGCCTTTGAAGTCAGTCCAGGAACAAAGAATTTGATTTGAGTTGTTGTATTATTTACTTCTATTAAGTTTTAGATTCTTAGCTATTTTTTTTTGTCTGTACCTGTAAAGTTCTTTATGTCCTCTGTAACTACTAAAAAATTAATGTGGATATACATTTTAAGAATACTTTAAAAATGATATATTGATTTTATTATTTAAACATTAATTCTTCATTAATTTTGGAGATTCCCAGTCAAATTAAAAAAAAAATAAAATAAAGCATTACTTCCCAGATAAAAATTTACTTTATTTCGGATCATTGAATGGCTAGAATGTTCCATGTGTGTGTTAAATAATTCATTTAAAAAAAAAAAAAAAAAAAATGAAGTGATGATGTATTTATATAATCTATCTATGTGTAGTCAGAGCTTTTGTTATAAACCTCAAACTGGGATTACTTTTGTACTAGGACAATATCTAGTTGAAACCTTTTGTCAGCTGTAATAAATTTCTTCTAGTCAAAGCTACTCTTTCTACACAAAGCTGACAATCTGCACTTCTCTCTTATGCCATCAATGCCCATTTTATGGGTATTTATCACTTCTATAGCAATACTTGAGCTGACATAATCCTTTGTTATTCATGTGCCAACCAGACAGTGATTGGCCATTATTTCAATAGAGCCTATTGTAGTTCTGGTTGGCACATTAGCATAACAATTCATTTGTTTAAAAACATGAAGTATCGCTATAGGCTGCTCAGAATAGTGGAAGTGGAAAACTAGGATGTGGACCACAAATTTAACTGGCAATCTTTGATAGGGAAGACTGAATATTTTATACAAAATGTGCTATCTTTGTTCCTTGTTTCATGTCCCATGAGCTAATATTATTTTACCTATTTTGTGTAACCATGATTATTTTCTTACGTTATCTGATGTTTCCTATGATTTCTGTTTATTTCTTCAGACAGGCCGTGTTGAGCAAGATGCACCCAGAGTTGCCGGTCACGGTGGAGATGTTCTTGATATTGCATGGAATCCTTTCAATGACAACATGATTGCCTCCAGCTCAGAGGATATGAAAGTCATGATATGGGAGATCCCTGACACTGGATTAAGTTCAAATTTAACAAAGCCACTACTTACGCTAGCCAACCATCAACGCAGAGTAGGAATCATTAGATGGCACCCAACAGCAGAGCACATACTTTTAAGTGCTAGCCATGACAACAAGATCTGTATTTGGAATTTGGATAGTGGAGAGTGTGAGGTTGAGATTGACTGTCATCCTGATATTGTATTCTGTGTAGACTGGAGCTATGATGGAAGTATGATTGCTACAACTTGTAAAGATAAAAAGCTTCGAATTATTGACCCAAGAAGTGGCGATGTTCTCAAGGTATTGATGTTTATCAATGTTCTGAAAAAATTGAAATGATTCACAAGAGAGTGTAGTAATTTTAGTAGAGTGCAAACAATGTGTGCTATAATTAACACTATTTAGTAGTAAATAGCACAATTTAAACAACAGAAAACAAGAGAAACCAGAGCCATCAGACAGTTTAGCATATAAAAGAAGTTAAAGCTATATTTCGTCTTTATTACGAAACAGAAAACAATAGAAAAACAATAGAAACCAGAAAACAATAGAAACACAATAGAAAACAGACAACAATAGAATTAGCATAAATAGTGTTTAGTTGTAGTAATGGTGCACACGTTTAGTGTTTTAACTCTACCATATTCATAAATAAAGTTTGTTTTTCAAATTTATCAGATGTGGACTGCCCTAAGAAGGTATTGTAATCCTTGTTGTTGTACTTGTAGGTAGCTCAAGGACATGTTGGTAGTAAACCACAACAGATTGCCTTCCTTGGAGAAACAAATGCACTATTCACAACAGGATTCTCAAAAATGAGTGAACGACAATATGCCTTGTGGAATGTAAGTAATATATACATTGTGAGCCAGTGACATGCTGGTGAATCTGATGCCTTGTAATACAGCCTATAGATCCCTTGCATTTGACATCAAAGTAGCCCCATCTGGAGAACAAAACAACAGCTTTCTCCTCTCTTGGGAGCTGAAATCCATTGTTTTGACTTCCAGGTTGATCTGCATTCCAACAAACTGCAAGGAGTCTATTGCACTAATAACATGCTAAACACCTAAATTCCAGCGGTTTTCATGTCAAAAATTATAAATGCATGGTACAACATTGTCTCGGTTGATTGTTTGACAATCCAAGAAGAAAGAAAGTTCAACAATCAAACTGTCATACAACACAAGATTAGAATGTCTATGCTGGACATACCTTGTTGTCTCATTTCGATCTAAAGCTTGTACTTGATAAAATACCTGTACCCCCTGCCTAGAGCAATGGTTAAAATATATATATATACTGCAAGTAATACATGTTAAGAAACAATATCAAGGGTTTCATTTTCCGTTTGAATTATGACTCAGTCTTTCATTTGATATTTTGTTGCAGAAAGACTTAGAAAAGCAGGCTGGTGAAGAGATTGATCAGTCAAATGGAGTGCAGTTTATCAGATATGATCCTGATATCAACATTGTTTGGCTAATTGGAAGGGTAATATAATAAGGATAACAGAAAACATTGCGTGATTTGAGAAATTTATTTAATTTTAACTCACTGACAAGGGACAGAAATGTTTGTTTGTTGTTGTGTTTTTTTTTTCACTCAAGTCAACTCTCAGATGTGGTCTTAAGATAAGTTGTATGTAGTTTGAAAAGATAAGCTGTATTCAGTTGCATTTTTTTAATTCTTTAATTGTAATTTAAATACAGTTTGACAGACTCCTGGATGCAAATTACCCTTATTGAAGAAATTCCATCTTTAGTGGTTTTTATCTATTTATTCACATCTAGGTTATTTGAATATTCTTGAGGTGGTTGACCAGCAATCATTAGTCAAGACTTTATAACATCCTGTTATAGCTTTGGATAAAAAACTTTAGGAATGTATTTGACAGGATGGGCAAATCTTTTAGGAAGATTATTGTTTTTGAAAAACAGTATTTTTGACATCAATCATTTGGATGATTCTATTATAATTATTTTGTTTTGTACAAAATTCTAACTTTGTTGTTGCTGTTTTTAGGGTGATTGTATAATTCGTTACTATGAAGTCAAACTAGGAACACCTGAGGATCCTAGCTTTGAATGTTTCTGGATTAATAACTATACTGGTAAAGAATCACAAAGAGGATTTGGTATGATGCCCAAACGAGGTTGTGATATCAGCAAGAATGAAGTGTGTAAGATCTACAGATGTACCAAGACTAGTGTACAGCCAGTATCCTATACAGTCCCTAGAAAGGTATTGGTACAGCTATGGGCTGAATTTCAATGAAAATTAGCATCAGTTGTAACTTATGCCATTAGAATCTTGATTAGATGGTCTTTCATATATCATACGTCCTCGTACAACCAACTCAATCACGTTGAACTGTTTCCTACGCAATTCACATTCAAGCTGCAAGTTAGAGGGATGAGCACCCGCCAATTTATTTATTTATTTAATATTTCTTTCTTTATTTATTTATTTAATATTTATTTATTTTATAAACTGCAATTGAAAAATCTGCTCAGATTGAGATTTAATCCACCTTGAAGTGAAAAGAGTAATCAATGTTAACTTGTTTTGTGTTCATTATTTTTTAGTCTGACCTGTTCCAACCAGAATTATTCCCAGACACCTTCAGTGGAGAGCCATCCCTTACTGCTGATGAATGGTTGAACGGTAAGAATGCCCCGCCAAAACTCATGCCATGTGAGCCGTTATTCCAAGGTGTTAAAGCAACAACCAAAACTAAGAAGACAACAGGTCTTGGTGGTCTTAAGAGGGCTGGCGGAGCTAAGAAACCTGCTGGTGGTGGGGGCAGTGCAGCTAAAGAGGAAGTAAGTAGAAATGGTTGTATCTAAAACCTTTAACCTTCCTTACCCTTTGGAAACCCCTTTGAAATAGCCTTGGAGGGATGTAGGTAAATTAAATTCATATCTCTAATGTTGATGGCTTTTTGTTGTTCTATAAAGGAGGTGGATGTTCCCAAGCTTCTTGCCACTGTCAAGACATTAACAGAGAAAGTAAAATTACTGGAGAAAACAACAGCAGAACTTGATAAAAGAGTAGCTGAACTTGAAACGTATGCTGAACGACCTGAAGAGGAAGAGGGAGAGGAAGATTAAAAGCATCAAATTTTCTAGAAAGTTTGCTATACTAATTTTTGTATTAAAAGTTAATATAAAAATCTAGAAATACTCCCCTGAAAATGATAATCATGTTTTCAACTTTTGTACCAGTAAATAGCTCTTGTGTTAGGTCGATATTGTAAAAAAAACATCTTAGTCAATATTAAAAATAATTGTAAGAAATGGCAAATGAAAGAGAGTTCAGGTGATTATTTTCAATTCAATCCAATTACATCAAGGTATTGTAGCATTATTTTATACATTCTAGAAAGTGCATGGTAAAACTTGTTGTGAATTTTGCAAAACTAATAAAATTGTTAATATTTTTTTTTTGGTTTTTGTGAAGTATTTTGTCTTTGTTTGATTTCTAAATCTAATTGCCAAACCTGCAGTACTAGTGAACAATAGTGAAGCACATGAGCCTGTCAGTAGCGTCCCATCTTATGTTACAAATCAGTTATAAAAATGCTAATGAACCAGGAGTAATGCAAATGAGCTTTGTATGTAGTTATGTACACTATTGTGGACAACAAGCACAAATAAGGATAAAAAGATGGTAAACAACCATAATGCAGACAATTCTTGCTACTTTGAGTGTAATTATTAGTACTCTATGCTGACTTAGACGGAGGAATATACCCATAGTTCCAATTAATTTGTTTTGAGCAAATGTTTTTTAGAAAGCAACAATTTACATGTAATACAAGCAAGGTAGAGGTTGCCAAGAGGTCTCATTTATAGCGTGTATTATGATTGGCTAAACAAGTACAATGGGATTATGTCACAGAACAGGAAAGGTTGCTCATTAACACAGATATTGGTTTCCAGAGCTTTTCTTTCAATGAACTACATAAGACAGCTGCAACGTAGGCTACTGTTCTGGCTTTAGAACTCATTTGGATAAGATTGCTTGTTATGTGTGTCGCCCTAGTATGTACCCTGGTCCCAGAGGCTCTCGTTCCTCTCACAACTCGAAGTGAATAAAGCTGAGTAACAGCGCTACAGCCGCGAAGCGGCGTATCGAGTGACAAAGCAGTGGATTTATTTACTCGGAGTTGTGAGAGGAATGCAAGCCACTGGGACCAGGGTACCTAGTACGCAGACAAAACTCTAGCACTACCCATCAGACCAATCCCTTTGATGAATTCTATAAAATTTTATGCAGTAGATAACATTTTGTCCAGGATGTAAGAAAAATGTTGATTGGTACTTTTATAATACCTCGCGACAAAAAGAGGTTTAAGGCAGTCTGGTAGTTGAACATTTTTGCATAGCAAACATGTAAACATCACTGTCTGGTGCTAAATTTTGCATCAAAACTTAATGAAATTTGTAATCAAATATCTTAATGCTTTAATACAGTCTATAACTTCTCCTTTTGATGCTGGTAGGAGTTGAATAGAGTACACACAAAACTGGTGTACACTTCCAGACAAAGTTACACAAGTTAACCAATGAAATAGAGATTTGCTTTGAAAGACAGGTACCATGTGCAGGGGGGTGCTGCAGCCCCCCAATAATTACCGGTATGACTATCATGATAATTTGTGTGTGGGTTGGTCTTTTGAAAATTTAGCAGCTCTTCTCCCTCAAAATGTTGGAAATCAGATTTCATTGGGTTGTAATTTTAAAATTTTCCAGGGAAGATTGCCCCTAAAAACTCACTTTATGCAGTCGCCAGCCCCCCTCAAATCCAAAACATGTTCCGCAGTCCATGAAAGAATCACCTCCTTAATCTTGAAACTACTGATATGAAGTTTAAACTTCTTCAAACAAGCTCAAAAATAACTTTGGCGGCCATGCTGGGATGCATGTTATACCACAATAAATACAGAAGTTTGTTTATGTTTTTATTGCAAAGTGAAACTAAAGAAAGAAAAAAATGTACACAAAATTGCTGTAAATGACAAGATAAAGTGTATGTACAATAACGGTTTGAACACTCAAAAATATAGAACGATTTTCAAAAATCTTTGAAACACAGTGTATCACACACACAAAAGAAAATCAAAAGAATGTGGAGTAATTAATGTAATAAGATGTAATGAAGGGGAATACTCTTCAGTTTATTTCACAGGTTGTTGAAAATCACCAATACCAGGGGCATTATATCTGTTGAGCCCAATATTACAAGCAGTAATGAAACACACTTAAGCCTTATCACACCTTAATTCATTTTACTTTTGTGTTTTTGGTGTACTATGACACTTCATTACACCTTATTACAGTATTTTTCAAGTTTTTTTGGAAACTTATCTAATCTGATAGAGTACACACACTAAAAGTGTGCAACAGTTGTCGCTATTTAGTGGTAAATAGCACTAATTAATCAAAAAACAATAGAATTAGCATAAAATAGCACTATTTAGTGGTATTTATGTTGCACAATTTTAGTGTGTGCACCCTGCAATATAAGGGGGAGTTTGAAAAGATGCATATATAATCACATCATGAAGTTCTGAATACACCAAGCAATAAGGAACGTGGATGTGATCTTATGTCACTGTACTAACTGCTACCGTTGATACATGTATATATGACCCCAAAGCCTTACTTGGATATACAAAACGTTTTTCTTATTTAAATCTCACTTGCATTCATAAAAAAAACATTATCTACATTTATTATATCATTATAGACTACATAGCACTTTCTATTCTAAATGTATAGTTGTGGTTGAGTTTGAATTAGTACATAAAGAATATCTACAAAGATTGATTATTTAATCAAGTATGAAACCAAAAACACTCAAACTGTAAATAACAAAAATGATTGATGTACAATATAGATACAATGAAGTTCACTTTAAGAACTTCTTGACTTTACAGTGGTCAAACAAAATGGTTGATTGGTCTTGTCAAAATGGATACAAACAATATTGCAAATAGCTTTTTTCCACTAAAGGAGATGTGGTTGTTATTGTTGTGACTGGTTAATGATGTAGCAAATATTGTTGTTGACATTGTTACTTGTCCCTGTTATGGTTAATTTACTGCAGTTACTATAGTTAGTGTTTAGGTGGATTTCTCAGCCTCATCTGGTAAGGTGTCTGAGGTTGCTGGCCATCTTGTTGTTGCTGCTGTTGTTGCTGCTGTTGTTGCTGCTGCTGTTGTTGCTGTTGCACTTGATGTTGCTGTTGTACTTGTTGTACAACCTGTGGTGGGACAGACGTCTGTGCTATCGATTGTACTGCAGCTGTTGGTACAGCCTGTGATGTACCAGCTTGTTGCTGCTGCTGTTGTTGTTGATGCTGTTGTTGCTGTTGTTGCTGTAGCTTATGTACCTGGCCTGCAGTCATGACCTGTTTGCGTTGTTGTACCAGCATCTGTACATTAGATGGCAGGCCCTGTGCACCCTGTACCAAAGTGGTCTGGATGCCTTGTTTGATACTGGACACACCAGCTTGTGATGTTGCAGTTGCTGCTATTCTCTGTGCAGCTTGAGATACTGCAGCAGTACCAGTACTTTGTTGTGCTTGGAGTTGTTTCTGTTTCTGCAAAGCCATTTGATGCTGCTGCTGTTGCTGCTGCTGCTTGAGTTTGACTAACTGCAGTTGCTGTTTCTGGAAGTGTTCAAGCTGCTGTGGAGTTAGCTGCTTTTGAAACTGTTTATGTTTCAGTATATGTTGGATTTGTTGTTGTGTTAACTGGGTGGGTTGTTGTGTAGCTGCACCTTGTTGTTGTTGTTGTTGTTGTTGCTGCTGCTGCTGCTGTTGTTGCTGCTGTTGTTGATGAAGCAATACAGCTTCTATTTGTTTTTTCTGTTGTGGTGTAACTTGAATGGTTTTGCCTGCTATAGTTGTTGTGGTTATTGGTATTCCTGCAGTTGTCTTGCCAGTCTGACCTTGTTGTTGCTGCTGCTGTTGTTGAGCCTGTTGCAGTTTTCTTTGCTTCAACAGCTGAATTCTTTTCAGCTGTTCTTGTTGTGTCAACGGTCTTTGATGACTGATCATTGCTAATTGTTGTGGTGTGAGTTTTGCTGTCCCTTGAGCTGTGGCAAGCTGTTGTTGTGTAATTGGGAGATTATGGCCTGCAAGACAAGAATAATAAATTGCTGTGTGCAGCAGAGATGAAAATGTTCATATGGCCATTGTGAGTGGCAAACATTGAACAACAAGCTTACATGGAGGCTCATGCAGAAGTCCAAACAATACTGTTTTTGCAATTATTGTGAATTTAACAAAGATACAACTAATAAATCATGAAACTTCACTAGCAACTGACAAACTTACTTGCTGAAGCAACAGTTGTAGCTGTGGACTGTCGAGCTGCCATCTGCAAGGCAAACAAACATATTTCTACATCATGAAAGACAACAATTTATCAAAATACTAGCGTTGGCTGTGTCAGTGTTTTGGAGTTCTTAGCATTGTATGAAATACTATCCCATAACAACCATTGCTGTTTGATGCAACAACGAACAGAACAAGGTATTTCATTATAATTTAGCTTAATAAAAAAACATCAATCTGTACCCTAGTATCACTTTACAATTCACAAAGGATCCATACACAAAACGATACTATACACTAACCTGAGCAACTAAGGCTGCCGAGGAAACAGAAGCTAAAGCTGTTGTGGCAGTTTGCTGTGTTGCAGAAGCCCCTTGTACACCGACTAAAGTTCCTGCAGCAGTTCTACCAGCACTCACCACTGTCGGTGACATACTCTAAAAGAGAAAAAAAGAATGCTAATCAGTATTTCCAAAACTTTTCATTCCATGTTTTGTGTTGATAAGGACTACAGTAAAGGTGACATAGGCTTATTCAAACAAAGCATTGTCATTGAGGGGAAAGGTGTACATATGAATGTACCTAGGAGTTAATTCAAATCAACCATTACCAATGATGGTCCAGAAAAAGACCAAGATAAAATCAACACAAAGTTTTGAAATAGTTGGTCATGATGCAACAAAGTACAAAGAGAACTTGTGTGTAGCCAAGTTAACATTGTGATACCTTTTTCTAACTATATTAGGGAAATGAACAGCGCCTTGTATTCATGAACTACATAAATAAATCACTTCCGATCCAGATTGTGTGATGTAAAATCATCATTTAATTTGTTTACATTTTATTATTTTTATGTTTATTTTTCTCTCACTCTGATAACACATGCTACAGACACTGTTGTTAGGTTTACTCAAGAACATACATCCTGTCTATATTGGGCATAACTGTATTACCCTCTGAGTGAGTCCCGACTGTGCCAGTGATGTGACTTGGCTTTGCATTCTCTTGTTGATAGTAGCAAATGGTGAACTAGTTGAACTAAGGCTGTTTGTACCACCAGGAGCTGCATTGATGATAATACTGGTTGCACTGGGTGTTGCATTGCTTCCCAACACTACTGTGTCTACAGGTGAAAGTCACAAACAATGGTTCTTTATTTTGTAATATGAATTATTGCAGTCAATCTTGTAAGATATCTAGTAAATTGGTCTAAGCAAGCAAACAGACAAATGAATGGGTGGCTTTGGTGGCCAAGCGGTGAAAGTGCCGACTTTTCACTGCAGTGATCTGGGTTCCATTCACAAAGATCAGTCTGGATGATATGTGTACCCAGTTTGTTTATAATGTGTTGTTTCTCTCTCTCTCTCTCTCTCATGCCACAAGATCTTTTCAAATCCTCTAATCAACACTGTTAGTTAAACAATAGTTTGTTTATAAATTTTGCTCTTCCATCCTGACTTGTTTACAATATAAATACAATATTACCACAAATAGAACAGCAGTATTGTTGCAATATTGTTTTGGAATTATCATAATGGTGTTGACATACTTTTTGAGGCTAGTCCTGAAGTCACAGTGGTCCCTTGGATATTTGATACAGTCTTAGGAGCAGCCTGAAACACACAATAAATCAAGTTACAAAAATGACCCATATTGAAATAATTCACACATGATAATATTTTTAGCAGATGTCTCAAATACAAATTATAGACGATGTTTGTTCAGTTCACAGTTGTCTTAATTTGGCTGCAGTAACAATGCAATGTATTGCTCATATAGTGCTTAACAAACCTCTGTAGTAGATGATATCTGTGCTGTGGTAGTTAATTTCTGGCCTGCTATTGGCTGGGTTTGTCCAGGAATCGACCCTGTTTGCTGTACAAAGTTAGTTTTTGGTTGAGCAGTCTGTTGTTGCTGCTGTTGTACTGGAGCGGTTTGTCCTTGTGGTTGACCTTGTGTGGTTGACTGTTGGGCTCCCTGTGTGGCCTGCTGCTGTTGTTGTTGTTGCTGCTGTTGTTGCAACTGTAGAGAAAGACAGTGTCTTGTAAAGACTATTTTCACAGTGATTCCAGATCACAACATATAATACTATCATGCCATACCAATTTCAAGCAGCGATTCTATCAAAGCTTGAATTGAAATATTTTTTGTGTGCTCATTGATAAACATTTTTAAACCTTTAATGTGTAATTATAAAATATAACCAGCTTACCGCTGCTGCCTTCTCCCTGTTGAGCCTCTCAGCTTTGAGGGTTGCCAGTTGGACTGGATTAGGTGTTTTATCTTCTGATATTCCACTGAAAAAAATTATTTATCAAAGTAATTATTAGTAACAAATCTTTGTTTCGACTACGTAGAAATTACATAATATCCGAGCTTTCGGAGAATATCCTCCATCGTCAGGGTTTGAAAAATAATAAATCGAGAGCGAGATGAATTCAAACTTAAAGAACACTGTATAACTACAATAGTTATGTTTTGTTTCGTAGTCGAAACAAAGATTTGTTACTAATATGAAACCTACGTACAACAATTTACTTGAAAACTAATTATTATCATTTCATCAAACAATCATAAAATGCTGAATGTTTAGAATTGAGGGGATGACAGTTAAAATGGCTCAAGTGATTAGGTTTCTGTTCTGTATAATCCTCTGGATATTGTGGTAAACTTTAAGGGATATATAGTTTAAATGTAGATATTGTACAATTAATTTACCAGAGTCACTTTAGAATAAATGGAAAACAGTACCCCATCACATTCATTATTTCCAAGAAACCATTCAAATTGTCTTATTTGCACTATGAGGTCTCTTATAATATGTGTAAATGTACAGTACATAATATTCTGTGTATCAACCATTTCTCTTCATGAACTAAGGTGTCTTCTAAAACAATTTGCTATGAATGTGCATTGATCTGACACCCTCTGACCACCATAGCCTTTTGCATTTAAAGAATAGATTGTTTCCAAGTAATGTCAAATGGCTTAGGGGAAAAGCAGTATCGCAATCACATTATTACTAACTCACGCAAAAAGCAGTCTATTGTCAGTGAATGTGCATTGATCTGACACCCTCTGACCATCATAGCCTTTTGCATTTAAACAATAGATTGTTTCCAAGTAATGTCAAATGGCATTAGGGGAAAGTTGTATCGCAATCACATTATTACTAACTCAAGCAAAAAGCAGTCTATTGTCAGTGATGTTTCCATGGTAACCACCCATATATCCTACCTGGCAAGAAGTACAGATGAGTGTTTATAATTCTTGGACTGTGGGTCTGTCAACCTGGAGCAAAAATTGAAAAAGCTGCATGTGAAACACAACACCACCATATTATTGTGTGAAAATGGACATAATGGCATGAATACAACACACAAGAGTTTCAAGTCCTCCAAGTCAATATTATAGCTTTCTCAATATAATTTTCAAAAGAATATGCTATAATGCAATGAATGATAGAAATTGCTTCCTGATCTAATTTAACATTAGGTTAAACTCACATCTGTTTCACAGTGGGTTTCCGCTTACTGGCAGTCTTCTTCACCAAATCAAACATGGATGAATGTAATACTGTGGGGGATCTGCCTGAATCCTGTGACAATAGCTGGTATGTCCTGAATGCTTTACCATTCTTGTTCTGATGTATCAAACAATGTCACAAATAATTACAATGTGATAAAAACTAGTAAAATATTAGATTAAACTGCGTCAGTATTTCTATAGAATTAGTTGTAAAATATATTGATAAATAATACACTGTAGAAGGAAGAAGCCAAAACTTTGTTCTATAGACTGTGTACAACGCTTCTATATATTTTACAACTGTTAATAAGTACTATGTGCTAATTGTAACATTCAGAATGATGATAAGCAACAGTATGCACATTGAACACAGTGAACAAAACAAAGACAACATTGCAGCTGCAATCATCCATGTGCAATTACATTATAGGTAGAATATATTAAAACAAACACATTACTTGTTAACATCAAATGGACAAAGAGCAACTTAAAGTAAACAAAAATCACCTTTGGATGTAAAGGATATGGAGTAGGTGTTGGTTGTGTGTATGGTTTGATCTTAGTCTTCAACTTTCTGAGAGAGTCTTCAAGAGTTGGCTGAACAAAACAAAAATCATCAAATTACAAAAACAATACACTCACTAGATAAACAAAATTTGTATAGTTTTAAAAGCCACAAAGCAAAAAAGCAATGACAATGATAATAACAAATAACATTTAATAGAGATAATCTGTATATATTGCTATGATAGCATTAGGCAACATCTTTCTTACCATAGGAACTTTGCCTTCCTCTCTTGGCATAACCATGTTGACATAACGATCACGACACTGAATACATAACAAAACATTTTATAATCAATATTCTTTATTGAATCAATTATGTTTTATTAAATATGTGGTGCCTACACTTCCCCTTACAAGAACAACACGTTTCTTTACCTGTCTAGGTGATCTGTACATTCTGCTATTCAAGTTGACTATGTCACTGACAATATCCCAGTTAGGGATTTGACCAGGGACACTGACAGTAAGATCAACTGGTAACTCTTGCAGTGAACTCACAGCCTGAAATGAACAGTCAAAACAATTATCAATTGCCACAAATAATATGAAAGATGAGCATGCAAGTGAATGAATGAACAAATGGATAAATGAATGAGTGAATGAATGAATGAATGTACAAGCAAACAGACAAACCAATGAATTTGAAAATGAAGTGTAAAATCTTGGTACCTGTAGCAAAGCCCAGTCTTCGTGTACAAGCCATTCAGGAACACTGGAGCCCTACAATATCACAAGACAAAGCAGTTGCAAACACAAACCATAAAACAAAGCACAATAACTTAATGAAGTGTAACAAAAATGAAAGAAAATGTAAGCAAGATGAAAAAGGTGAAATACCCCTAAGAGTTGAAGCACATGAAAACAAAACAAAGTAATGAAACAAAGTAAAAATTACACATGTATTGTACAATAATTTATTTTATCAATAAGAGATCAGCATGGTTGCTTGTTGAGAAAAAAAGAGCGGCATGAGTGGTTGAGCAGTGAGAATGCCAACCTTTCACCGCTTTCACCCCAGTGGGATTCCTGGTTTTCCAGTTTCCCTTCCTCATCAAAAATCAACATGTACCAGCAAAGATATATGTAAAAAAGGAAGGGGGTAGTGAGTGAGTGTCCATATCAAGAATAATACATATTTTAATTTTAAATTTTATCAAAAGATTGTCATGAATGGAACATTAGATGGACAACTAACCTGGGAATAATCAGTCTGCTTCATTAATGGCAATGTTGGTTGCTTGAGAGATTTGATCTTAGTCTTCTTTGTAATGGAATCTTTTCTTCTTCTACCAAAATTATCCACTCCAACTTTATCGAATACTGATGCAGGCCTACGAACTCTATCCCTAAAACAACAAATATCTCATTAGTGTGATTGTCACTTTGCTTAAGTTGGAACAAATGCAATCACATAACCCTGTGAAAAAGGTAGTTGATTCTAAGATTTAAAGATCAATAAGTGTCATCTTACTTAGCTGGTCCTTGTAGATGATTCCTGAAGTACTTGATGGATCTGAAAACTGTTCGTTTGCCACTGTGGTATCTCCTGGACAATAAAAATATCCCATGTCAGCTTATTTGCTTGAAACATTATCCTTATTTCTACTTTAAATATGATGCAATACCACACAAGATATGATCATATGATCATTTTTTCTTTAATACTGGGCGCTAGTTCGTAGTTCAACAATCATTTTCAGTTCATATGCAATTGTATCCAAAACTTCTCACTTCTTCATTAAACAAAAGAAAGGGAGGAAATCTTGATAAAATCTCATGCTCATTGAAACGACTTTGAACTGAAGAGTCCCTTTGTACATGGGAGACATACTGCAGATAATAATTTTCTGTTAAGTCCATGCCTCTGAGCTGTCTGGGTTCAAATCCATCCTCATTCTTTAACTACTGGTTTGTTCTGAATAATGATGCAATACATGCCAAGTGATGCAAACATAAGTTTAACTTGATCAATGCTTTTGCAGTACACTTACTTAGTTAGGTGCAAGGGAGGTAGTTGGTTCTCTGGCATTGGGACAATCTCATACAAATGCATCAGACTCTGATCCATGTAAATTTCATCTTTGTCTTCTCTAGGTGGAGTTGGTGGTGTCCAGATCTAATGACAGTAAAAATGGTTATCAACTTTTATCTTAGCTCTCAGTCTACCACGAAGCCTGGCAAAGAAATATGTTAGAAAAATTGTTTGAATGCTGAAGTCCTGATCAGTGGTCCAGGTTCCAAGCCAAGGGATTATGATTCCATTGTGATTAAAAACACTTCACAGTCACAAAGACACCAGAATAATAACCAAATGTCAGGAAATGAATAGATATCATTTGGTTTATGCTACAAAAACTAGACAGAAAATTATTGTTTTTGAGCTGCAATACGTATATGAAAATGTGCATTTAATTTAAGGATGTTTTCAGACTATAAAGTCATGATAAAGTTAAAATAAAACCATTCAACCTCTTTCAAAAGTCAAATGAACTGACTGCCAAATTTCAGTTTTTTTCTTTATGGCTCAAAAGTATTTCCAACCATATACAGACAACAACAGCACAAAGAAAAAAAAAACAAAGAAAACCTAGTTTTTAGCTTTGATTGATCTTTGGTATTTATATTTTTGAGGGCCCATAAAATGAAGAAGTAGTTTGATTCTGATGTTATAAGGCATATTTCTGGTATGTAAGCAAAGATATTTGTGGAGCAAAATTTAAAGATGAAATTAGTCTCGGACCTATAAAGAAACTGCCCTACATTGTCCATGCTATCATCATGTGGAGTTCTCACAATTTCATGGCATGGTATTTCAAAAGCATAGTGGGGAGTTGCTTAATGGACCTCATATCATGCGATAATTATTGAATCAATTTCAACCCCCCCTCTCTCTCTCATGTGGTTGCAATCCGCTGTCCCACCCCCAATATCTCCCCCTTCACATCGGCTATCAGCAAGAGATCAAACTTGCTTAGTCCAAGGATACAGCAAGCAAATTGTATCTTGTTTATTTCCTGGACACCAGTCAAATGGCCACAAATGACCAATCATATTTATCTTCCCACGCAGTATGAGAGAATGAATTTTAATCTACTGTCAAAGCAGCAATATGTATAGACCAATTGGTAGTTAACAAACTGCCATCAGTGCGCATTCAATTTTATCCCAAATCTTTTGTTTTGCCTTCCATTCTTTCAAAATAAAATCACACATGTGCAATGTTGATTGTTATTTGTAGGTGTTAACTATATTTCCAGCTTCCTCGCCTGGATCTCAACAAACAGCCCCCAAATCGTGACAAACTTCTGAACTACAATAGAAGACTCACCTGCATTTCTTCCCCTGTTATATTATTCACATACACCTATAAACAAACCATGACGTTGAGATATTGACACATTGGCACATAATAACTTAATTATGTAGATGCCAATCTTGCATGTCATCACATTACAAATTTATAGATCTAGAGATTGCTATAGTGCAATTTTGCTTTTTCCACTTTTTTTTCCTCAAAGCTTCATTGAAAATATTGAAAAAACAGTAATGTATGGTCATGTTATGCTTTGCTGTTGTGTGAAACATTTATGCTTGAAAAACAGACATTCTCAGCAGATCAAGAAAATCAAATTAACAAATAAAATACCAAGATAAAACAAACCACGACTCTGAATGACGACCTAAAATATTACATTAAAAATGAATTTTTCACATGCCACAAACCCCAGCTTGAAAAATTAAACTGAATGTTTGTTCAAAACTCTAACATGTTTCTAAATAACATGCTTACTTGTACTTTGAAATAATAAGTAGCATGTTTTCAAAACTGGGTTGCTGGGGTCCAAAGTGCTCGCATTCGTTGCTCCTCTCTTGAATGAGATGGTGCAGCATGAACAAAAGATGCTGGTGTCGCAATGTTGCAGTAGCAATTCAAATCACATCAAGACGTAATAAAACCATAGACTAAGTCACCAGCAATGAATTGTGCAAGTGTTTCAAACATCAACATTATACACATTTCAACTTCACAGAAGAGGCTAGTCTGTGAAGAGCAAAAAAGGGGCCAATTATTTTCCTGCAATATGCAACTTATATACAGAGGCCGTTTTACTTTGTTGTATGAATGAACACAAAATACTTTGAACACCAGCAACCCTGCCCTTAACTGCTTTAATTGCTGTTAATATCAAACAAAGATTTCTTGATAGCTTGTTTAGCTTTCCAGTTGAAATGTCTGTAAAAGACTCCAAATATCCACTTTTCTTACAAGAAATAACAAAACCCCATTGGCTTTGGTTCCATTAGGTTCAAGTAAGCAGAATTTGTTACGAAGCACATTTCATTTGATACCAACAGCAATTTAAATTTCTCACATAAAGAAGTACTTGCTCACATTCCAATGTAACACAGTAATATGAAACAAGCTTCAATGAGAATCATTCAAGAGAGACAGCAAAGAATACACAACACAATTGCTCACATTTCAGAGATTTATTTCTTTTCATTTTGTCTTTCTTTTTTTTCTTGTTTCATTTATCTTACAGAAATAATACATCAATGTAAAGCTCACACTGTTGTGAATTTTCCTACATGACATTGTTAACAATTTTACAAATTCTAGATCATGTAAACATCACGTCAACACTTAACTACATCAGGTCAAAAAATTCAGACAATGAAAACTTACATTTTTCAATTACAATAAAGAATGCCAATTCATATAAACAGTATATTGCTGAATTACTACATTAGAATATTGATTGATCTTTTTAGATCATTTAGTGATCGATTCAAATGTCTACAGTTGCAGTTTCTCTTGGTCTATTTCTTCTAGTAACCCTGCTAGTACTGCTACAACTACTGCTTCTACTACTAGCTCTAGAAGCAGCCCGCCGAGGCGGTCTACCACTCCTAACTTCCTCATCATAATCCTTGACAGTTTCTTGCGAACCAGCACAAGCACTATTGCTTTCAATTGGACTTTTTTTCTTTTTACCACTAGATGTTACACTACTTGCTTTACTAGACGATTGCTTAGATTGCTTGTTTTTTGCTTTAGTTTTAGTTTTAGATTTTGATTTTTTAACCTGTGTTGAGTCACTTGTTTCATAAGTGAAGAATATTTCGTCTTCATCTTCGGCTGCTCTTTTTTCTTCCTCTTCTTTGAGAGCCAATATATGATCCATCTCCCAGTCCTTTTTGGCCAATTCCACTTGCTCCTACAACACACAAAACTGGTGTTAGATATGCAATGGACAGAATACCATTGAATCGGGCATTAGGTATTGGCTTTCAGGTCATCAGACAAAGATACATTTAACCACTAAGTGGCTATCATTATAAGCATGGTAATGTTCATCATTAAGCCACAAAGTATGTGTAATAGGTTCACATTGTTATATAACCAACTGTGTAATTTTACCTCCTCCTTGATTTGTTCCAGAGTAGCATAAGCACCAGACATTTCCAGCATCTTCACAGCATATCTCTCAATAGGGGTTAGCTATGGTAAATCAGACCAAATGGTATTAACATTATTATCTCTTTTTAATTGCCCTTATCAAGATTGATAGTCGGCTTACTATTATATATAAAGGAATCATGAGAATGATGATGGTGGTGACGATACAGATCTTTTTAATTTCCCTTATCAAGATTGATAGTCTGCTTACTATGATATATAAAGGGATCATGACAATGATGATGGTGGTGTTGATACAGATCCTTATAATTTCCCTTATCAAGATTGAAAGTCGGCTTACTATGATATATAAATGGATTATGACAATGATGATGTTGATACAGATCTTTTTAATTTCCCTTATCGAGATTGATAGTCGGCTTACTATTATATATAAAGGGATCATGACAATGATGATGGTGGTGTTGATACAGATCTTTTTAATTGCCCTTATCGAGATTGATAGTCGGCTTACTATGATATATATAGGGATCATGACAATGATGATGGTGGTGTTGATACAGATCTTTTTAATTTCCCTTATCAAGATTGATAGTCTGCTTACTATGATATATAAAGGGATCATGACAATGATGATGGTGGTGATGATACAGATCCTTATCATTTCCCTTATCAAGATTGATAGTCGGCTTACTATTATATATATAGGGATCATGACAATGATGATGTTGATACAGATCTTTATAATTTCCCTTATCGAGATTGATAGTCTGCTTACTATGATATATAAAGGGATCATGACAATGATGATGGTGGTGATGATACAGATCCTTATAATTTCCCTTATCAAGATTGAAAGTCAGCTTACTATGATATATAAAGGGATCATGACAATGATGATGGTGGTGTTGATACAGATCTTTTTAATTTCCCTTATCAAGATTGATAGTCGGCTTACTATGATATATAAAGGGATCATGACAATGATGATGGTGGTGTTGATACAGATCTTTTTAATTTCCCTTATCAAGATTGATAGTCGGCTTACTATGATATATAAAGGGATCATGACAATGATGATGGTGGTGATGATACAGATCCTTATAATTTCCCTTATCAAGATTGAAAGTCAGCTTACTATGATATATAAAGGGATCATGACAATGATGATGGTGGTGATGATACAGATCTTTATAATTTCCCTTATCAAGATTGATAGTCTGCTTACTATGATATATATAGGGATCATGACAATGATGATGGTGGTGATGATACAGATCTTGTTTGGATGTTTTATATGTACCCAATGACAGAAATTGACAAGGGGGAAGTTTAAACATGAAATGATCATATAACTTTGGCTTTCAGGTCATCAGACAATGCAACCTTTAACCACAAAGTGGTTATCTGTATAAGCATGGGTTTGTTCATCATTAAGCCAAACAAACATACAATGAATATCAAAGTCACAATCATTACCTGTGAATCAAGCTGCATCAGTTCCTGCTCAACTCTTGATGACTCTTCGTCACGCTCCTGCATCACACAAAACATTGAAAGATGAGCAATAAAATGATGGTATTATCTTAAGTATGAAATTAAACAAGTAATGGAGGTAAACAAGCTAGTGGTGAGAACTATGACTTCTAAAATATGTGATATTTTATTGTGATATCTCACAATAGACCTTTCTAAAGTAATAAAAATGCTGCATTATGGTACAAATATCTTTTGTGTATCATGGCTTATATGGTGGCGTTTGTACAGAAACTTGACCACAATACATCCTGTTGAACAAACTCACAATAGGCCTATGTGATAACATACAACAACATGATACATGCACACAAAACCATTGACCAAGACATACCTTAGTGGCCTCATCATTGTAAGGTATTCCCTCATCAAACTCAGCTAGTTCTGCAGCTTCCTCTGCCTTGGCTTTAGTAGCAGCACAAGCATCTTGTTCATCTTCAGCTTCCAGCAAAGCCTACAAATACAATAAACAATGAAAAACTTAGCAAAAACTTAGCTTTTGTATGACTATAGCATTTATATATTATAGTAATATGATTTGAAATATCTATCTGACTATGAATGATGTGTCCTTTAATCTGGTGACTATGACACCATGTACAACGTGTGGTGCTACAGTTAACCAAGGATTTAATCTAGCTGAAGGTTTTGATCTGAAAGGACTGGTAATATCCTAACAAACATTGGAATAATCAGCAATATTGAAAATGAGTCATTAAATCGTTTTTAAACTTTTCAAATGTAAACAAGTTTTTTATGCTATTATGTACAAATTAAGATGACAAAATAAGACAGGACATCATAATCTTGTGAATTCCTTTTGCAAAGAATGCATTTGTTATACCATGTTACATATTTCTACTGAAAAAGTCCCAAAATACATACATATTTTGTTTGTTAGAGAGACCAACTGCATTACCTGCTCAAAGAGATTCAATTGCACTTTTCCTTTCTGTTCACTCTCATCCTTCTTAACTTCTTCAGATTCAGTTTCTTGACTTTCTTCTACTTCAACTTTTTCCACTTCAACAAGTTTAGGTCGTCTTTGTGATGATGCCACAGCAGCTTCAAGACCACCAGCATTCTCGATCGCAAACAGCTCCTTCAGACTTGTCTAAAACAACCAATGGAGGTATTAATGTGCAACTCAAAAGATGATTCAATAATAGCAAAATTTATTATGCATAATAAGATGGTTTTTCATTCAATTTTGAATTTGCATGGAAGCTTGCTTTTCAAATGCATGAGTCCTTAGGACACAAATGGGTAGTAATACTACCATGGTTCTGTACAAACAGCTAAAGAAAGAAATCACCAAAAGTAATACCTCTCTAAAGAATGCAGTCGTAAAGTTGCCTCCCTCTATAGCTATATCACCAAGCAATCGTTTCTGATTAGCTTTCTTCAGTATGTTTTCCTCAACAGTTCTTTCACAAACCAGTCGGTAGATATGAACATCTCTAGTCTGCCCTATACGATGGCATCTGTCCTGGGCCTGTGCATCCATGGTAGGATTCCAGTCACTGTCATAGAAGACAACTGTGTCTGCACCAGTAAGATTAACGCCAAGACCACCACTACGAGTTGATAGAATGAAACAGAAGATTCTGGTGTCTGCATTGAACCTGTCCATCAGAATCTGAAACAATCCAATGCATGAAAAATGTAAGCAAAGAAATTAAAAACATAATGAAGGAATGAGCATATAAATCAGCATATAAATAATATAAAAATTAGGTAAACCTAATAGCGGAGCTCCGATTTAATGAAATGAATTATTCATTCAACCATTCAACCATCTATTCATTCATTTATTCATTCACTGCCAATTATCAAAATTGTTCATCAATAAATTTATCAATCAAAAATGACTATAATAAAAAAAGCAAACAAAAAAATGAATTACTGAATTAATAAATCCATTTCACTAATCATGAACAGAAATTAACATAGTAAAAAAATGAGAAGTGATAATTTTCTCTTTTATTTGCGGTTTTTCTTTTCATGATCAAATAATCAAATAATCCATTCAAATATTCAAATCTTTATGGATGAGACAACATTTAATTATACGCAAGAAATATGCACAAAAATGCGAAAAATACCCGACCGATTTTATTAGTAACAGTCAACTGGTTTCTTTTATGTTGTTGTGCATGGTAAAAATCGCACTTGTCAATAAAACATTTATTGTCCAATGAGAATTTAGAAAAGCACTAATATGGCTTCTTTGAGTTGTAAACAAATCCCCTCGCGATTCGCTCGCTTTATTACTCTCTTCTATGTTTGAAAAATGTTTAAAAAATCGACGAAAACTTCAATGTGAAATGTGTAATAATTAACTTATTGGTAATCTAGCTATCTAATACGGCTGTGCATTTTTAATTATCAAATGTGAATACTGTATAACTTGTAAATAGCTGAGAAACCGACGAATACAAAGTACGTTTTATTGCAATCCAGTAACAAATCTAAGAATTACAAAACTCAAATTAAAAACAACAACAAAAACACATAAAGATCTCAGCGATGGAGAAATATCTTACAAACAGAAGTAAATAGTTTGCAGGAATTATTGCAAACTGCTTATATGTTGGTGGTAGAAAAAGAAATTAATTTATAAAGTAAGATCGCCAAAAAATGTACATACCGGCGCCACTTTTCTTGTCCTATTCTGTCACTTTTTCAATGAAATGTTCGTCCTCCGTTCTGATTTCAATAAGCTTGTTCATGTTTTCAGAATTTTAAAAGTGAAAAAAACATTTTGACTGCCTCGAAAAACTTTACACAGTTCAACAGAACGGCCGGCGTAGTATGGCTAGTTCGAGTTGCTCGATCACACATTGTGCTAAATTTGCATTTCCATCCACTCCCTGAACTGGCAGTTCTACTTTGTTGACAAACATTGTGTATAAAAAGATATTTTTCGTTTAGTTGATAAATCTGCATTGATCCTAAAGCTCTCCATGTTGATGAATTGCCCGTAAAAATTGATGAATGAACAGAGTGAAGTCATTTTCGTGATCGCGTGTTCGTTTTGCTTTTCACCTCTTTTGAATAGCTGCAAATGCACGTTTTTTATGAGCTTTTGGTCGCCATCGATTTTACTTTTAAGCGTAGATTAGTCGATGAGTAATGATTGAACAACGCCACGAAGAATCCACGAAGAATACGGCTTTTTTACCAGCATCTTGCAAACTTGCCAAATAAACTCTTCCAGAAAATATAATTTGTAAAATCTCCATCTTTGAACGACTTTAAGCACCAAAGAAAATTTTAACAGCTCTACATGACTTCATATTAATTTTGACCAGTTAAAAACATCGGCACGGGACTTGTCAGTGTAAATATTTTGAAGCTTTTCTTCGTTGAATCGTAGTTCTCTTTCTTTTTGCAAATTCGGCGTACGCGTCTTTGTTTCTCTTTATCCGTCAAAACTCTTTTAGCCGGCAGCTCAGCTTGATTATTTTCTTTTTAGAAATACATTTGTAGAAAGTTTCAGTCAGTAAACTGTAAAAAATTGATTGTCAATTTTGATGTGTGGAGATAAGTAAATTTTGTCAATGTTTTGGCGCCCAATAAAAATGGTCAGCGACCTCGCGCTTATGGGCACGGACGCCGGACGGACGGAAGGACGTATTACGGTCGCGCGGGCTTCCTGTGTCGGTCGACAAAATTTCAGGTCGATGGTTTACCATATTTTCTTAATTATGGTGCTCCGCTTGCGCGGGCCTTTGGCCCGCGCGGAGCTCCGCTATGATTAATTTATGTAGATAAATAAAATGAATAAACAGATGACAAACATAGGTGAGCCTATCAAAATTTTTGTTTGTCACTTTTTGATTTGAAATACTTGAAATGTTGTCTGTTGTCTACTAACCTGTCTTTGTTCAACCCTAGTAGAACCATCTAAACGCAAGTAAACATGGCCATGATGATTGAGAAACTTCTCCAGAACATCTAACATCTTGGTCATCTGAGTGAATATCAAAACCCTAAAAAGAAAAATGTTTAACATAATTATATTTGACACCTTAGCACAAGCATACCCTCCCTATGAAATACAAGCACAAGTACTTGATGTTTTTGCTCTTTGTTAATGCCTGTTTATATAGTGAAATGGCAACCTGTTTATGCTTAAATTGGAAAAAGGGTTCACATTTTGCAAGTTACAATGCAGCAACTATCAGTGCTAAAATGCATCAGAAAATTGTTGTAGCTCTCGACAGGATCCACATGAGAGGAATAACAGTCCTACATGGGGTTTTAAAAGAGCCTAACCGACTAATCTAGTCCATTAATAATCACAATGGAAAGATGAAACAACATTCCAGAGTTTTGATTATCAAGACAATGAATTAATATATACTTTTACTGTTCTAGCTCTTACCTATGTTTTCCAGCTTTAAGCTGGCGTAGAAGAATGTCAAGAGTCTGAAGCTTTCCTGTTGATCAGATAATGAACAAATGAATCACCACTTTCATATGAGAGAAAACAATGATAATAATAGCAATCACTCTTACAAACTCTGAACCCATGTTGGTTGATATTTACATCTACCTGAGCTGAGTTCAAGTTGCCTGCCAAGGTCAACCAAGATCTTTTTTGGTTCAGGTTTCAATATGATCATTGCTTCATATTCTAAAACACTTTTGTTTTCTAAAATCTTTTCTGTTGTATAATTAAGCACTTAGCTCTCAAATTGCTCTCTTTTAAATATCACTCTAATACAAAACAGTACTATCATACTAGTGTTTGGAAAATACAGCAAATAAAAAAATGATAAAAGATAAGTAGTGTAGCTCTCGACAGGATCCATACGCAAGGAATAAAAGTTCCCACACATGGGTTTTAAAAGAGCCTAACCGACTAATCTCTGCCAGCAGATAAGCACTCCAGAGTGATTGATTACACTTAAGTATAGTTCAGACTACTGGCATGGACACAACTACAAACAACACAGGCTGCACATTAACGTCATCAAGAATTAGTAATACCTCTGTTGTTCATGATACAATATTAATTTATGGTCAAACAAATATACAACAAAATTATATATTACACAAATAAGAGATAAAATAAGGATATGGATTTGTTGAATAATACAAACACTCACCACAATCATACTGGATAAGTCTGGCTTCAGGGAATTGTATTGTCATTCCTCTATGTATTGGATGCAGTAAATCGAACTTTGGAAGTAAAGCTTCGTCTAAAGTTGTTTTCAGGCGTTCCAGGTGGTTGACATGGTGTGGAGGAGGATGGGAACAGTGCATTGATATCCCAGGAGATGTGGCAGGTGGGATATAGATTACAAATCTGTTGACATTAAATCATATTTATTATTTGTGTATTTTATATTAACAGTGTAAATGATACATTTTAACACAAATATTTGATATTGATGTCCCATAAAGTTATTATTATTAAAACTTCATGCACAGTACAAAACCATGTAATCTGGTAGGCTCTCACGAGTGCTTTATGGAGTGCAATGCTTTTCATAATGCACTGTCAGCCTTAGAGTTTTTGACCACACAAGGTTCTCACCACACACTGTACAAATGTTTGCTATAAAAGCCTCATCAGAATGAAACCCTATTATCTATATTACCTGTTAATAATTTCGGCCATTTCAGTAATTCTTTGTTCGGGGCTTTTGATTAGGTCTTGCATAGTTTCAGACTTTACTCTTCTGGTTTGTTCATGAATTCCTTTAACAAATGTAACTGCTTGTACAAGGTCTAAACCATAAACAGGTTGACGTCTACAATGTTGACTATTTACCAATGCCAAGTAAGCTAACTTTTCTTTTCTCAGCCTGGCTTGCTTTTCTGATAATTTAGGCTATGAAAATGATGCAATCAAAACAATAACTAAATGAGAAAAGTAACAATTATTTTGGTAAAAAAATGAGTGCAATGCAGTATATTGTCAGCTCAGGACTTCAATAGTTATCATGTGTAATCAACAACACGGACCAGAAGTAGAAACTCATCATATGCTGACAACACAAGTTTTTTTAAATTTTGCATTAATTGAAGAATAGTTTTATTCACAATTCATTTCTTTCTATGTTTGTGCTTTTGAGGCTTATTTGACGATATATGCCTATTTATGTGCACAAACCTTCTCTTTGCATTTCTTGTTTGTTTGTATGTTTGTTTATCAGAGAGTCTGTCAATGTATAATATCTTGCCAAAATGTTTGCTTGTTTGTTCATCAATATTTTCAGTGTAGTTCTTACCAAGTAAAATGGTGAATTTTTGTTTTCTTGAGGTGGTGGAGGAGTTGGTTGTGGAACTGATTTCTTCTCAACAGCAAGTCTCTTACTAGGTGATATCTGCACAGGCTTAGGTAGTTCTGGTTGGCCAGCATCCAGACTTCTAGACAATGCAACACCTGGTAATCCCCTCTGAATAATAGGAGAAGGAATCGGTGGTCTTTGCTCTAAGTACCCAACTGTTGATTCAGGTGACTGACTAGGAACTCCTGCTACAGAATGTCCTGGGTAAGGTGGTGGTGGACCCATTATTTTGGCAGGTAGTCCATATGGGAAGTGAGTTGTTGTTAAATCAGCTGGTAGCCTTGCTTGATAGGACATTGGTATTGTTGTCATAGGAGGAACCATTCTAGGTTGTACTCTAGGACCATGTGACATACCATCTTGAAACCACATCATGGTGTCATAAGGAGAACCAACAACAGGTGGGAATGCACGATGATCTTGATTAGCTGTATATGTTGTAGCAACTGTAGGGTGTGCACTACTGGTATCATAAGGTACACCGGTGGGTATTAACTGCTGACCAATAGCAGCCACCTTTCTTGCTTTAGTTGGTGGAACAATGGGCTTAGGTTGATCAGGAGTGCTATCGATCTCTGTGATAAGTTGCTTGGGAGTCTGTAATGATTGTGTTCTATATGCTGCATAGCTTGTAACTGTAAGTTCAATATCTGCCAATCCCAGGTTCAAGAAACCAAAGCTTACTTTATCAAATGGATTGCACTCTAAAGCTCTCAGAACAAGAGATGAAGTGTTGTAGACAATTCCAGGTAATTTGAGAGATGAAACAGTTGGACGAGGTTCAAACAGGTCGGGATGATTACACACCTGCGAGCAAACACAAAAGGAACGCAAGATGTAAATGTTTTGCACACCAATTTAGAATGAGATAGTATAAATGCTTGCACTGTGTTCACAATCATTAGCTCAGAACTTCATTTGTTATCATGTGTTTCAACAACACGGACCAGAAGTAAGGCCTCATCATATGCTAATGTACAACTCCTCAGTCAACAACATGTGCTGTGTGTGTCATTTGAACACTAAATGGCAATCTAATGGCTAAGACTTACCTTTCTTAACTGCATTAATATATTAATAACACTCAGGAAATGCCCAGATTCTAGAGTTTCTTTAGTCCTGGAATAAAACATTAAATTACAAGACAAGTAGCCAACAAATGAGCTAGCTATAGCGGGATTCAAATTTTCAAAATTGGAGGAAATAAGTCTTTTTAATTACCAACTAGTTTACATAGAGATCATCACATAAAAGATTTAAGATTGACCATTTTTAGTTAAAGATTTCACATATTAACTCACTTTGTTCTTGACATGAAGTCATCGTATAGAAATCGCTGTCTCTTTGAGAGTCTGCATCTATATACATGCTCATACTTCTGTGGCATCTGCTTCTCTACTTCGCTCTTGAGCCTTCTCAGAAGAAATGGTCTCAATACCTTAGAACACAAGAGCAATTTCATCAACAGTCAAGTTAATTATTGAAGTGATACCATGCACTGTCTGTCCTCATTGTAACATGGTTTAAAGCCTTTTGCAAGTTTTCAAGTACCAGATAGTATATTTAAATTGCCCTATTGTATAATGATGACGTTGTTTGAACAAGGGACACAATTGCCAAATCTAATAGGACACTTGACAAAATTTACTCCTAATGAAACAGTTTATTCTCAAGTGAAATGGTTTTTGGATATATTATATATACATATGTATAGTATTAAAACTTTTGCATTTAATAATTATCCCATGTCTTTTGTTGGATTTGAGCAGATTTTTAAACAATGTTCTGTGGATTTGTCTTGATACAACCCTTTCATGTGACATCATATTGCATTAAGGGAATTATAAGTCATTAAAGTGTTGCTCTCGACAGGATCCACACAATAGAGTTAATATTTCTATCATGTGGGTTTTAAAAGAGCAATTGTTCTAGGCCACTTGAAATTATCAATACAAAACAGACTGCATTGATATTGGATAGTGGCCAAAGCAGTCAGAACAAGCAATTGAATGTTAGGGTGAGGAAAAACATTTGCAAAATAACACTATTCTGTTGTTTTCAGCACAACTTTGTTCTTATCTTAAAAGAACTGAAATCAACACATACACTAATTTAAATTAGTATTTTCAACATTCCACGAATGGTCACTCAACAAACAAACTGAAAACAACAAGGACTTTTACAACTAATGTAAAATTGTGTGAAGCACAACTTTTAAGCTAATGAAACATACCTTGTGCAGCCTCTTAACCAAGTTTTCGTTGTATTCTCTACTACCTTCTATCATTCCAGTCAAAGGATTTGAGAACCATTCTTTAAAGTCCTTATGTGATTGGAATAGATGGGGCATCAGGAAATGCATCAAAGACCATAACTCCATCAGGCTATTCTGCAAGGGTGTCCCTGTCAGAAGCAATCTTCTTTGACTATTGAAGTTCAGCAAATACTGCCAACGCTGAGACTTGAAGTTCTTGATGTTTTGTGCCTAATGAGAAATACAAATAACTTTAGGTTTCACCCTTGTCTTAATTTTTCATATTAAAATGGTCTGAGGATATTTGAAAGAAACCTTCAATTTGAAATGAAGGAAAGTAAAAAAATGTAAAGCATCAAAGGGCTATTTTAAGTTATCACGACTCAATTGCTTGTTTGTAGTAACATTGTTTTATTCAGAACATGGATGTATTCCTACCTCGTCTAAGATGAAATACTTCCACTTCTTTCTTCTAAATGCTTGATGATCTTGAATTACCAGTTTATATGAGGTTATGCACACATGAAAGGCATTTGGCTTTGTCCATCCCTGGCACAAAAAAAGTTAAAAAATAATTAATGTTGATATGGTTACAAGGTGATTATCATTCTGCCTCCTTTACAAAAAAAACATAAACATCAGTTTTGTAGATGAGTCAAATTTTGAGTTTGTATGATAGTAAACAGAAAACTGCTGGATTGGCTTCACTTTTTTCAATCATACTCGAGCACTCAGCAGACCATGATAATAATACTGTACAATCCACTGTGTAGTGGTTTGTTTGGAACACTACTGCAAGACTTGGTAAGAATGCATAGTTACCTGGCGCTTTGCCTTTCTTTCTTTCTGATTTCCATAATAAGTGAGGATCTTAAAGCCAGGCAACCACTTCTTAAACTCCATCTCCCAGTTAAGCATAACACTTGTTGGTACCACCACAAGATGAGGCCCCCATATCCCTTTATCACATGCCAGGTGAGCAAGAAGTGCTATAGTCTGAATGGTTTTACCCAGACCCATTTCATCCGCTAGAATGCCATTAAGACATTTGCCATGCATGGTGACCAGCCAGTCTAAACCAATCACTTGATATTCTCTCAAAGTACCTCGTAACAACATGGGAACCTTAGTTTGAACCTAATGAAGTGCATAAGCTGTCATTAGTTGAATAATACCACAAGATAGAATTGGTTTTGCCATGCTCTCTGAGCTGATGAGAAAGCCAGTACTTTACAGCATTGTAATGAAATCCTGAGGGAAGAAAATCAACTTACATGTGCGGTTTCCAGGGTATAACCAGTTGGCTGAAGACTTTCGGCAGTTGCTGCAGCACTAGTCAATTCCTGATCAGGATCAGACTCAGCATCAGAAGTGCCATCTTTTCTCACCAAAAACTCCATACCACTTTCCTCTGCCTCTTCCTCTTCTGTAAAAGAAGGTACACTATATAACTTCATAAAGATGTAGGATTGGTTGACTAGTTACTGGATACTATAGATTCAAGAAATGTTACTAAGAAATCAAACGATACTTGGATTTTTTTGATATCCGGCCACACAAAATGCGAGAAGCTGAATGAAATTGACATCAATCACAAATATATAAAATGTTGCTACTCTACCTTCTGAAGATTCTTCAGAGCTTTCTTCTTCAGATGGGAAGTCAGTTGTATCTTCTCCTGTAGCATACTGCTTTATCAATTCATCCAAAGGCATGTCCCCTGCAAATAAGGCAAAAGCATTGATCATTTAAGGTGGCTCCATATAATTTCAGAGCGCGCGCTCGTGCATGACCACGCACATGCGCACACCTCAAACTTGAAGAATTTTTATTTTGATGACGTCATGAAAATATACAACGTGCGCTTTTAAGAAAATTAAAAAACTCAAAAACTGAGCGGTAAATGTTTTTGAAATTTTCAGAATATTATTTTAGTGGTATAATAAAGTAGTTTGCAAATTTTCAACCATTTTCCAACTGCAGATTTTTTTTAATTTAGGAAAAACCATTATTCCGTTATTTCCGAGGTTCTACAGTTGGGATTTTTTTGTCACTGTAATATATGCTAGGTCATCGTACTTAAATCCACATACAATATTTTCAAAAAAAATTACCGCTTAAAACTAGAGTTTTTATTTTTTCTACGTTAAAAATGAGTTTTATTATGACAGCCATATCGTTGCTATGGTGACCGGTCATGTGATCATTTGTGTAAAAATTAAATCTTTGACTCAAAGTCTTTGAAACATAGTCCGCCCATGCGCTTTGTGGGCAGTTGATTTTTAATAAACCTCTAAGATCCTAGACGCCCCATAACTATATGGAGCCTCCTTAAGGGAGTTATAGACAAAGCCAACACAGCCCAACATTCTATTTGAATGAAACTACTTAACCAGGACCATGTCTCGTTTATCACACAAGTGATGCCTTTAATAAACTGACAAGGATACAAATTGTATGTCTTTTGTTGTAAAGTGAAACCTCATTGGCTCATATACATGATGCTGTCCTGGTTGAATTAGCAGCACTGTAGTAACTAGATTAGCAGACAAAACCTAGATATAAATACATGTATGCACAGTCAATTCATCCTCATCAATCTAATAATCCTAATTCTTGCTTTTCTAGATTGATACCAAATCATGTTTTTGTAGAAGTACCTTCTTTTTCAAGTTCGGCAATCTCTTTGTTATGATCCATGTCATCCTCTACATTTTCTTGTTCATCCAGTGTTTGTTCATCATCTTCGTCATCTTCCTCTTCTTCCATAACAAAGTCAGTATCTGTATCTGGCTTTTCTTCCTTATTAGAGCTGAAACATTACAAATCAAACATTGTATATTAAATGGGTAGAAAGTAAAGGAGAACTAAGTTAGTTTCTCAACTGGATCTAAAATTCTGAAAAAGAGTTATACTAAATTTATACTATATTCATTTCTTCTCTTTTTGTTATAGTATGATTGAGAAATGACAACTTGTTTATAGAATAGGGAAAAAACTAACCTTTTTGAGAGGAGTTTGGCACTCTTGGGTTCTTTTTCTACTTGTTCTTTAGATTCTACATCAACATCAATGTCACTTTCATTGCTTTCATTACTAAAACAAAATAATAAACACAAAAATATAAGCCATTAAACAAGAGAGTGTGAGGAATACAGCATATGCAAAAATAATCAACATCTTTGGTTGAGCTATACCTTGTCACTGTCCATTACTGCTTACCTTCCCTGGTCTGCATCACTATCATCACTAGAACCACAAGCACTATCATCACTGCCTTCACTAGGTGGCCGCAACATTTCAGGGGGGAGCTTCTCAAGTAGTTCTTCTAGAGTCATCTCATTATCCTGTTGTAGCAAATCCAGTTCTTGCTTTCTGTCCTGCTCCGTTTGCTCCTACAACCAAGTATTTATAAAACATCACTATTTATTGTAATTGCTTTACATTGCAAGGAATTATTTTATAAACATTTTCTGACCTTGTGTAATGCAATTTTTTACCTAGACAAAAGTACTTACTTAATTTGCATGCATAAATACAAGTGTAAAAACTGTTTTCAATAGCATAACACCAATATATGTTCTTACCTTCTGTTCCAGTTTTTCTTCTTCAAGGATAGTTTCCTCAACATCACTTTCATCAGTGACTTCAAACTCATCATCTACCTTAGAAGCAGAAACAGGCGAGGTTGGAGCTGTTGAGCCTTCTCCACTACCAGGTTGGTTCTTCAAACTTTCTGCTAACCATGAAGAATACTTTTCAGTTTGATCGACAATAAAATTAAGCTGGACATCTAAAGCTTTCTTCCGTTTTTCTTCTAGTCGCGATTGGACTTTGTACTGTACTACCTAGAAAAATATAATATACATAGTTTGTTTAAAGCTTATTCTTATATAAATCATATTTTTAGATTTCAATGGACAAAATTAGAATTAATTTGAAGTTTAGAGTTGTCTATTCAATACAACAAATATGAGTAATGGTATTTACAACTTACTTTCCGTGCTTTACCATATGTTGTATTAAATATAGGCGATGGTTAATAAGCTATCAAGGCTTACTTCATACAATAAAAGACTCCATATTGGAGCACTTCCATTTGAGACCACTCCATTGCAGGTTGTAATGTTTTTTTTTTAGAATTTGACTGAAGACCACAGGCAATTTCTTTAGTATACAGCACAAGCTACTCAATTGATTAGACATGCCAAAAATAGTCATAATTGACAACAACTTTTGTGATGAACACTGAAATCATTATCAAGGTATAAGAAATATTGTCCATGCTAACCTTTTCAACATTACTCCAGAATTGTTTGACCTCTCGTGCAATACTACTAGCAATCCTTCTAAGCCTAACAGTCTCTTCTTTTTCAGCTTTCACTTCTTTACTTTTCTGCTCTTGGTGGTGTTTCAGAACAGATTTAGAGAGCTGAAAAAAATACACATTTTACATCATCATAAATGCCACACAGTAAAAAAAAACACCTTAAACACAGCATAAATAAAGAATCAAACAAAATACATAATAGGCATATCAAACAATCACATGGTACTGATATTTATTACACCTTTTTTTATACTTATACAAAATGGGATAGTTTGACAATGTTGATATATATTTGAAACCGCTACATTATAGAATACTCTACCATTATTTCTCGTTTTCAAAGTGTGCCGATTCTAGAATTTGCATGTGCATTCTATAATAGCTCCTTTGAAAAGACTGTAAATGGCAAGTGCAAAAAAAACTAGACAGATATAAAAGCATTACCGTGAATCTTCATTAAGGCAAATCCTAGAATATTTTAGAAGTGTCGACCTACCTTCTTAGCAACTCCTCTTTTCCATCTTCGTTCTTGTGCAAAATCAGTTGCTAACCACTGCATTTCCTCTAATAAGTAATCCCAATGAGCTTTCTTGCGTGCCATTTCCTGCACTTTAGGCAGCCTTCGAGTAGACCACAGACCTTCTTTACGAAGTTCAGCTACTCTTTTTAACACTTCTGCTTCTTTCTTGGCTTCAACAGCAATTTCCTCATGACTTCCAAATGAATTGTCCAATACAGATAACACTGATACATTCCTATCAGTATTGGCACTAGTTCTATTTGATGGATTGGAAGAATTTATAGGTCCATTTGCTATAGATTGACCTCCGACTGATATACTACGGCTTAGAGACGAATTTGATACACTAGACTGATGTGCTGATGTGTTTGTTCTATGTCCTGTATGATGATTAACAGGATTACCAGCCACAGGACTATTCACATTCATTGATGCATTAGGCATTGATAATGACCGTGATAAAGGTGGAATGTTCTGTCCAGTTTTCATACCCAAGTGATTTCCAGTAAATGGAGAAACATTTGGAGGAAAACCCTCTGGATAATAAGATGGATTAGGATTTGTAACACCAGGAACAGCCTGCTCATTCCCTGGTCTTGGAATATTTGCATCTAGTGGTGACTGTTGCTGCCAGATTCCATATGATGGATTACCACTGGGCGTTGCATTCAAATTTATAAGTCCATCTTCTAATTTATTTGAATTGATAAAGTTTGTTAACTGAGTATTTGGCCTTCTTTTCCAAATAAGAAAGTCCATAATATTGCCTCCATTTTGAAGAAAAAACAACTCTTGTAATTTTTCATAATATTTTGTTTTGACATTTTCCTTTTCATTGTTGTAGTATTCTATAACTAACTGTCTCAATCTAGCAGTTTCTGGTGAATCTGGAGGTTTTCCAATAGGTGGTGGTTGGTTATGGTATTTTCTCCCGGATGGATTTCCTGGTAAATGCTCAGGATTAACACCCTGTGGAGTTCGATACACTGGTGACTGAGGAGGATGCAGACTACCTGTTGAACTTGATACAGCCATTCGAGGGTTCATTGTATTTGCCTGAGGAAATCCAGGTTGACCAGGACCTGATCCAGGGACAGGACGACTATAGCCAAGATGATGAATAGTACCACCAGGTGATGGCCCTTGTGGATAATTAAATGGTTGTCCTTCTGAATAAACTGGCTTGTGATCTGATTGATAATACGATGGAGATCTTATTGGATAGCTTGGGTCTGATTTAGAAGGGCTCATAGGCAATGTACCTTCGGCCATTCCTTGACTAAAGAAGTCTGGACTTGGCAGTGATGTTGAGCTACTTGGAGTTGCACATGATGGAGTAGAAATACCAGAACTAGGAGAGGGAACAGACATATAAATAGGTGGTCCCGGAGGATATCGAGAAGGAGAAACAGCAGAATGTTGATATCCAAGGGGTGAATGAGGAATACCAGCAGATTGACTACGAGGGTTGTGTTGAGGGTAAAGTCGATGTGGACTAACTGGATTTTGCATTGAGCTTGGGCTTTGAGGTAATACAAATGGCCCAGATTTAAAAGGAGAAGTTGGAGAATTTTCTGCCATTTCTTGCGTTCTTCCTTTCATTTCATTTATTTGAAGTCTTTCCAAGTCTTGGGTTTGAGGACGACGAACTCGTCTACGAGGAGTTTCGTCATGGTATTGCGACGACTCGCCAGTTCGTCGCATTACAGAAAGTTCAAATGAATAGCCATTGCCATTTTAAATTAATCTTAGCATAAATGATGTTTCCTGCGATTTAAAAATGTACAAAAATATTACGTTAAAAAAGACGGCGGGCATGCGCGTTTTTGCCGCCATTTTGAATGCCCTTCAAGTGTGCCATATTCAATCTACGCTAAAAAACGCCCAGAAATCAACCATCCACTAAATAATATACCTCCTTTACCTTCATCATCTATCTAACTTTAAACACCTTTGGTTCTTTTTTCATTTTGACAACCCGTGTTACTATATTTTCCACAATATCTTACATCGTTTGCCACCTCCATCCACGTCCCTATATTGCAAGAAACGGGGAAAGTGGCGTGCAATGATACATGGGAAATTTTTTTAGCGTCTTTCAATGGTCGATGATCAAAGAAAGAAATAAAAAAATAACGGCCATTTAACCAAATATTGCCTTTATAAAAGATTAACAAATGTTCTAAAATTCTATCTACATACCTGATGAAGATGTTCTGGTAGTTGTTCTCATCGTAAAGGTGAATAAAGCAACGAAATTTCCGAATTTAAGACGACATTATCCTCCGCCATAGGAAACTCGTTTGTAGTTTGATCACCGAAACGTCCCGGATGTTCAAGCACGACACCCAAACGAGGCCTCGTCATGCGCGGGAATCTTTGAATCCAAAATGAATCGCTACAAAATATTTTCTGTTTTTACCGGCGAAATATGGATAATTTCGCCGTGACAATACTCCAAAAATAATATTTTCTCGCGTTATCGTTCTAGTTTATAATTTTGTAAATCTTATAATGATTTTGGATCGAGTTTGAATTGTTTTCGAGTGTATGTTTTGGAAAATTGAAATACCTTGGACCGAGCTGAGACGTAACATTTTTACCATACAATGAGACGATCTGCAGCTCCTTCCTACCGTGCTGCAAAAAGAGGAAGATTTATTCCTCCAATATTGCCTGGGGGAACTGGAAGAAGTCAAGAGAACGCTCAAAGTCAGGTTAGTATTCGTGATCGTGAGTTTATGAAATATTAAACAGGGGCGTAACCAGACCGTTTACAAGAGGGGTGCACATAAAAAACCCTGCACCACTACTGATGGTAGCTGTCATATCATTTTCACAAAGTCGGCGTGCTTTTCAAAAATCTTTGAAAATGTGCTTTACAGTCCTTTTGAATGACTTTATTCTTTGTATATATTTTCAGTGATTATTACACCTTATTGCCATTACAC
Source organism: Diadumene lineata (assembly GCA_918843875.1). NCBI lineage: Eukaryota > Metazoa > Cnidaria > Anthozoa > Actiniaria > Diadumenidae > Diadumene > Diadumene lineata. The sequence continues at coordinate 4,199,857 of OU974070.1, forward strand.
GTTGTCTTGGTGCACATGCACACTGTGCCCTCCCCTTGGTTACAGCCCTGCTAAAAGCCTTTTTAATATGTATATTCTGCCTGCTGAAGCATCATGCTGCAACCAATTAATGCGTTCTGTCTTAGTCTATGTATACATTTCATTGATATGTCATTACGTAAATGTTCTGTAATGAATTACAGATTACATGTCCCATCAGCCCCCACCCCAAACCATCCTGGCTAATATTAACTGTATTTTGAACCAGAATGATGGATGTGACATGAATACATGCTCAGACAAACCTCTTCTAAAGCAGTTATTCAATCCGGACAATTCAAAGCCCCAAGACTCTAGTAGCAATAATTCCAATACAGTAGTATCAAGTGGTGACATATCAAAGGAAGTAGCAAGTGATTCACAAACTGTGAATGGAGAGCAACAGCAGATTCCTAGAATCAAGAAAACAAAATCATCATTCAATGCTCCATGTTTTGTGAAGAAGCAGGAAAAGTCTCCAGGTATGTTTCACACACAAGACAGTCAAGTATGAGCCTGCATTGATGATGATTGACATTCAGAGTGGCCAAAGGGTAATTCAAGATGTTTGATAAGAAAATAAGTTACAGTTGAGTTATAATTGGCCATGATTTGTGATTCAAGCTAAATTTGTTACATGGATACATGAAAACCTGTTTTTCTTACAGTGCAAATTTAAAAACAGTGGCCAGACAGAAATATTTTAGGAATGTTGTTATTGTTCATTAGCCAATCACAGACAGCACACTAATGAACCCTAACCGAAAAGCAATTCTGATTTGATATGGAAACATTCCTGGAATATTTCTGTCTGGCCACAGTTTTTAGATTCACGTTGTAATTCATACAATGTGAATTCATCAAGAAAAACGTTAATGAATTGTGATCATTAACCCTCCCTTGGCCACTGTACTGTACATTCATTGCAATCCCAATCATCATTCTAGCTGTAGATGTTCAATGTTGATCGTTTTAAAATAGATCAAAGCAATTAGGGTAGCATGTACACTGTCTAGGTGGTTCTTACAGAAGGGAATGTTTGAAATGCGAATTTCAATCTTATTTCACTTTGACAAGATTGAAAACAATATCTGTAATTTTTATATTCATATTTCATTTTCTGTATGATGTGATATTATTGTCATTGATTAATTCCAGTGACTGCAACTGACAATCAAGAAGTTAACAGCTGGTATTTCAGCGTTGTCTGGTATGTTCATTGGAAAAGGATTCAATATTCATATAGAAGGCAGCATGTCCGAGTGGTCAGAGTGTTGGTCTCGCAATCCGGCGGTCCTAGGTTCAATTCCCGCTCTGGCCACAGAAATTGTATTTGTCTGAGTTCCGATTTGTTCAATATATGATTTCTCGGTCATGCTTTGTATATAGCCAACTGGTTTGTTATTATTATGGCAGGGATTCACAGAGTTTAAGCAAATGTAAATTTTGTATATTATTGTGATCTTGCTGTCACATGAGTTGTGTGGAGTGAGATAAAGGAGAGTTCTCTCCAATAGGATGAAGGATGATGATTGATGATGAAAGCACAAATAACATCTAGCTCTTTGTGGTATTTACTCCCACTCCTGATAAAAATTATTTTACCCAAATTGTTTTTTAATATTATAACTCTATTTGGAAATTTCAGGTGTAAATTATCTAAAAAGAAGGTATTTAATGTAGCAAATTTATATTTTTTTATATTTATTGTTCATCAATATAATTATTTAAACTTATAACATTCCCTGACAACATTTGTTCACTTTTATGTCTAGCACAAGAAATGGGATGGAGATGGTGAGGATTTCTAACATTTCCTTTATTTCTCTTTATCATGATTAATTCCTTGTCTTCATAGAGAATATTTGAATCACTACAAATTAATTTAATCAAAGGTATCTTGGTGATAAAGGGAAGGACAGCACTTCTAAAGGACCTAGAAGGAAAAGAGTAAGTACAATATATATTTATTTCAATGCACATTCATTTGATAATTCTGAAACCTAGCTATTTAATTTGATCAAGTGATTACGAGTACTGGTATACGTTTTTATAATCTTGTTTGTTTATCAATATAAAAAAATAGACTTAGTCTAGTATGCTTGAGGGCAAGTAGTTGTAGTTGTATATCTAGCTTCAAGACTGGTGCCTAGGTAGTGTTGGCAAGACTTTGCCCTACAAGTTTTGAAAACAATAGGATTATGCAGAAAGTGGTCTAATAATTTATGCAGGTACACATCAATGCAGTAGACAGAATACCAAATAATGTTTACTGGCTTATGTGACGCAATAATAGTATTAGATATAACTTATTGTAGACAACATCTCACATATATTTTTGCCTTAGAATTGGCAGAGGTAGTGGCTACAAGGTGTCAGAGCTTGAAACTCTTAAAGAAGGTCAAACACTAGCTATCGGTGGTAAAGAAGTTGAGGTAGAAATAGACTAGTCAATGTTTATTAGTGTGGTGCACAAAATTATTCCAAAATGTCATCCAATGATGCATGATTGTTCCATCATATTTCCCTGCGCAAAATATTTCAATCTGAAACCAAGTTAAAAACTGCAATATAATGATGGATCATGGTCTTGGTTTGCCATCACCAATAAACACAATCAAAGTTAAATATGGATGCATCATTATATTGGTCAACAATAACCGATATAACTGCTATTTAGCTAAGCATCGTGGTACTGATTTATGCTCAGCAATAACTAGTCTAGTGATAACTGTTATATATGAGGCATCACAATTGTGATTTATAATCAATGATAAAAATTTATTGCTATTCAAAACCAACTAAGCTATACTCTAGAGCTAAATAGCATTAAAATTGTTGTGCCTTGCCAACATTGTTTTGATTGGTTTCTTTAGTTTCTTTAATTTCATATATAATCACACTCTTATACCGCTTCTTTCTCTTTACTCCAATAAAGGACTAATGTCCGAAATGTCAGTTGGTACTCTCTTCTTTTTATGTTGTATAACTTCTTTTTACCACAACTATATATTGATATATCGTGATATTGATTTGTGGTCAATAGATAATGGGTGCAGTATCAAGTCAAGACTATATGAGTGGTAAATGCTTTCATAACATGTCAACTACTTCATCTAGCAGCAATGATTGCAGCACATTCAATAGACCCAGTTCACACACAAAAGGCAAGTACATTGATCAGATATATCAAGTCCAGCTTAATGGACCTCATCAATAATTGATTTTTATGTTTCATTTGACATTATATACTGGTCTTCTACTTGCAGGTAAAACTGTTGTATCGCAACCAACTTTGTGCAGATTTTTTAGTCAATTTGCCTTTTCTGAGACGTCAATCAAATATGTAAATCAGTCGTTTGTTGAAACGTTCAGGCTGTGTGAATGAAAATCAAAAGTTTTCCCAAGGAACGATCATATTCAAAGGACTTAACAATGCAGTAGGACTTACAGATGTTTTCATTCTCTTCGTAATATTTGAAAGCTGTTTGAATACTTTCAATTCAAGTTATTTATCTTGGCTATTTATCAAGAAAAGCTCAAGTAAACTGTCAAATTGTTGTTAACGGTCAAACTTATATGCAGCATGTTCAAAGCCATCTGATGATTGATGTCACAGAAAAACCCAAATGAAGTAAAGATTCAAAAATCAACTGGTCGCGATACAATATTTTAGCTGTAAAGATACTTGGTAAATAATGATATGGTACTTACTAACAATAGGCTATTCTTGTTTTACCATTACATTGCAGTTTTAAAACCTTTCAATAAACCTGGAAAGCCTTCAAATCTACTGACAGCTACTAGTTCTCAGAGCATCATCAAGGACCGACCTGCACCATTGATGTATAGACATAGCCCTGATGCCCCCGGTGCATTGGTAATGCCACGCCCAAGCAACACTCATCAAGTATGAAGTATATCTTAGGGAGTAGACTTTAATATTCCATTCATTTTATCATTTATGAAAAAGAAATTAACAAAACTCTGAAGTCACTGGGAATTGAATTCAAAATCATGAAATACTAAGTAGTAGCTTGGGAGATGTTCTCCCAGTTTTATTCCTTTATCAAAATGCTTCACAAACTGAAGATGTGAGATGAGTTGTTTCATTTTTATTTGAAAAAAACATGTTTTCCACTTGGTTAACACTATAAAAATCATAAGCCCAAAACTGAATGAAATCACATTGATCAAAATAATAAATAAATGTCATTGTTTTGTTGTTGTTTTTTATTTCAGTGGGAAAATAACCATTCATCGACACATATTGTAGATGTAGTTATTGATCCTCATATCTGCCAACACCTAAGACCACATCAGAGAGAGGGAGTTACGTTCTTGTATGAATGTGTTCTTGGTTATCGAACTCTAAATGGACATGGTGCAATACTGGGGTATAAAGTACTCAATTATTATTCATTGTGACGGTTGAATTAATGAAACATTTGATGTTAACTACCTATTACTTATGCTGTTATGTCTACAACCTGAAAGTATTATAAGATGTATTATCAAATAAAGAAATAATCAATAATTTATTATTTGATTAATACAGCACATTCATACAAAAATCTTATAGATTATGCGTTTATCCGTTGTAAGCTGCCTAAAGCCTTTCCTTTCAATATGTTTTTCTGTATGTTATTTTTTTATGTTGTCAAGATTGCATGGCCTTTAAACTTACAAACAAAGAATACAAATAGCCCATCTAATGTTATGTTGTATTTTGTTTGGCAGAGATGAGATGGGGTTAGGAAAGACGCTACAATGCATCACATTAGTCTGGTTAGTACTATCACAATTAAAAATTTAAACTGTGTTATATTTTTGATAGTAATTTATTACATAATATCATTCAATTTAATTTTCTAAACTGCTGACATGAATATTTTAGGACACTGCACAAACAGAATCCATATGGAAGTCAGCCACTATGTCGCAGGACACTCATCATCACACCTGGAAGCTTGGTCAAGGTAGTAGATTGCATTTGTCCAACAATAATTGCTTGTTTTAATTGCTAAATTTAATTAATAAATTATGATATTGTTTCCTTCATCTTTGTTTGTTTGTTTTGTTTGCTTTCTTTCTTTTCTTTGTTTGATCCATGCATAGCATCGGAACAAAATTATACAATCATTTGAACATGAATCTATAACTCTGTTTAATTAGATAATTTGTTTTATTTTTCAGAACTGGTGTGTAGAATTTCGGAAATGGCTTGGTAATGAGAGAATGAAAGTATATCCAGTAACTGCAGAAAAACGAGTCAAGGTATACATGTGATTCTTTATTTTACAGTCATGTATGTTCAACCATATCAAAGTTTATGTTGACTTTCTGGTATCTTTGTAACATAATTTTAATAGCTAGATAATAATTAAATATCACAGAATGAAATAGGTTGTTCATTGTGTACTCTGTTAACTAGTTCATCATAGTATCTCACTGGTAGATGTATTTGGTTGCGACATTAAAAACATTGTATTCTTGACTATTTGAAATTAATAGACAGAAATTGATAGGCACTTTGTGTTTAGTTGTCAAAAACTTTGTCAAGGTGGCCATTGTTGGACCTGCAAAACTGTAAAGACCTCAGTTCTCTCTGTAGATTCTCTCAATCATTTCATATTTGTAGGAGTTTTCCATCAGTCCGATCTACCCTGTGATGGTAATAAGCTATGAGATGTTCATACGTTCAATGGATGATATCAATGACATCAAGTTTGACCTTGTTATCTGTGATGAAGCACATCGGTTGAAGAACTCATACATCAAGACAAATACAGTAAGTACATGGATATAGGGTACCGTTTATTTGCTAATGTTCTATGCATATATATACACAGACTGTAAAAGATTGGGTGAGATTGAGTACAAAGTAAAGCTGATGGTAACTAGTCAAATACTAATAGTATAGAATGACCATTTTTTTAAGACGTACACATTTTTTATTAAGTGGTACAATATTGAGAGTCATTTTTTAAGGAGTATAGCAATGTATTTTTATAATATTTGATATACCTCTACAATACTAGAAACAATTCAATTCTTAGAAATTACAGCTCCAATTATGTACTTGTTTCCCACTCATACAAAATGGACTTAAATATTCCATCATTTCTTCTGTAGCTTATTGCTGGACTCAAAACAAGGAGAAGAATCCTACTGACAGGAACACCCATACAGGTTTAATGTTTCTTAATCCTTGATATCATGTTTTTGAATGTTTCTTTCAGACAGTTACTTGCTCTAGCAAGACTTGTGAATATCATATATTTATTAAAACTCATTTTTATAGAATGATCTCAAAGAATTCCATTCTTTAATTGAACTGTGTAATCCTGGAATTTTAGGTAAGATAGTGTTTCTGCTTTGATTCAAAGTTTCACTTATGCCCAATTGGTTTTAGAAAAACAAAGCCATGTTTTATCATGTGGTGGTCTTGCAAAGCAAGCTTATGTAAACAAAGAATAATAATTATTTGTCTGATTTTGTGAGTGTTTTCAATTATTATTCAATTTGTGCTTCTTACAGAGTTTTCTTTTATATAGCTGTTCTTGTCATTCGCAGGGAGTCAGGTATTATTCCGTCGCATTTATGAGCAGCCTATTATCCAAGGACAACAACCCAATGCATCAAGTGAAGAAAAACTACTTGGACAGACTAGAGCTTCCGAGGTAAAGAGTTAACCAAGATGAAACTAATATTTTTAAATCAATATGATTTATGGGTGTGTTTACATAAATATTCTTTCAGACCCTAGCCAGGACCTTCCTAGTAGTAAGGGAGCTTTCATTTATTAGTACGAGGGGGATCGGCAGAATTGTGAGGGGGATCAAGTTTTTTTAGAAGTCTGGTATGGGGGGTTTCACAATATTGAACGTGTTCTGACAGGAGGTTAGGAATTTTGTGAATCATCATAGAGGGTTGTGATATCATTGCTAAAGCACTAGGGGAGTCAGGTTTAATGTATGCAGACTGCTACATGAAATTTTGCCAGACCCCCCCTCCTTCCCATGTGCTAATAAAAGTAATTAAAGCATCCTAAGATTAAAAGAGAATGTATTCATTTAAGTGATGTCTTTTACAGCTTAACAGATTAACCAGTTTGTTTTTCTTGAGAAGAACTTCAGAGATCAACAACCAGTACCTACCCTCCAAAGGTAACATTTTAAGTAACTTGTTGAGATAAGCCTATCCTTGGATGATATTTTTTGTTGATGTATTCCATTGTGGCATCACTTCCTTTGCAGTGGAAACAGTTGTGTTTTGTCGTCCATCTCAACTACAGCTGTCTCTCTACCGCCATCTACTAACATCACGGATTGTAAGATCATGCCTTGTGGCCAGTAACTCTGGTGGAACACAGCATCTTGTTTGTATCAGTGTTCTTAAAAAGATTTGTAATCATCCAAGTCTGGTATACGAAGCTTGTGGAGACAACATACAGTCTGGGGATCCTGCAGAAGAGAAATCACTGTATGATGGCTTACTGTCAATGTTTCCAAGCAATTATGATCAAGGCAGTCTAAATCTTGAAATGTCTGGGAAACTAGCAACATTAAGTCGAATGTTGGAAGATATATACAACTTAAAGGAACGTGTAGTTGTGGTATCCAATTACACTCAGGTAATTTTAAAAATACAATGTATTGAATATTGTTTTTTTATCATGGTGCATGATTGAACACATTCACATAAAACAAGTGCCCTATAAATATTGAATTATTATTTTTCATGATATTTTTGGTTATTAACTACATTCTGTTTCTGTTTTTCAGACGTTAGATGTCATTCAAAGACTATGTGAATCTTGTGAGTACAAGTACCTTCGACTAGATGGTGCCACTCCCACTGCCAGAAGACAACCACTAGTAGAACGATTTAACTCCAAACACTCCAGTGATTGTAAGTCACATCTTAGTTAATACAAGAGTCATATTTGCATTAGTAGGAATTGGTGTGGTTTGATACTGATTTTATCACAGGTGGAAAAAATTTGTGATTCCCAAAATGGGTTTATTTGGGATTTTGTTTGGGAAAATGCTACAAAATCCAACATTGGGTTCAAATTTGGGATTCCCAAAATGGGTTTATTTTGGGTTATTGTTGGAAAATGCAACAAAAACCAAAATAAACCCATTCTGGGAATCACAATTTTTTTCCTGTGTATACCATTAATTCAACTGTTTTCTTAGTACAATATATGTTATGAACAGTTCTGTTTTCCACTCATATGAAAACAACTGTATATCTCAAATAGTAAATAAGGTATAACTGGCCCCTGAACACTAATCTATTATTTTGATGTTTTCAGTTTATCCTCTAAGGGCCTGTTTATATGAGGCGAGACAGCCCGGTTTAGCTGGTTTCTTTTGTGTTCAAGCTATCAGTATAAACAAAGGAAACCAGCCCGCATAACCGGACTGGCTCACCTCATATAAACAGGCCCAAAATCTAATAATCTGTTGTTTTATTTATTTCAGTTGTGTTCTTACTTAGTTCCAAAGCTGGAGGTGTTGGTCTTAATCTTATTGGTGCTTCTAAGTTAATCTTGTATGATATTGACTGGAATCCAGCTAATGACCTTCAGGTAATTTAATTAATTATAATGTCAATCCTGTTTTAATTGCCTTCCTGTAAAATTTACAGGAACTAGTTTCAAGTGTTAATTTAATGTTCAATGATTTACTGTCAGTTCATATGTGAGTATTGAGTAAAACCAATCTTATTCCTGTGTCTCTATTTTCCTTGACAATGTGGATTTGTTTCTTTCTTTATGTCTTTGTTTTTGTAGTTTGTTTGTTTGATGTTGAGTTATTTTCTTTTTCCCCTGGTTTGTTTGTTGTCCATCTGATTGTTTATTAACCTATAAAGAACCAATATCTACTTGTATTCTATATCAACTCTCTCTTTATCTATTATGATATATTACTTTCATTAGGCTATGGCTCGTGTATGGAGAGATGGACAAAAAAAGAAAGTGTACATCTATCGTTTACTAACAACGGTAAATAAACAAATACTTACATACAACCACAACCATATAGTCCTCAATTAGGAAAAAACTTGCACAATGTGATTTTCAGGAAGAGTCTTTCAACATGTGTAATTATCATATTGAATGATACAAAACATTGGTATATCAAAATGCAAATATGTCTGTTATTTATTTTGTTTCTTCCACGTTTTCATTTTAAAAAACCCAAACTTTTGCGCTAATCAGACATCTTCAGGGCAAAAAAGGAAATATTTTACAATTTGTTCCATGTTTACAATTTGTATGAATGCGTTTTTGCAAATCAACTAATATAATAACTAGAAGGATATAAATTCATAACAGTAATTAAATAAAATCTTTAAAAAAAAAACATTAATACAGTAAAGTTTACTCACAGTGACATTTTCTGTACATTTGGACTGTATCATTTACAGGGTACTATTGAGGAGAAAATCTACCAGCGACAAACAACAAAGCAGAGTCTAAGTGGAGCAGTAGCAGATGCCAAGAAAGAATCTAAAGTAGAATTTACCATAGAGGATATTAGGGTAAAGAATTAAACAATTATTGCTGTCATCTTCATTTCATCAGTTTCACATTCACCTTGAAATTTTCACACCATTTAAACTAGATGGATGTTGATTCCATTATTTACTTATTCATCGTTATCTATTGAATGATTCATTTTATTTGCTAATTATTTTTCTTTTCATTTAACATAATCCTTATCTATCAGATCAGTCATGTTCTGTTTTTTTTTTCCTCACTATAATAGGATCTGTTCAAGCTTGATGAGAATACACACTGTGCTACTCATGATCTTCTCCAATGCCGCTGTGCATTACCAGAGGTAAGTTAATAATGACAGTCAAATCTAATAATACCATAACATACCCAGGAAGGCCAATAGTTGGTGTCCAAGATAGAAAGTGTCTAAATTGGCCAGACCTAGCTCATTAAGCAACAACACTCATATTTGATTTTTGACAAACTTAAGGTAATTCCGTAGTTTTGCACTGCGCATAGTTCTGCGCATGTTTCAATATTTTTGGTTTCAGGACTTTTATCATGTAATCTAGTCAAATTATGTTTGTGAAGTACTTTGAATAAAAAATTCGAAGAATTGCGATATTTTCGAGCGAGAAAACGCAATAATTTTGAAACTCGACCCAGTCCTCTCTCGGAAAACCTGTTTTTTGACAATAAAATGACCATATTTTTCGCAAACTAGCACGGTAACCTATGTGTTTTATTTGATAAAATTATTTGTTATAACATAACATCAAATATATCTAAAATTGAGCATAGGTCATCGGGCTAACTTTTGAGAAATTTCCAAAATACTTTCAGCTTAGGACTTTTTCGAACTAATTAGCAGCTCGTGTGCACGTTGGTATTTCGTCAATTTCTTCAATACCACATATTTTTTATACATCTGTTCATATTTTTTTAATAAAATTAAGTGCAGAGATTTGAACAAAACACGAATTTTGCTCTTAAAAGACAAATTACTGTGTTTTTGTTCCGTTTCTCTTCGATTTTTGAGCTTATTTCTTTACGTTCTCAAGTCACCAAAATGCATGAACTTTGACGTCATATAGCACAAAAACGAAGTCGGTGACCCCCTTTTTTTATTGTATTTTCTGAAAGCGTTTCTCAAAATTGTTTGTTAGAACGAGTATAAAAAAATTTCATCGGGCAGTTTTATTTCTACGGAATTACCTTAAGAAGGAAAACTGGAGAATTCAATGAAAAATCCTTCATGCCTGAAAGTAGACACCACCAATACATGTAAGCTCTACAAACTATAAAGGTTGGAACACACTAGGCCACAAGTCGCTGCGACTTGTCCCCACGACAGGTTGCTTCAGTGTACACTGGTTCAACAATCCAACCTGTTCAATTTCATGCAGCAAGTTACAGCGACAAAATTGTATCATGGCAACAGCAATTTCCGACAAAAATACTCTGCTGAGACTTGTTGCCTTGTATCAACCCAAATGGGTTTGAACCTAGACTACACTGTAACAGATAATTCACTTAAGGAATTTACACGTCTGAGTTGTGTATTTCCACCCTCTGTTTCAACACTATGATTCCCCTGTCACCCATAGTACTGTTGTGGTTTATCTACTAACAACATTCTATCATGCTCTCAACCAGCCAACATTGACAGACCAACACAACATAGAAACAAGAAGTTGTCAACTTGGTGTCAGTAATACCTCAACAAAGGTATGTTTATGTACTAATAAGTCAATTACAAGACAATTGTTATCAAGTTATAAGTTTAAACTCATGTACAACAAGTAATAAAAATAATGTTAATGAGGATAAAACAAAGGAAAATCACTACCATGAAGGAGTTGGAAAATGTTCAAACACTTGTGGAGAATTCTGGACATGTTTCTAAGAATTTCTTTATAATTAGTTATCCCAGATTTTGCAAAGTTATTTCAAAACCCATGTTGGAATTTTATTATGTTTTCAAACACTTGGAAACAGTTAAGATATTGGCCTAATAAACTTACAATTATTGTTTTCTTTTATCTTTGAAAACCTTATCAAACACTTGAATTTGTTTTTGAAATATTGCATGAAATATCTTACAAAAGACAATCTCAATCACATTCAGAAACAGACATCCATATCTGAGCTAATGGACTGGCAGCATGTACAGTACCCCCTAGATGACATGAGCAGTGAGCTGGTAGGTATTGTACGATAATATATACATAGTAATAATAACTGATATTAATTAGAACTTATAAGGCACAAGTTTCCATGGCGAGATGATCGTTTGCCCCATAGTGTTACATAATCATATGACATTCTTTGTATGTTGCTGATTATAATCTTTAATGTTCTCTTTACAGGATGAATCACTAAGAAGTGCCAACAGTCTCATTACATTTATATTTCGAAGTGAAAACAACAACAGTTGTCAAATTAGTGATATCAACTCCTAGCACAGTACAGTCTTATTGCATGTTTTCCTCATAGAAACTCTTAAAGTGTCTTAGTAAATCAATATAAATGAACCCAAGGAAGATAAAAAACATCAAGTTCCATGTGATGGAAATAAACAAAATTAATATAAAATCTCACACCAACTTCGGTCAATTGACTGATTTTTTCATATATTGATATATATGTTTATTGAATAATTTTATTACGTAAGCACAATATTTTCTGATCAATTTATATAAAAACATTTCCTAACAAAATACATTACAAAACATTATATTGAAGAAACACTTATATATTGAATAAAGTCGTGTATAATCATGCAGTGTATAGAAAGAGGACTGAATGCTTGATTTGTTTTATAGAATTATTGTAATTAATCTGATGTTTTGATAAAAAGTCTTTCTTTCTTTCTCATATTACTCCAAAGAAGGAGTAACATCCAAAACATTTGTATCGTTATCATCACTAAACAGTCTATAATTTATCTAAACATTTTACAACTGTTTCTCTAAAAACACCAATACAGTCCACTCTACTAATTCTCACTAGTTTTAACCTATTTGATATGATATTTTGACATAAATAAATCATGTTTTACTAATCCTAACAACATAGACAATTACACTTTTGGGAGTTTACCAGTAATATGCATACCAATGCAAGCACAGCTGAGTAACTATGAAAACAAGTCCAGCAGATTCAAATCGAGCAGTTCTGTTCACAGGGCATTTGGTCTTATCTTCATCACATTTGATAGCTTTGGCAATAGCTTGTGCTTGTGTTTCACCAGTCATGTAAGCTCCTTGCATATAACCATACCAATATTCACTAGTTGCTTCTCCTGAGAAGTACAGCTTTCCTAGGTTTTTAGCCATGTCTTTGTGGTTCTTGGAAGCTGAGAATCCAACTATTCCCTCTGAGTAAGATCCTCGCACAAAGGGATTTTTAGACCAGCGAGTATAATGAATACCTGAGTTGCATTAAAAAAATGTACTCAATGTTGAATCTGACACAATACTATTATCCTTTTAAGTAATAATAAATTGAATATGTTTTAAACAGAACTTGTCCATTGAAAACTGTACTTTGAAACAGTTGCTCTAGATTGCCAAACTGGCATTGCTTTCAGGAGGGTTGTAATATTTTGAGAAAGGTTTACTTGATCAAATACACACAAAATGCACAGGATTTGGAAAAGATGTTATGGGAAGGACTTGAAATCCATTTAGGTAGATGACCCACCCCATATCATTCTCTCCTGTGTCTGTCCTGGCTTGAGGGAGATGACCCACCCCATATCCTTCTCTCCTGTGTCTGTCCTGGCTTGAGGGGGATGACCCACCCCATATCCTTCTCTTCTGTGTCTGTCCTGGCTTGAGGGGGATGACCCACCCCATATCCTTCTCTTCTGTGTCTGTCCTGGCTTGAGGGAGATGACCCACCCCATATCCTTCTCTTCTGTGTCTGTCCTGGCTTGAGGGAGATGACCCACCCCATATCCTTCTCTTCTGTGTCTGTCCTGGCTTGAGGGGGATGACCCACCCCATATCCTTCTCTTCTGTGTCTGTCCTGGCTTGAGGGGGATGACCCACCCCATATCATTCTCTCCTGTGTCTGTCCTGGCTTGAGGGAGATGACCCACCCCATATCCTTCTCTTCTGTGTCTGTCCTGGCTTGAGGGGGATGACCCACCCCATATCATTCTCTCCTGTGTCTGTCCTGGCTTGAGGGAGATGACCCACCCCATATCCTTCTCTCCTGTGTCTGTCCTGGCTTGAGGGGGATGACCCACCCCATATCCTTCTCTCCTGTGTCTGCCCTGGCTTGAGGGGGATGACCCACCCCATATCATTCTCTCCTGTGTCTGTCCTGGCTTGAGGGAGATGACCCACCCCATATCCTTCTCTCCTGTGTCTGTCCTGGCTTGAGGGAGATGACCCACCCCATATCCTTCTCTCCTGTGTCTGTCCTGGCTTGAGGGGGATGACCCACCCCATATCCTTCTCTCCTGTGTCTGCCCTGGCTTGAGGGGATGACCCACCCCTTATCCTTCTCTCCTGTGTCTGTCCTGGCTTGAGCTATGTTATTCTCACCTGTTGGCTCAGTAAAATTGCTTCCATAAATCCCTTTCAAAACCTTGATAATCTCTTGTTTAGTTTGATTCAGAGATTGGTTCTCAATTCTTTTTGCCTCATCGCCTGTCACAATAAGCAGCATCAGTCCACTTCCTTTAAGTAATCCTTGTGTGTCCAAATTCTACACATTAAAACAAATATTACAATCAATTATATGGGAACTTGATCTTTTTCTTCATCAAGGCCAACTTCGATTTGATACTATTCTATTGTGATTTACCAACAGATGAACTAACAGATTAAAAAAAAAAACTAACCAAATTAACAGGATAGTATCCTCGTTTACTGTTGACCATTAAAATATCATCTTTGTCTTCCCAAAAACGTTTTGGAAACTTGAGGAAAATCTTTGTGAAAGTAGCGAGTGGTTTCTCAGAGATAGCTTTCTTCTTCCATTGTGGTAAAGATGGTGTAAATTGTACCATATCACTGGAAAGAACACCAGTACTGAACGTACAAAGCACATAGTCTGCAGTGTATACTTCTCCATTTGAGAGCTTTACCTGAAAAAGGTAGAATAAATTTAGTAGTTTAATGTCCAAAGTCCCTTCAGTGCTGTTCTATCAAGGATTGAACCAAGTATTGAATCTCTGGATTAGAGGGTACTAATGGGGCTACTGAAATCTCAGTTAACTACTAATTATACAGTGTACTAATAAAATGTTGAAATTTGGAACAATTGTTCAATGAACTTTTATTCTTTTTTGCTCTAAAGGCATATATAGCAGCAGTCTGGTACCACCTTGAGACCCTGAGTGTTGGTCTGGCCACTCAGATCAAGCCGCTCTTACAACTGAGCAAACCAGGTGTTGGTTTTGCTAGGGAAAATCAAGTTCTTTTCTCTGAAAAAATATTTGGCAACACTTAGGCCCATATTTTTATGGACAAGGAATTTCAATATGAAATATTGATTTAAAAGTTATACTGCCAACCTCTACAAAACTAGAGTTATAATGAATGCCAACGACTGTGCTATTTAACTTGATCTTGTCTTTGAATCCCTTATAGAAATCTCTATACAGCTCCATCATTCCCCTTTGGTCTCCTACAAGAAAATCTTCATCATCCCCATACTCCAGTGCACTGAATGCAATATTCTCTGCTTTTTCAGCATAAGAGAAATCAATCATCCACCATTCAAAAGCATATTGAAGTGGGGTTTTAGGGCTCCAACCTAGCGTTTCCAATCCTTTACGAGCTGAGAGCTTATTGACTTCATCGTTTTCTTGTGTCTTTTCTATCATCATCATGACTTTGACAAGCTTCTGTAGGTCTGTCATGTCAGTAATGCGAGAACCGCTTTCATTCCTGTTTTAAAGTGAACAATACGACTTCAATAAAGATAATAGGTAACTCGTTTATCCCCCATTCCCTTGACACCCTTCAGAAGCTTGAGCTACCTTTTTGACAAAGAATTAGATCAGATAATTCCCCCAACAATCTTCTATATATTTATAGTTACCTTATTGCAAAAGAACCAGATCGAATGATGCCCCTGACTTCCTTTAATATTTTGAGCTTCCATAAAGGAGCTGTTGCTGGATCATTAAAAGAGTGAATAAAGTTTGCCCCTTCTTCAACTTTAAAGCCAGCAAACGGTACCTGCACAAAACAAATATAAAAGAGCAAATTGCATTGCAACTAATATTTGTACTTCATTGACGTGCTTGAATTTTAGCTTAATTCCTGCATCCTATTTGTCTAATACATCCTTAACAACTAAGAGAAAGCAAGTGGTATAGAATGAAATAACTTAATAAAAAACAGGTTTTGTAAATAGCACTAATTAAACAAAAGAAAACATTCGAATTAGCATAGAATAAGGCACTATTTAGTTATGTTGAATATTTTTAGTGTGTACTGTACTACTGTCTAGCTTTGCCGTCTAAAAGATATAGATACTTAAGCTTATATTTTAGCCATTGTGGCGCATAAAAAAAAAACCTGTTTGATTCTGCCACCGACGTAGTCTTGTCCTTCCAGCACCAAAAAATCATCCACACTGTTATCTTGTAAAGTTTTCCCAGCAACAATGCCCGACAAACCTGCACCAAGAATAAGCACCTTCCTGTGCGGTTGTTTAGCCTCGCTCAAACTACAAGCACAGACAGCTACAACCAGTACACGAAAGAAGCGAAAACTTTTCATTTTTGCATTTATCAACCTTCTGTAAACACGATGTACAAAAGGTGAGCGCACTTAGTTATCTATACAATCCGTCAAAAGGAGGTCCATTCGGAAACACGTCGGACGAGAGAAATCCGAGGCCCGACGAACGAAATCGGGCTTTCCCGATGTTGTACATAAATATTCATAGCGGCAGTCAACCTTTGTTATGTTTTGTAACCTTAGTTATGTTTCCTTTTGACGGATGGTATAGAGCGACTGACCATTAGATATTTGAGGGGGGGCTGGGCAATTTTTTTTTGCAGGATATTTTTTTCCCATATGATGGTTGTGCAGAATATTTTCTTCCTCCCTGCACGATATTTTTTATTGATACATCTGCCGTGCAGGATATATATATATTTTTTGGTATTTTCCCAGCCCCCCTCAAATATCTAATGGTCCGTCCCTAAAGCTTATGGGATCGCATGAAGCCCGTGACAATGTCATCTACGGTGGTAACACAACTCCTTTTGGAACAAATGTAACGCAAGTTGACATAAAGTTGTAGCGAAACCAAAGAGTAATCAACTCAAAATGCATCGAAAGAAATCTAGATGTCACGCAGAACTGTATTTGTTGCGATCACATTTACTTGAATGCAGGCCCGTACTAGCAGGGGAAAGGGTCAAGCGAACGAGTGCAAATTAGTGCAAACTGTTTTATTTATCTCTACAGGGATTAAAAAATTGAATATGAAAGAGAATTCGCAACTGAAAGAATGCTGGTACATGTCTTGGTAGCAAAATGACGCTGTAATGCAAATCGCTTATTCCCATTTGATCGAAAAAAATCGTACGCGTGTTGCCGGGCCTTTCGGGTTCAAAATGGCGGACCATTTTCGGTTACTTAGACTTATAAAACAGGAGTGAAAATATCAGTACGGCATTGACGATCTATTTGGACCGCATAGTAAGTGGGGCATTTAACATTTATTTCTGAAAATCAAATGCCAGTAGGAAAATTAATGGGATTAAAAAATGAACAAAGAACCAACCACACATCTTTTAAAATAACATGAATTGTTTTTCGGCTTTCCTTTTTTAATTGTGAGTTTTGTTTTCCGTGAAATCTTATCTTCCCGGGGGGAGGGGGAATCTGGTCCGGGGTTAAACGACCGCGGACGTCCGTCGTATCTTTTAGGGGTAGAAATCAGCGATTTCGGTCTTTTGTGCCAATTCCTCACTTTTGGTATCTTTTAGGGTTTGAAAAAGAAATTAGACCATCTATTCATAGCACTGAAACTGCTGATTTTGGTATCTTTTAGGGATGAAAATTTGTGAAGCCACGTCCTTTTGAAAAACGTCCAGTATCTATTAGGGGTATTTTAAAAAAAAATCGACGAGCATGCCCGATCGTTTTTCCCCGGAGTCCCCTCCCCCCGGGACTTTATTGCTAAAAAAGGAATTAAGTGGTTACAGTTTTAAATAATACAATAAATTTAATGTATATAAGCAAGAAGAGTACTGTTTTTCTAGAACGGATATAATTCGACCCTATAATGATAATAATCCCATGGATATTAGGAAGATTTGTTGTGTTAATTTTGAGGTTTAACCATAATAACGCGGTTGGATTTTCGCCTGTTCAGACACCACATAACAAGGAGTTCAAGGAATTCACCCAACGTGAGAAGACTACATCCAAAGAATAGACCAAGAAAGCCTCCTATGTCACCTAAAAATGATGAACAAATAGATTTAAATAAAGCTCATCAATAAGAAAAGTTAATGAATGAATGAATAAGTTAATGAATAAATTTATTTAAATAAAGTTTATTATTTTTATTATTTCATGCATGTGCCGTTCAAAGTGCGGGACTCAATGAATAAACTATAAACGGGGTGTGAACAAGTTAGTGCCTTTAACCCCGCTGTAGCCTGGGTACGTAATTAATGAAAACTAGAAGATACTCGTCATCATCTCTTAGACAGTACGGTTAAGTTTTCTGATTAGCCTCCTGTGACGTCATATATATTGTATATATTTTTTACGAGCTTTTTCGATGATCGAGTCAAAACGTTTGCAACTAACGTTTGTCAGTGATCTGGTTGGTAGGGAATACTTCCCGCGTACTCTCACGTTAGGTTCAATTTATCAATTTACTGCTACATTGCAATGTGTCTTACTCTGGATATGAATGAATGAATAACATAGAGCAACTGGAATGAATGGATAAAAAATTCACTAACCCAAAAGATCATCAAAGGAATAAGCGGGTAGTTGGTATACAGATTGGACTCCCAGCGTCTCGTAGAATACCTCAATACGGACAAGTGGTGTTGACCTGACATGTAAAACAAATAACAAATGATTTTATTATTCAAACACAACATTAAAAGTTCCAAATCTGGCTGAGTCATCGATTCATGTTGTGTGTTTTGGCATGTTTTAGCAAAAATGCACAGAAATTTACTTCAACTGATAATGTCGATGTTTAACGTACAAATTACATCAGCTTTTCGAAACCAGCTCGGGTCCATAAGGAAGTGCATGGACATTGCATTAAAAGATCTGACCTCAGGCTACATATTCTTATTCAAACGGTGGTAGATATCTCTAGATTACTGCACAAGTATTTTTTGCAAGCGCAATGACAAACTGTTGTGAAGGCTTTGCGGTACTCATAGCTACACATACTATATATTGAGCGCTCCTTATAAAGTAACTGTTGTCGCATCGAAAACTTCATCCTCGGAAACCCAGGCGGTATACTCGAGAGCTTTTGTTTTGCGTATCAATAATTACAGGGTTTTTTGTCTTTCTTTTTTTTCTTTTTTTTTTCACATCTGTGTGATGTGGTACTGACCATGAGTATTTGGTTTGGCTTTGTGTTTATGATGGAATTTGAAAATGTGTACTGATGCATGTTTTTTTTCCAAGTGAACTTGACATACTTATTTGAATGAAGGTGTTTTCCAAAGGTTGCTTTTAACTCCGGGTTACTTCTTTGGTATTTCCTAACATCTTCCCAGAAGTGATCAGAAGGGAAAGTAGAAACAGCTTTTGAAACAGAATAAGTCACTTGTGTACAATGATGGGGGCATCCCTGACAATCACGATTTCTTTGCACCATATCTATCAAGAAATATCAATTGTATGATTGACAATAGAGTAGACTATTTGCAGTACATCATGCTCATGCAGTACAACATAGTACAGTACAGTACATCACAGTGCAGTACAGCACATGTACAGTGCATAGTGCATAGTACAGTGCACCATAGTACAGTACACCATAGTACAGTACACCATAGTACAGTACACCATAGTACAGTACACCATAGTACAGTACATCATAGTACAGTACACCATAGTACAGTACACCATAGTACAGTACACCATAGTACAGTACACCATAGTACAGTACACCATAGTACAGTACACCATAGTACAGTACACTATAGTACGGTACACCATAGTACAGCACACCATAGTACAGTATACCATAGTACAGTACATCATAGTACAGTACACCATAGTACGGTACACCATAATACAGTACACCATAGGACAGTACAACAACCATGTTTCAGTGCAACACAAAACTACTACATCTACTTACACCATTGACGTATACACTTCAAGGTTTTTTCATCGGCTAAGTTGCATTTTGGGATCTTTGAAAACTTCTCTGTGAGAGAAAGAAAGGAAAGGTTTAGTTAGGACACAGAAAACTGAATTTGTTTTTAACGACACTATGACATCATAAACAGTCAGATTTTTTTAAATACATTTTTTAATCATTCTTTATATTTTTTTTATTTATTACATGTTCAATATATATTGAAATGGTGGCACGGACACCCTTTGAAACAGCCTCTCCCACAACCAACATCTAAATGCGACAATAACATCCACTCGAATTCTAGTTTTTTTTCAGATTTTGTATAAGTGCTCAAAGTGTGGACCTTTAAAAACTATAACTGAACATGGTACATGTTATACGCCTAGAAAAAACTATGAAGACGATATCCTTGGAGGACGGGGTGGCTATTATCAAATACGAATCATTAGAAGCGATGCAACAAAAAACTGTGCCTATCAAAACTTGTGATGGGAAAATTAGGGAAACAAAATGTATGGAGTTCAACCATTTAGATGACTTTACCTTCATCAAATCCGCGTGAGGTCAATTTACATCCACACATGTCAATCAAAACCTTTAACTTGCATGATGCTAGACATACACTTGAAGAATAACCTTCAGTTCTTATGCACTCCCCATGATCACGGTAAGGTTTGCCAAGTCTTTTGATCTATACCAACAATAACAATATTCATAGTTGAGTTCGTTTCTGAAGTTGGTCTGCAGGTTGGGTTAGGTATTTCCTCAGGGGCCGGTTGCACGAAGCCTGAATAGTGCTATCCACCGGATAATTCGCTATCCTGCAGCGGATAAATTCTGAAGAAATTCTATGCAGTGGATAATTTTATCCAATGGATAACTTCATACAAGCGGCGAATGAAATATTCAATAAACAAGAAAATAATTCTTGGATTTTCTTATAATTTGTACTATAAATATGTGTATAAAATACCTAGAGTATTCTCTCTTAATAATTATAATTAAAGTACATAGTAATAGTTAAGGTGAAAAGAAAAAAGAAATTTCTAGAAAATTATATATTTATAACTATAAATATTCAGAACGAAGGGGAAAAATACATATTAGGACAGGGATGATCGTAAGGAATTTTCAACAATATACAATGATATATATACATACCACTAAAAACACCGGGGGGTGGGGGTGTGGCTACATATTTCTAACCCTAGAAGTAGATTTCAGTATGCTTTCGGACACTCTAAAGGATGTGAGATCCGTGATTTTGACACTAAAAGATACGACGATCAGTCCTGCCTATTCCCAACTGAAGCCCCCCTCCCCCCACGGGCTTGATTTTGTGTTTATTTGCTCCCGGCTTATTTAGCTTCTATCTGTCTCCATTTCTTGCTCGCTATGGAGAGTGTGGATTTGTCAATACCTTTTGCCACTAACAACTTACGATTGATTTCTTAGCAGACATAGTCAGGGCAAATCCAGCTGAAGCAACTGTGTCAAATAGATCGATATCAGGAATGTCGCCCTGTTCGTGTACAACAACCATAACCCCTCCACCTTGATAACTAAACTGACCAAAATACTCGTTTAGTTCGGGGTTGAGAGTTATTGTTAAACCATATTGACGACCATTCCCGGTCACACTCAGTAATCGATGACCTGTTTCGCCAGAGTTGATGGTGTAGCACAAGCCTCTCTTAAAAGAATGAAACAAAAAAGATAAACCGCAAAACATCTACTTTTAAAGATATGTACATACCTCCCTGCTTGCGTACTTACAAGTTTGTTTGCTTGCCTGTTTGCTTGCCTGCTTGCCTGCTTGCCTGCTTGCCTGCTTGCCTGCTTGCCTGCTTGCCTGCTTGCCTGCTTGCCTGCTTGCCTGCTTGCCTGCTTGCCTGCTTGCCTGCTTGCCTGCTTGCCTGCTTGCCTGCTTGCCTGCTTGCCTGCTTGCCTGCTTGCCTGCTTGCCTGCTTGCCTGCTTGCCTGCTTGCCTGCTTGCCTGCTTGCCTGCTTGCCTGCTTGCCTGCTTGCCTGCTTGCCTGCTTGCCTGCTTGCCTGCTTGCCTGCTTGCCTGCTTGCCTGCTTGCCTGCTTGCCTGCTTGCCTGCTTGCCTGCTTGCCTGCCTGCTTGCCTGCTTGCTAGCTGAATTTAATATCAACGTACTATGTACTTATTGACTGAGTTGGAGGGCCGTACGGGAAAATATTTGGCTCGAGGTGATGCCGTACGGACCGAGCGCAGCGAGGTCCGTACAAATGACCGAGAGACAAATATTTTCCCGTACGGCCCGACCTAACTCAGTCAATAAGCATTTTATCATAAGACCCTCATTTTTGAGAAGCATTTTTAATGGAAGGATAGAAGTTTTCAATGTCAAATACGGCGAAGGTGTGTTGGTCTTTTTGGCGAATAGAAGAGAACCATTTGATTACAGATGATGAGTTTTTCCATTGGTTGAGTCCAGTTTTCTGTCGGATAGTCGTGGATACAATACAACACTCACTTTCGACAGAGACCGCCAACCAACAACGCGACGACGCAACAGACAAAGGAATATTATTTGGTACAACCCGCCCTACAGCAAAAACGTCAAGACTAATATTGGCAGTACATTTCTTAAATTAATCTCTAAGCACTTTCCAAGACAACACAAATACCACAGCCTTTTCAACAAAAACAACATTAAAGTAAGCTACAGCTGCATGGACAACATGAGATCCATAATCAACAAACATAACAAGAAAGTAACCAACACCGCCAACGACAACAGCAATGCAACCACCTACGAACAATGCAACTGCCGCAACAAAGACCAATGCCCACTCGACCGTAAATGTCTAACTTCCAGCATCATCTACAACGCACAAGTCACAACCAACAACACATCTAAGAACTACATCGGACTCACAGAAGGAACTTTTAAACAACGATATACGCAGCACAAACTAACATTCAAACACAGAAAATACACGAACAGCACCGAATTATCAAAGTACATTTGGAACCTACGCGACAATAACAAAGACTTTAACATCAAATGGACAATAATCAACCGCGCAAGACCATACAGCAACATCTCCAAACGATGCGACTTATGCCTAACAGAGAAACTAATGATCATCAAAGCTAACCCCAAGGATACACTTAACAAACGATCTGAACTTATTTCTAAATGCCGTCATGAAAACAAGTTTTATTTAAGGAACAATTGAATTATCAACTATTATCAACTATTATCTGCTTCGCACCCTTTGTTTTACTCTCACACCATTTGTAAATAGTAACGCAATCCCGCATCCTTTGTATTAAGATAACAATGTAAACACAATAGACGTGTATATATATAACTAGATAGGAATTGTTTCTTCATTAAATAGTCTGTCTGACGAGTGCGAAAGCACGAAACTCAGAGTAACAGAGAACCTTCGTCTCATTTTATTCATTGTATTCAGCTCTACACTTCTAGTGTATTGAGCACTTTCTTTATGGTATCAGCTACTTTACCACATGAGTACTAACTTACTTACATACTCACTTATTAACAGTTACACTTACTAACTTGTTCGCTTACCGTGAATGACAAAGAAAGTGTAAAGTTCTCGTGAGAACAATACTTTCTTTCCCAGAGGCATTCAACGAGCATATCTTTTATTTGATTGCCCTTTTCCAAGACTTCTTTTTCTAGATCAAAAGTGTCATTTACAAATCCGACTTTTTGGTGTTGTGGAATAATACCGTTTAATGATTCCAAATATGCCTGCGCGTCTTTGCCCAGTATCTTACTCTTTTTCATTATGTTCATGTTACAAATTGTAACTGCGGGAAATTTCAGGCTACTTTTAAAACGTGAATTGGAGGTGTACGTTGTTTCGTACTGAGAAAACCTGTAAAAACTGGAAAATAATTGATAAGAGAGAATGCAAAACATGAATATCATCGTGAGTATCCAAACACATCTTCTAATAGGATGGTTGCCAGACACCGTAAACTGAAAACCATGTAGAGTTGTGTAAGATGAAAACTTTTCTTGTGCAGTTGCGTCCTGGGTCGTTTCTACATTCGTAGCCATATTGATAGGGGAAAGTGCGACCAAGTGTTACCGTGAGATCACAATTTAACACTACTTTCGTGGATAATTTTTGAAAGGCCAGGATTTAAGGGAGATACTCGTTGCCAGTTACAGATTGAACAAGTTCCACGGTACTATTAGAAATCTTTTACTGTCCTTCAATTGCACACGTTACGAATGAAGCCTCATTTATTGCCCCCAAATTAAAACCAAAAACCAATTTTCGATAGTCACATCGACAGATGTTTTGCAATGTCACCGTGGAAATGACTGCCGACAATATAGATTGATTCTTTAGTAGCAACTTACTGTTGTTCTCGAACAATGTATTAATCTTCTTGAGTGGCATGGATGGTTACTGTAATTGTTTGCCTTCTTTATAAATTATTTTTCAACTTAAAACTCAACTCAGCTGTTTTCATTTATATTAATCCAAAACTAAACGAAATTCTAAAAGATCTTGTTTATTTTGAGAGAAAAAACCAGTCTTAATAATAATAATATAATAATAATAATAATAATAATAATAATAATAATAATAATAATAATAATAATAATAATAATAATAATAATAATGTAAACTTTTATTTCATATTTTTGCACATACAACTGTAAACCTCACTATTACCTAGGCAGTTTACAATTTGCTACTTGAATCGATATGAAGAAAATAGTTTGAGGAAAAAGAAGAAAAAAAAAAGAACTAATAGCTAAGTAATTCAGGATTTGGCCATTCCTTGTTCTCCTACAGCAAAATATATAATATGTTGACCTTATCGAAATAGCTGAAATGCTCTTGATGATATACTTGGAGGTCTTATCGTCAAAACCAAGATCAGCCAGCATGTCAAGAAACGTTGTAGATTCTTTAGAAAAAGTTCCTAAAGCGCTGATTGACAAATTTATGAAGCTAATATTTTTGAAATCATAATAATAATAATGATAATAATAATAATAATTTATTTACTTATAACGCGCAAATATCAATTTACATTTTCATCTGCGCGGAACTAAAATCATGAAAAACTAATTACAAAATTAAAATTATATTAATAACATGAAGAAAATGGCCTTAAAATCTAAAGAAAAAATTTGTATAAAAAATTGCATACGTCGTAAAGGTAATTAAAATATTTAAGTGAAAGCTGCTCTAAAAAGATACGTCTTTAAAGCTTTCTTTAAGAGAGTGAACTTCTAACATTAAATGGTAAGTTATTCCATAGTTTTGGAGCGGCGACTTGAAATGCACGGTCTCCAAGAGTATTATATGTTTTCACTTTTTCTAATTCTAATAATAAATTGTCGCTGTTTGACTTCAGGTTATATTTACCTGGCGTCTTAAATTTAATTAACTCTTTGATGTAATTAGGGGCATGCCCGTGAACAGCCTTATATGTAATTAAAAGAATCTTAGATAATATACGTTCACGAATAGGCAGCCAATGAAGTTTAAACAGTAAAGGTGTAATGTGACAATATTTACCAGCATTATATACAAGCCTAGCTGCGGCATTCTGTACTCTTCTGAGTTTCTACTGATTCTTGTGATAAGTATTTCCGTATTCTACGAAGATTATACAAGTGGTAAAATGCAACACTACAAGTCTTATTAATATGTGTGTTCATTGTCCCCTAAGTTCTTGACTTCTTTGCTAGGCTTAATCAAGTCGTTACCAACACATAATGTGCACATATTTATTTTCTGAAGTTGTTGCTTCGTGCCAATAAGTAACAGCTCAGTCTTGTCAGTGTTCAGTTGTAGTTTGACATCTTTCATCCATTTCTGTATATCTTTGATGCATCTTCCCATAGCCGCCATGGCCTCATCCTCTCCACAATTATCCTTGGGACTAAAAGAAACGTACAGTTGAGTATCATCAGCATAGCACATAAAAGATGGTATAGGTGGGGTTTAACAATGTTAAATAACTCTCCAGTATAAATTGTAAATAACAGAGGACCAAGTCTTTCATTGAAAATAAAGTTGAACGTCTCAAAATGATCTATTTTTTAATTTATTTCAACTTTTTTAATATTTACAATAACATTTTTTAATTGAAGTATATTTATTATATTATAAACATGTCGTAATGTTTGGTTCACCGGAGATCGGGAGACTTCACCGTGGTAAACGCTTCACAAAACTTCCACAGTATTTACTCATTGCTTACTGTATTTTGGATTAGCGATAACTGAAAGAGAAAGAACAAGCTGCCAATGGCATAAGAGTAATCAATCATCCACCATTCAATAGCATATTGGAGTGGGGTTTTAGGGCTCCAACAAGCTTCTGTAGGTCTGTCATGTCATTGATGCGAGAACCGCTTTATACAATACAATACAATACAATACAATACAATACAATACAATACAATACAATACAATACAATACAATACAATACAATACAATACAATACAATACAATACAATACAATACAATACAATACAATACAATACAATACAATACAATACAATACAATACAATACAATACAATACAATACAATACAATACAATACAATACAATACAATACAATACAATACAATACAATACAATACTAATGGTTCGTCATACCAACATTTTTCCCGCGATTTTGTATTGCAATAAACTTGAATAACTTTTTAAATTTAAGTCTGTTTGACTTCAAATTCGAGTATAATGTACCTAAGATACTAGAATTTCTACTGTATTTCCAAAATTTTTATAACATTCCGCTAACACTGATTTTTTTCAATTTTTGTGCTTTTCGCGGGACATTTCCCAAATCGAGGGCTAAAATTCGAGTTTTTATTGTATGAAGCTGAAACTTTGCAGACTTAAATCAGTCATAAAAACACACTTTCACTCAAATATCAGGCCCCAATACAGTTGTTTTTAGCTAGGGGAAATTTCCCTGTTTGATTTTTGCGAAAATCTCAAGAAACTACAAGAACCTCACAGGACCTGCCGCAAAACGACGATTTTCAAATGCATGTAAAAAAGTTCACCAACGTAAAATATCGAGTATTTGACCTTTAAAAGCACTTCCTTTGACATAAACTATCTCTAATTGATGGCGAGATTATTCTCCAGTAAAATCTTTGAGAAAGAAGACTTATTTTTCGAATTATTCAAGTTTTTCGAAAATGCTTCAAAAACGGGAAATATCCCCCCAATGCGTGATTAAGAATAATTTCAAATATACAATTGCAAAAGCCAGACAGTTCCATGTGTGATGAGGGGTTTTCAATAAAGAAACGTTTTATTACGTTTTTGTCCGAGAAAATGTAAGAATTTTATCATTTTTTGCGTGTTTTGTGGTTTTCGTGCGGGAAATTTCCCGTTCATAAAATTGGTAATAACTCCGCATCAAAAAACGTTATTTGTTTCCAAACTCGACAATTTTATTTTTCTGCTCATTTGGGATAGTCTTACTAATCCGTAAGTTCTTTTTAACCATTTTTTGGCAAAATTACAAAAAGTGCAAACGGGAAATATCCCGCGATTTCACTTTAGTCGTAAAACGAACAAATAGCACAAAAATGCTGGTGCAAACACTTATACTAAAAATTAAACAAAATTTTGTCGGCAAAACAATGTTTTGTTTTTGAAAAAAACTAGTTTTGATGATTTTACAGTCAATCATAGTTTAACTCAGGGGATTTTTCCCGTTCACTATAAACACGAATATCGAGAAAAATAAAATGAATTACTTCGCGATACTTTTCCAACGAACATAGGGAAAGGTCCGTGATAGATTGGTGATGTTTTTGTGTTTTTGAAAAAATTAATCTGAAAAACACCCTCCCCTACCCCCTATCGTTACCATGGCAACCAAGGCCATTTTGCTAAAAAGCGTGTATATTTTAGGTCTTCGGCGAGGACTTTTGCGTTTTAAGTTTAATTGGGCAATAGTAAGTGGTCTCTGAGTAAAATTGATTAATATTTTTCTATTTTTTTTATTTTTTATTATAACTGTGAGTACCGAGAAGGCAGTTTTAGGCACTCTGAAGTTAGCTGGAGGCTTTAATATCTAAAGACTATCTAGACTCTAAATTGAGCAAAACAGTAACCTTCGCTAGGTGACCCTAGATAAGATTTCTGTTGAAAGTGATAAAAACAAACTGTTCTGTTACCTATTCCCCCTTTTTTTCGATTATTTAGAATATATGGATTTTTCTAGATATTTCCTTCGGGTTTGTCTATTTGTTATGGTATTTGCTTGTGATCATCATGTCGTACCAAACCATAGGTTTAAAAGCACGATATAATAACATTTTTGCATAGCTCAGCATAAGTCTTTGTAAAATGTTGCTGCTAATTAGATGCACTAAACATCAGCCATATACTTGAGTGACTCGCACAGGTTAAATTTATGTGGAAATATTGACAGGTTAGCTCAATTGGGAGAGCATTGGGCTGTCAACAGGGTGGCTGTGGGTTCGAACCCTCAGCAAGACCATCATGCCCAGGCACACAGGGTCTTAAAATAATTAAAGAGTCAATCTTCGATTGATAATTTGTTAATTTTTTATGTTTTGTTTGTGTTTTCTCGGACGAGGACCATTAATTGGAGGTGCTGTATTTCCACACTTTTACATTAACTAGTTACGTGGGAACGTAATGTGCGACCATCCCTGGTAATGGGCCTACACTGATAAAGCTCACATTACATTGCATTGCATCTTTTCTCCAGTTTTTACTGTTCCTCTCTAGTAAACTAGCACATTTTAGTGAGTTCTGTTGTGATAAGAGTAATCCAGTAGACCTACCCGAGTCTTCAATATACAAAAACAGATTTCATATCTTAATTTTAGCAGCAATGATAATAATGTCTTCATTGAAAACTGTACTAGCAGAAAATATTACATAGCGGTTAGTGCTACAGATCAAAAACATAACTAATATCTACAATAAAAAACTTAAAAAACTGTATATAAATCTAAGAAGATAAAATATGTGAGAAATAAAGTCAGCTAATAAAAAAATGTTGGAACCAGAATATTTCTAGAGTGTTTAAGAATCACTTCTTTTCTGGTATTACCGCTTGTATATAGTTTGGCGTTTTTGTACGTTTAATTTTTCTAGCGTTTCTAGCTTTGTTCTTTAACTGTTGGTACCACTTATGTTCCACTCTCTCAGCAAAAGTTTCTTTATAAGACTCAATCATTAGTCTTTTTTATCAATGGGATATGAGATCTATTGGCGTTTATGACGCTTTGGTAGGTAATTCTAAATGTCGGTTAGCTCATGTACCGCTTCGTAAAACATATTCTTCGTTTTCAAGTGACGTCATCAAAAGTATGACAAATTTATTTTTAATCAAATTGAAACATACCATATGTTATAGCTAACGATTTTTGAAATACTTTGTAGAAATATAGGTCCAAAAATGTTCATTTGCGAGATATTTAGGTAAAAACTGTGTCACGCAACGCTATCGCGTAATTCGAATCGAAGGATAAATATCGTGATAAATTCATCTTTGTTATGAGACTTTGTCTTAAATAGACTCCTGGAGATTCAGTTTAACTACACAATTCAAAAGCCAGATCTAATATACTGAATTTGCCTTATTTAAAGACCACTAAAGTTATATCCGCCATGTTGGATGATATGAGTCATTATCCAAAATGGCGACGCCTAAATTTTTACCAAATAACAATAATCTTTGATCGTCAATAGTTCGGTAACTATTTGCTCTAAAAGCTTCAAATTTGGCAGAATTACATTGTTTTGAATGCTCTCAAAGGATATAAATGTAGTTTTTCTGTAAGATTTAAAATAAAACATTTTGCCTAAATTATCACGTGGTTGCAAACGAAGAATAGACATCTTGACATATATCAGCTTAATTTGTACATGTATAGGAAGCTACTGTGAAATGGCACACAGTGTTAAGCACTAAATTTCTTGACGGAATATTAGAAACATAACGAGAATTCTCAAGACAAAAAGTCAGAACGCAAAATCTCAGAACAACAACAGCAAAAATCTTTTTAAAACGATTTCCTGCTAGTAGTGCATATTCCTAAATCATTGAAGCAGATTTAGGAGCTAGGATTTCGCGGATTTAGGAGTGTGCACCGGACTTATCCTTGCGTCCCAGTTATGTCCCAGTTAAATCTTTGTAGAGTAAATGTCTTTAATAAACCCTATCTGAAATTCCAAGAGTTTCTCTATATTACACTACTTTGTGCTTATAAGCATGTTTTTGATGCTGCTCTACCTTTCGAAAACGTTGTAGTATAATTTTGTTACGGGAATCCGTCCTCAGTGTTAAAATAACCTCTAAACAAGATAAACATGATCAACAAAATACATAACGAAGTAGGTTATTTACACAGAATAGAATTTCTTTATACATCTGAAAGTGTGCAAACAAGAATCTCTTGAAATAATTGTTACATGTTGGGATTATTCTAATAAAAAATGCAATCAAAATGGATCGAATTGACTTTGGATCGCAATGACTGCATACCTGATAATCTAGCAGTCAGTCAGTCCTACATGAGCTCATCTATCATCACAATTATTTTTTTGAGCAATTAAACCTAAAAGAATGCTCATTTTTTAATGCTCAAGTTTTATTTTCTGATCAAGAATAATCAATTATCAAGATCTTAATTGTCCTGTATACAGTTAAAATCAATAAAATTCATAAAAAGAAATAATGGCTGTCTCAGGGATATTTCCCGGTTCAAGAGAAATTTCCCGGGATAATTCCCTGTATCGCGGGAGATTTCCCGGTAAGGGGAGATTTCCCGGGACAATTCCCGGGAGATTTCCCTCCCCACGGGAGAATTCCCGTTTTGGGATCCCTGTGTGGGAAATTTCCCGGGAAAGTTCCCGCTGAGCGGGAAATCTCCCGGGAAATATCTCCTGAGAGGGGATATTTCCCGGACAAAGATTACAATACAATACAATACAATACAATACAATACAATACAATACAATACAATACAATACAATACAATACAATACAATACAATACAATACAATACAATACAATACAATACAATACAATACAATACAATACAATACAATACAATACAATACAATACAATACAATACAATACAATACAATACAATACAATACAATACAATACAATACAATACAATCAACTTTATTTAAAGAGGGTAACGTAATTACAAAAAAAAACATTTTGTATTCTTCCTTACGGCCCTAACAAAACAGAAAAAATCAAACAAAAGGTCACGTAACACTTAAAAATAAAATTATTAATGATTATATATATTTACATTGTTAATAAATTCTGTTAACTTTGAAATTATCGTGATTAAATGATTTCATTGAATTTACTAAGAAAGCCTTACGGGCTACCTTTGGCTTTGTATTAAAGTCAATGTTTAAGCCTTGCAAAAGTTTGAGTGAGGTGTAAAAGAGTGTTCTCTTAAGGTTGTTTGTTTTAGGTGTTGGTAATCTGTACATATTAAACAATGATTTTCGTGTGGAATATTTGTGAAAAAATTTCAAAGTATTTAGTTTATCAATAAGATATTGAGCACAATCATTTCTACAGGGGCGGCGGAACCGGGGGGGGCCGGGGGGGCACGGACCCCCCCACAAAATATTTTGGGGGGGGCTCGGCCCCCCCACAAAATATTGGTTAAAAGACATTAATGCATGCGTTTACACAGTTAAAAGTTGTTTTGTGATTTTGGGGTGGGGGTGGGGAGGGGAGGGGTGGGGGATTATAGTGCCCCCCCATGGCTGTTACTGTTCCGCCGCCACTGTTCTATGCGTCTTTAGTAAAAGTTATAGACGTCTTGATTGACAGATTTTATCTATTGGGTACCAATTAAGTTTCTGAAATATTTGGTAAGATCTTGTGTCCTTAGTTGTGATATCTAGAATCTGCCTTGCAAAACGTTTTTGGAGTTTGAATATTACATCAAGTTTGCTTGTGTCGCAGTTACCCCATACAGAGACGCAGTACTCTAATATAGGCTTAATATAGGCATTAAAAAGGAGTTTTCTGTACTTAATAGAGATAAATGTTTTGATGCGAGCAAATGCTGCAAGTTTGTTTAGTATCTTTTTTCGTAGATGTTCAATATGGGTTGACCAGGAAAGATTAGGATCTATGTATACGCCGAGAAGTCGTTCTGAATTTGACTGAGATATTTCTTTGCCGTTTAGAGTCAATGAGAGACCTGTATTGCCAGAGCGGGCGAGCTTCTGATTGGTACCTATTAGCATGTATTTTGTTTTTTTCAAGGTTAATCGCCATTTCATTTTGTTTCGTCCATTCATTTGCGGCATCTAGGTCCTTTTGTAGCAGTTGTTGTATTTCGGTTATATCTGTTTTACTTGCATACATTGTAGCGTCGTCAGCATATAGCGCATATTGGTTTTTCCATCGCAGTGAAGAGTGCAGAAGATACAGCAGAAGATTCAAACCTCTGATTTTCAAAACATCGATATCTGAATCATAAAAGCCTAACAATAAACCTAACTACTAAAAATTCAATAACATTTTGATAACATTGATATATATGAAAATGTTTTTTCAATTCGATTCTTGGTTTTTGCTGTACATACTATATAGAGCGAGAGACTTGGAAATTTCAAGGGTTAAATCCAAAAATCACCGATACTAATCCTTTAATAACTTTTCTTCCTTTTGACCTATGACCACCAAACTCGTCACAGAAATAGCCTTTACACTTGCAAGTACATTTCAACATATCTCAAACTAATTTGAATTACATTTCTGTAAGTAAGGGGGTCAACAATTTTCATGGTTTTTCAATTTTAAGCATTTTGACTGATTTACGGACGTTAATAACAACCCAAATTTTGCTAAAAAACGAAATATTTTTTCACAATAAAACAGAATAAAGATCTCTCTATTCATTTCAAGACATTAGAAAATACAAGTCTTAAACCTTGTTTCCCTAAAATCGCAAATACTTCTACGATTTTTACCTTGAGAGACTTGTAACAGAAAACCGTGTTGTGTAATAGTATACTGTCTTATCTTGGAATTTTAATCCTATTAACTGAACAAACAATATACGGTTGAGTAATTATCGACTCCCACACACAATGAAAAATCATGCAATAATTGTTATAGATATTTTATGCCGATGAGAATGAAATTTTTAAGATTTGCAATTTTACAGAATAACTTGCTTTTTTTGCGTTACAACTATACCAATAAATAACTTGTTTTTTCAAATGCACTTTATGGTTATTCCACGTAGACATTAAATGCTAAAAAAAAGCTTTTATTCATTGTTGTGCTTTAATTATTAAGTCGTTTAAACGTTGCTTTCTCTATGGAGTATGTTATCATATAATTTGACACTTAAGCGAATCTTCTGCTGGCATAGAGCGTCACTAAAAGTGTAATAACGTTTCCGCAAAATAAAATAATGCAACAATTCTACTTTATGCGAAGTATTCAACATACAATACATCCATTTCAAGCTATTTGAGATAGAGTTAGCCTTGAAATTTCTCAGATATTTCACAACACATTTCGTCTGTTTTTGGAATTCAACTTGCTACATTTCTTACATAGAAAATACTTTTAGAAAATCAATTATCGTGTCTAATGCGTGTAGACAGCATTTCAATGCTAAAAAGGTTTTGTTCATTGTCGTACTTTAATTATTAAGTCGTTTAAACCTTAGTTTCTCTATGGAGTATGTTATCATGTAATTTGACACTTAAGCGAATCTTCTGCTGGCATAGAGCGTCACTAAAAGTGTAATAACGTTTCCGCAAAATAAAATAATGCAACAATTCTACTTTATGCGAAGTATTCAACATATAATACATCCATTTCAAGCTATTTGAGATAGGGTTAGCCTTGAAATTTCTCTAATATTTCACAACACATTTCGTCTGTTTTTGGAATTCAAGTCACTACATTTCTTACATAGAAAATACTTTTAGAAAATCAATTATCGTGTCTAATGCGTGTAGACAGCATTTCAATGCTAAGAAGGTTTTGTTCATTGTCGTACTTTAATTATTAAGTCGTTTAAACGTTGCTTTCTCTATGGAGTATGTTATCATGTAATTTGACACTTAAGCGAATCTTCTGCTGGCATAGAGCGTCACTAAAAGTGTAATAACGTTTCCGCAAAATAAAATAATGCAACAATTCTACTTTATGCGAAGTATTCAACATATAATACATCCATTTCAAGCTATTTGAGATAGGGTTAGCCTTGAAATTTCTCAGATATTTCACAACACATTTCGTCTGTTTTTGGAATTCAAGTTACTACATTTCTTACATAGAAAATACTTTTAGAAAATCAATTATCGTGTCTAATGCGTGTAGACAGCATTTCCATGCTAAGAAGGTTTTGTTCATTGTTAAACTTTAATTATTAAGTCGTTTAAACGTTGCTTTCTCTATGGAGTATGTTATCATGTAATTTGACACTTAAGCGAATCTTCTGCTGGCATAGAGCGTCACTAAAAGTGTAATACCGTTTCCACAAAATAAAATAATGCAACAATTCTACTTTATGCGAAGTATTCAACATATAATACATCCATTTCAAGCTATTTGAGATAGGGTTAGCCTTGAAATTTCTCAGATATTTCACAACACATTTCGTCTGTTTTTGGAATTCAAGTTACTACATTTCTTACATAGAAAATACTTTTAGAAAATCAATTATCGTGTCTAATGCGTGTAGACAGCATTTCCATGTTAAGAAGGTTTTGTTCATTGTTGTACTTTAATTATTAAGTCGTTTAAAACTTGCTTTTTCTATGGAGTATGTTATCATGTAATTTGACACTTAAGCGAATCTTCTGCTGGCATAGAGCGTCACTAAAAGTGTAATACCGTTTCCACAAAATAAAATAATGCAACAATTCTACTTTATGCGAAGTATTCAACATATAATACATCCATTTCAAGCTATTTGAGATAGGGTTAGCCTTGAAATTTCTCAGATATTTCACAACACATTTCGTCTGTTTTTGGAATTCAACTTGCTACATTTCTTACATAGAAAATACTTTTAGAAAATCAATTATCGTGTCTAATGCGTGTAGACAGCATTTCAATGCTAGGAAGGTTTTGTTCATTGTTAAACTTTAATTATTAAGTCGTTTAAACGTTGCTTTCTCTATGGAGTATGTTATCATGTAATTTGACACTTAAGCGAATCTTCTGCTGGCATAGAGCGTCACTAAAAGTGTAATACCGTTTCCACAAAATAAAATAATGCAACAATTCTACTTTGTGCGAAGTATTCAACATATAATACATCCATTTCAAGCTATTTGAGATAGGGTTAGCCTTGAAATTTCTCAGATATTTCACAACACATTTCGTCTGTTTTTGGAATTCAAGTTACTACATTTCTTACATAGAAAATACTTTTAGAAAATCAATTATCGTGTCTAATGCGTGTAGACAGCATTTCCATGCTAAGAAGGTTTTGTTCATTGTTGTACTTTAATTATTAAGTCGTTTAAAACTTGCTTTTTCTATGGAGTATGTTATCATGTAATTTGACACTTAAGCGAATCTTCTGCTGGCATAGAGCGTCACTAAAAGTGTAATAACGTTTCTGCAAAATAAAATAATGCAACAATTCTACTTTATGCGAAGTATTCAACATATAATACATCCATTTCAAGCTATTTGAGATAGGGTTAGCCTTGAAATTTCTCTAATATTTCACAACACATTTCGTCTGTTTTTGGAATTCAAGTTACTACATTTCTTACATAGAAAATACTTTTAGAAAATCAATTATCGTGTCTAATGCGTGTAGACAGCATTTCCATGCTAAGAAGGTTTTGTTCATTGTTGTACTTTAATCATTAAGTCGTTTAAAACTTGCTTTTTCTATGGAGTATGTTATCATGTAATTTGACACTTAAGCGAATCTTCTGCTGGCATAGAGCGTCACTAAAAGTGTAATACCGTTTCTGCAAAATAAAATAATGCAACAATTCTACTTTATGCGAAGTATTCAACATATAATACATCCATTTCAAGCTATTTGAGATAGGGTTAGCCTTGAAATTTCTCAGATATTTCACAACACATTTCGTCTGTTTTTGGAATTCAACTTGCTACATTTCTTACATAGAAAATACTTTTAGAAAATCAATTATCGTGTCTAATGCGTGTAGACAGCATTTCAATGCTAGGAAGGTTTTGTTCATTGTTGTACTTTAATTATTAAGTCGTTTAAACGTTGCTTTCTCTATGGAGTATGTTATCATGTAATTTAACACTTAAGCGAATCTTCTGCTGGCATAGAGCGTCACTAAAAGTGTAATAACGTTTCCGCAAAATAAAATAATGCAACAATTCTACTTTATGCGAAGTATTCAACATATAATACATCCATTTCAAGCTATTTGAGATAGGGTTAGCCTTGAAATTTCTCTAATATTTCACAACACATTTCGTCTGTTTTTGGAATTCAACTTGCTACATTTCTTACATAGAAAATACTTTTAGAAAATCAATTATCGTGTCTAATGCGTGTAGACAGCATTTCCATAAGAAGGTTTTGTTCATTGTTAAACTTTAATTATTAAGTCGTTTAAACCTTAGTTTCTCTATGGAGTATGTTATCATGTAATTTGACACTTAAGCGAATCTTCTGCTGGCATAGAGCGTCACTAAAAGTGTAATACCGTTTCCACAAAATAAAATAATGCAACAATTCTACTTTATGCGAAGTATTCAACATATAATACATCCATTTCAAGCTATTTGAGATAGGGTTAGCCTTGAAATTTCTCAGATATTTCACAACACATTTCGTCTGTTTTTGGAATTCAACTTGCTACATTTCTTCCACAGAAAATACTTTTAGAAAATCAATTATCGTGTCTAATACGTGTAGACAGCATTTCCATGCTAAAAAGGTTTTGTTCATCGTTGTACTTTAATTATTAAGTCGTTTAAACCTTGCTTTTTCTATGGAGTATGTTATCATGTAATTTGACACTTAAGGTAATTCCGTAGTTTTGCACTGCGCACAGTACTGCGCATATTTCGAATTTTAGAGTTTTACATTTCTTATCATCAATAGATACAGAGTTATGTCTGAGAAACATTTTAACGTAAAAATACGAACAGTTTTCACATTTTCAAGCGAAAAATTACGAATTTCTTCAAACTCGCCCCAGTCCATACTCGGAAAAGCCTTGATATTATTGAATTTTGAGGATATTTTTCAAAATATCTCGCAAACCAATACGGGCACCTATCTTTTTTATTTCATAATATCATTTGAAATCATGTTTTTTAAAACATATGTGATGGATGACAAAATTCTATGGCTAGATTTTTCGATATTTCGAAACGTGTTTCGTTCAAAGCGTTAATGAGGCCTGTACAAATTCGAACATTTTGTTAATTTTTGCTTTATTTCTCTTCGCTGTTGAATTTTAGTGAAAATCTTTTGCTTTACATCAGTAGCCCAATGTATAAGGAGCACATTTAGGTAAATTCCACATTTTTTGTATTGACCAAGCTCAGTCAAGAGATACTTTTATGTATGATGCCCAATTTCAAATGTTAGACGCTAAATTGACAAAAGTGGGTATACTTTAAAAATTTTTCTCGCGAAATCCAATACGGTGACCCCATTTTTTTATTTCATGTTTTTGATGAAAAACTCAAAATATTTTACTGTAGATAGTTTTATCAAAATTCTATGGCTAGTTCTATTAATACGGAATTACCTTAAGCGAATCTTCTGCTGAATTGTGAAGTGTACGGCAACCGTGAGCATCCCTGCCAAGGGCGTTTGATATTTTTCTCTTAACATTTCTTTCATTACTACACACCGAACGCATTCATAAATTACTGCTTTACAATGTTCATACTATGCGTACATATTTACGGTGTTCAACTTATCTATAGAGAAAAATATCGCTCTGGGATGCTCACGGTTGCCGTACACTTCACAATTCAGCTGGGTTTCCATCGTGGTTGTCCTTGTGGTGTAGTGGTTAACACATCGGACTAGAATACCGAAGACGTGGGTTCAAATCCTGCCAAGGGCGTTTGATATCTTTCTCTTAACATTTCCTTCATTACTACACACCGAACGCATTCATAAATTACTGCTTTACAATAATCCATGAAACTTTAGTAATACTAAAAAGCACAATTTTATGATAATTCTATTGTTTTCTTTTGTTTAAATAGCACTATTTTGTACTATTGAATAATTAGTTTCATGGATTTATTGTTTGCATTCTAGAGTAAACTTTAGTGATTACTAAATAGAGTGGTTACCGTGAAATAAAATATACATAGATAATAGTCTACATACTAAATAGCACAATTTTATGATAATTCTATTGTTTTCTTTGTTTAAATAGCACTATTTTGTACTATTTAGTAATTAGTGTTTCATGGATTTATCGTTTGCACTCTAGTGTACGCACTGTGGTACAATTTTATGCAAACTCGTATATATCATTGGGTTTTGAATTTTAAATTAGCACTAATTTGTACTCTGTAGTAAATAGTGTATCAAGGGTTCATTGTTTGCACTCCACTAGAAAACGTTAAATACTGAAAAGGTTATATTTTGACAACAACCCGAGTATTTATGACATCGCAAAACTAAACATTGACCAAATTACATGTTGTAAAGAAAAACACATTAATTTAACAATTACGATCAATTTCATCATATATATCTCAAATACATTTACCGATAACTTCAACGTAAACTCCACACCTCCCCGGTAACTCCCCACCTCCCCGGAACTCTCTACCTCCCCGGAACTCTCCCACCTCCCCGGTACCTCTCCATCTCCCCGGAACTCCCCACCTCCCCGGTACCTCCCCACCTCCCCGGAACTCTCCCACCTCCCCGGTACCTCCCCACCTCCCCGGGGGT
Source organism: Diadumene lineata (assembly GCA_918843875.1). NCBI lineage: Eukaryota > Metazoa > Cnidaria > Anthozoa > Actiniaria > Diadumenidae > Diadumene > Diadumene lineata. Next base: position 4,238,648 of record OU974070.1, read on the forward strand.
CTAATTCCATGCAGCTGGGAAAATGAAGAAGAAAGTAGTGAAATCGAGGACGAGGAAAGTGAGGAAGAGCCTATCATCCAATCCGTTCTAGACAGTATTTCTAGTGGCGTATCTCATCATGATGCTAAGGATCTCTTGCATAGTATGGCTGCCTCGAAAAACATTGTCTATTGGACTTTAGCGGGGGAACTTGTATCGTAAAAGTTTTTTAAGTTTTGGTTTTCTTTCTTGTTTTTCTTCTTCTTCATCTTCTTCCTCTTCTTCAAGTTTTCTTTTGGAAGGGGTATGTTGTTTTGGTTCATCACATTCATCAAACCATTTGAAAAAGTTACAAGAAACATCAGGTACTTTGACATTACAGCTAAAATAAAGTTTTCCATAGTTTTTGTCTGACGTACTTATACCAAGTCGGGCTAAGAGGTTGTGTTCACACTTTGGAAACAGCTTTCTTTCAATGTTCATATTCACTTCATTTTGAAGAAAATCGACTTCCTCTTTCTTCATTTTCATGTTGCATCCTAGATCTAGTTGACTTAGGGCATCGTCCTTTTCCGGGCTGGCTTTCATTTTCAAAACATCCCTCATCTTCTTGAAATCTATTTTTGTTCCACACATAAAAATGAGATCCTCATTTTTGGTTTTGAAAGACTTGGCGTTCTTTCCACAGAAACATGTGAATTCCAAATTGCTAATTAACAATCTGATAATGCTGGTGTTCAATAAACTATTCAGAAATAAGCTTCGCTTTTAAAGTTATCCTGAACTCCCCGATAACTTCAACGTAAACTCCCCACCTCCCCGGTAACTCCAAACCTCCCCTGACACTCCCCACCTCCCCGGAACTACCTATCTCCCCGGTACCTCCCCACCTCCCCGGTAACTCCCCACCTCCCCGGAACTCTCCCACCTCCCCGGTACCTCCCAACCTCCCCGGGGGTCTAATTCCATGCAAGGAATACTACTTATATTATTATTATTATTATTATTATTATTATTATTATTATTATTATTATTATTATTATTATTATTATTATTATTATTATTATTATTATTATTATTATTATTATTATTATTGTTATTATTATTATTATTATTATTATCATCATTACTCGGGCTTCCAAAGGAATGCCCGAGTTTAAAATTCGGCTCTTTTTGTCGTCGTCGTCGTTTCCGTCTTCGGTCACAAAATGCAGATTTTTTGACAAATCTCCCCACACCACCCCCGACACGGGAATTCGTGTGCCTTTTGTCACGTGTCATTTCACATCGTCCTCCAGAACTTCTGTTTGGTGTCGTTTCAAGAGGTTGATATGACTGGAAAATCATTCTTAGATACGCTGAAACCACAAACTAATGCACACATCTTTCGCGGTAGACCCACACTAAAAGATGTCGAGCGTTTTTGGAACAGGTTGGTCCGCGAATTTAGAGAGAGAGTCACTCACTTTACGAGTGGATTTATCGAGAAACTTATCGTGAACTTTATCGAGAACTATACTCTATCTTATGAACTATCAAACTATTCAAACCAAACTGCTGAGTCTATACGATGCTGATGTAAACCAATCGAGCGAAGAATGTCCAAATCTACTGCCTGCTGTTTACAAGCCATGTGAGCCGCACAATAAAGCCATCGTTCAAGGTATACTTTCTGTGACAACGATAGTAGCTATAGTAGTTCTTTCACTGCTTGTTTTGGTGTCGATAATTAAATGTAATAACATATTTTTCGCTGGTTTTCTAGTAATGTGTGGAATTTATATTTTGATAGCTAAAAGAAGCTTGGACGTCCATGTTGAAATGTACATCATTGTTCATTGATTGTGATATCTTAGATAAAACTAATAACTTGACTGTAAATGTGCATAATAATGTAGTACTCACAATAAATATTATAAAAAAACACCAGATCTCGTTATTCAAAGTATGTTTATTACAATGATAGACATGTTAAGTTAGCTACTCGCTGTGAACGTACTCGTGAGGCGAGCAGATTACCATCAAGAACTCTAAAACGCCTTACTACTAAAAGTAGAAAGTTTAGACGGTTTGTTTTTGCAAATATACGATCCAGTGTACCCAAGTCTTCCAAACTGTATCATTATATCTGGAGTTCGGCGACCTGTCCTTCATCTACAATAAAACTAAAAATAACATAAAGACCGACTTTTAAAGAACTAAACAAATATCAGGCTAGTCGCTATATATCGTCATTTTTTCCCAATAAAGTGATGTCTTTATATAAGAGCCAGACACATGCAGTCAATTGTTGTCAATCTAAACTAAGCATTGCGGACATTGAGAAGAATCCAGGTCCTACTAATTCTACATTGTATGTTAATCCTAGCGAGACAATAACAGCACCATATAGTCAAGGCAATGTTGCTATATTTGGACAGAATGCAGGACAGCAATGTGTTGCAATGAGTTTATGTTCTCTGATTTATAATAATAAACATGGTATCAATTCATCTAATGATCTTGTGTCCATAATGAATATTGGAAATCAGTTGTATTCAAGGTTGTCTCAATCTGCTAGACAGAGTTTTTTAATGCAAACTGAATTACCAACAATGCTGAATGTGTTTTCGACACTGACTATCAACTAGAATACAGTGAGAGTTTTAGAGGTAATTTACATCAAGAAACTGCAATTGAAGGACACGCATACTGTACTTCTTTACAAACAGCATTTCAATCAATGTCTGAGAATTACACCAATTTCATATTAACAATAGGCTCTAGTGCTGTAGCTATTTATCGTCATAGTAACAACACATTCAAAGTTTTTGATTCACATGCAAGAAATTTATGTGGTAACGATGGTAACAGCTACTCACAGGGAACTTGACTGTGTACTTCTTGAATTAGCATCTCTAAGTTACTTGGTTCACTACTTTCAAAGTGTACATTATAATGTAATATTTGAATTGAAAGGTCTACAAATAAATGAAGTCCACAGTAATATTCAAACTGATAATATACAGACTGAAGATTGTTTCCATGAATTCAGAACTTTCAACCTAAGTTATGCTGTAGCCAGATATTCACTATGCTACTCTTTAATAAAACCATGTGGCTATTGGAATGCAAAGACACTGTCTAATATTGTAGATGGCGATAAACATTTATGTACTAATATGACTTTAAACGAATATGTCACAGCAGATGAATTGCCAAAAGCTGTAAATATGTGTGAAAAAAAGTGAAGTTAGATTTTTGTAATAATACAGGCATACATGGAGTTTTGCTGGACACATGAATGCAAGGTCATTGTCTCAGATAACAGTAAAACCAATTATAGTGAAAATACAAAAAGATCAAAATACATGTATTGTCTGGTGGTTTACAATGAAACTAAATCATATCAAGCTGAATATCAAAATATTAACTGCACAGATTCAGTTGTGTTTTCATTGTATACCAGTGACTGATTCCCCCAGGAAGTGCCCCAGCATGGGCAAGTATGCCGGGAGATAGTGGCATTTTGGGTGTGTCAATGAGGCCATAAATTAATTTTCTCTAATTAAGAAATCACCAAATCCAAAATTTCACAAAATTTTGCCCCCCAGCGAAACTAAATTGTTACGATCAGTCAGTTATAGTATTTGAGGTGATTTCATAGCATTTGACTTTTGAAAATATACTGTATGTAATTGACCAAAGATACACCAGAATTCGCATAAAATAACACTTTATAATCACAGTATATTTTTGGTGATCTTTCTATCGCTTTTCTTTCGCTACACAAAGTTTGCCTCAGGTGGCATAGATCAGTAGCAATTTTTTAAAAAGAAGCCCGAGTGCACGCAGTTATGCGTCTAGTTATTATTATGGACATTTTTATTTGAATTTTGCTATGTTGCTTTCAAAGCTTTGCGCGATTAACGTAGGCTAAGCTGTGCTTACTTTCTTCATTTTACATTTTCTTAGTTTATCGTTCGTTCTTTTCCTTACATTATATGACAGTTCTAATATTTATAAAAGTACTTTACGATCTCTGCATTTTGGGATAATATCCACTTTTGGCTCTTTTGTCTCTTTTGGCTCTCTATTATTATTACTATTATTATTATTATTATGATTATTATTATTATTACTATCATTATTATTATTGAAAAGTGGTTTTTATTTTTTATTTTTTTTACCCGCGACAAGCTACCCGCAACCCGCGAAGATTATGCTATATTTGGGTTGCATGTGACGTCATCAAAACACTAAAACGTGAAATATTTATTTCAGATAGCTGGTATTTTCACATGTTTGTTAAGTGACATTGTTCCTGATAATTTGATCGGAGTGAAGTGGGCAGCACATTTTATTTTCTGTGTCAGAAATGTACCAACTTCAATTCCAAAAACAAACAAAATGTATTGTAAAATATCTCAGAAATTTCAAGGCTAACCCTATCTCAAATAGCTTGAAATGGATGTATTATCTGTTGAATACTTCGCATAAAGTTGAATTGTTGCATTATTTTATTTTGTGGAAACGTTATTACACTTTTAGTGACGCTCTATTCCAGCAAAAGATTCGCTTAAGTGTCAAATTACATGATAACATACTCCATAGAAAAAGCAAGGTTTAAACGACTTGAAAATTAAAGTACAACAATGAACAAAACCTTTTTAGCATTTAAATGCTGTCTCCATGCATTAGACGCGATAAATGATTTTCTAAAAGTATTTTCTGTTGAAGAAATGTAGCAACTTGAATTCCAAAAACAAACGAAATATATTGTGAAATATCTGAAAATTTTCAAGGCTAACCCTATCCCAAATAGCTTGAAATGGATGTATTATATGTTGAATACTTCGCATAAAGTAAAATTGTTGCATTATTTTATTTTGTGGAAAAGTTATTACATTTTTAGTGACGCTCTATGCCAGCAGAAGATTCGCTTAAGTGTCTAATTACATGATAACATACCATTTAACAAAACTAAAGTTTAAACGACTTAATAATTAAAGTACAACAACGACAAAAAAAATTAGCATTTAAATGCTGTCTACACGTATTAGACACGGTAATTGATTTTCTAAAAGTATTTTCTGTGGAAGAAATGTAGCAACTTGAATTCCAAAAACAGACGAAATGTATTGTGAAACATCTGAGAATTTTCAAGGCTTACCCTATCTCAAATAGCTTGAAATGGATGTATTATATGTTGAATACTTCGCATAAAGTAGAATTGTTGCATTATTTTATTTTGTGGAAAAGTTATTACATTTTTGGTGACGCTCTATTCCAGCAGAAGATTCGCTTAAGTGTCAAATTACATGATAACATACTCCATAGAAAAAGCAAGTTTTAAACGACTTTATGATTAAAGTACAACAATGAACAAAACCTTTTTAGCATCTAAATGCTGTCTCCATGCATTAGACACGATAAATGATTTTCTAAAAGTATTTTCTGTGGAAGAAATATACCAACTTGAATTCCAAAAACAGACGAAATGTATTGTGAACTATCTGAAAATTTTCAAAGCTAACCCTATCCCAAATAGCTTGAAATGGATGTATTATATGTTGAATACTTCGCATAAAGTAGAATTGTTGCATTATTTTATTTTGTGGAAAAGTTATTACATTTTTAGTGACGCTCTATGCCAGCAGAAGATTCGCTTAAGTGTCTAATTACATGATAACATACCATTTAACAAAACTAAAGTTTAAACGACTTAATAATTAAAGTACAACAACGACAAAAAAAATTAGCATTTAAATGCTGTCTACACGTATTAGACACGGTAATTGATTTTCTAAAAGTATTTTCTGTGGAAGAAATGTAGCAACTTGTGATTCCACAAACAGACGAAATGTATTGTGAAATATCTGAAAATTTTCAAAGCTAACCCTATCTCAAATAGCTTGAAATGGATGTATTATATGTTGAATACTTCGCATAAAGTAGAATTGTTGCATTATTTTATTTTGTGGAAAAGTTATTACATTTTTGGTGACGCTCTATTCCAGCAGAAGATTCGCTTAAGTGTCAAATTACATGATAACATACTCCATAGAAAAAGCAAGTTTTGAACGACCGTTATGATTAAAGTACAACAATGAACAAAACCTTTTTAGCATTTAAATGCTGTCTCCATGCATTAGACACGATAAATGATTTTCTAAAAGTATTTTCTGTGGAAGAAATATGCCAACTTGAATTCCAAAAACAGACGAAATGTATTGTGAACTATGTGAAAATTTTCAAGGCTAACCCTATCCCAAATAGCTTGAAATGGATGTATTATATGTTGAATACTTCGCATAAAGTAGAATTGGTGCATTATTTTATTTTGTGGAAAAGTTATTACATTTTTAGTGACGCTCTATGCCAGCAGAAGATTCGCTTAAGTGTGTAATTACATGATAACCTACCATTTAACAAAACTAAAGTTTAAACGACTTAATAATTAAAGTACAACAACGACAAAAAAAATTAGCATTTAAATGCTGTCTACACGTATTAAACACGGTAATTGATTTTCTAAAAGTATTTTCTGTGGAAGAAATGTAGCAACTTGAATTCCAAAAACAGACGAAATGTATTGTTAAATATCTGAAAATTTTCAAGGCTAAACCTATCCCAAATAGCTTGAAATGGATGTATTATATGTTGAATACTTCGCATAAAGTAGAATTGTTGCATTATTTTATTTTGTGGAAAAGTTATTACATTTTTGGTGACGCTCTATTCCAGCAGAAGATTCGCTTAAGTGTCAAATTACATGATAACATACTCCATAGAAAAAGCAAGGTTTAAACGACTTGATAATTAAAGTACAACAATGAACAAAACCTTTTTAGCATTTAAATGCTGTCTCCATGCATTAGACGCGATAAATGATTTTCTAAAAGTATTTTCTGTGGAAGAAATGTAGCAACTTGAATTCCAAAAACAGACGAAATGTATTGTGAACTATCTGAAAATTTTCAAGGCTAACCCTATCTCAAATAGCTTGAAATGGATGTATTATATGTTGAATACTTCGCATAAAGTCAGTAGAATTGTTGCATTATTTTATTTTGTGGAAAAGTCAAATTACATGATGACATACTCTATAGAGAAATTTAAATCAGTCAACATTGAAAGTAGAACAATGAATAAAAGCTTTATTTAGCATTTTTAAAATGTTTACATGTGAATAACCATAAAGAGGATTTGAAAAAAACAAGTTATTTATCGGTATAAATGTAACGCAAAAAAAAGTAAAAGTCATTCTGTAAAATTGAAAGTCTTAGAAATGGCATTCTCATGCATCAAAATATCTATAACAATTATTGCATGCTTTTTCAATGTGTGTGGGAGTCGATAATTACTCAAGCGTATATTGTTTGTCCAGTTAATAGGATTAAAATTCCAAGATAAGACAGTATACTATTACACAACACGGTTTTCTGTTACAAGTCTTTCAAGGTAAAAATCGTAGAAGTATTTGCGATTTTAGGGAAACAAGGTTTACGACTTGTATTTTCTAATGCCTTGAAATGAATAAAGAGATCTTTATTCTGTTTTATTGTTAAAAAATATTTCATTTTTAAGCAAAATTGGAGTTGTTATTAACGTCCGTAACTCAGTCAAAATGCTTAAAATTGTAAAACCATGAAAATTGTCAACCCCTTTGCTGATATAAATTTAAGTCAAATTGGTTTGAGATATTTTGAAATGTGCTTGCAAGTTTAAAGACTATTTCTGTGACGAGTTTGGTGGTCATAGGTCAAAATGAAGAAAAGTTATTAAAGGATTAGTATCGGTGATTTTTGGATTTAACCCTTGAAATTTCCAAGTCTGTCGCTCTATAGTATGTACAGCAAAAACCAAGAATCGAATTGAAAAAACATTTTCATATATATCAATGTTATCAAAATGTTATTGAATTTTTAGTAGTTAGGTTTATTGTTAGGCTTTTATGATTCAGATATCGATGTTTTGAAAATCGAGGTTTGAATCTTCTGCCCTCTTCACTTCGATGGTTTTTCCAGGTGAGTGCAAGATCGTTGATAAACATCAGGAAGAGCGTTGGCCCTAAAATTGAGCCTTGTGGCACCCCGTGAGTTATTTTTTCCAAGTCAGATAAAACTCCGCAGTAGCTAACTCCTTGACTTCTCTCAGTCAGGTAACTTTCGAACCATTCAAGAGCTGGATTCAAGAAGCCATAAATCTGCAGTTTCTTGAGAAGGATTTCGTGGGAAACAACATCGAATGCTTTGCGAAAGTCGATCAAGACAGTTCCAGTAATTTTACCATCGTCCATATAGCTTGAAGCCAGTCATCAGTCATTTTCAGCAGGATCGATTCAGTGGAGTGTTGCGATTGGAAGCCAGATTGAGTAGATATGATCAACTTATGTTCACAGAGAAACTTCATCAAATGGGAACGAACATGTCGCTCAAGAAGTTTAGATAATACCGGTAGTACTGAAATCGGACGATAGTTGACAGGATCTGATGTTGAGCCGGCTTTATGGATTGGAGTTACTCGGGCAAGTTTGAGATCAGAAGGAAAGATTTTATTTTCAATGCTTGAGTTAAGAACTTTGACTAGTGTTGAGGAGACAGCAGGTGACACAAGTTTGAGCATTTTAGCACTCAGACCATCTAGACCAGTGGAAGTATTAGTCGGTAATGAGTTTATCAATTCTTCTAAAGATGACTGAGACAACTTTCATTCCTGTTTTAAAGTGCACAGTTTGACTTCAATAAAGATAATAGGTAACTAGCAATAAACCTTAGTGTGAGCTGCATCAGTGTTTCTAGTGAAACAGTTGTGGTTTAAAGGTAAGTTATACATTGTAAAAAGAAGAAAGTACAGATTGACATTTCAAACGTTAGCCCTTTGTCGGACTGGAACATGTCAACACGATTGCTTCTCAAACATGCTCGAAAATGCATGAGACTTTGCACATTAATAGAAAACAGTTAGATGAGAAACCTTAACACACATTTAGAGTTTAAAGTGGTCACGTGACCTTTTGACATCATCAAAACTGTAAAAAAAACTTAACAAGTTATCCGCCAAAAGCTTTTGAAGCACTGCAAAAGTTAGACATCACAAATTGTTTAGTTTTTACAGCTGTATCGAGATTTGTATAGACAATATGACTTTCATTTTAATTTCCAGAGTTATTCGCCATTTTTTGTCAAAATCAGTAACATGACAAATTTGTTTCGTTAATATCTACTCAGACGTAAAAAAATTATCACCTGTCTATACAATTCTCGATAGACCTTTATAAACTTAACAATTCTTGATGTCTAACTCTTGCAGTGCTTCAAACCCTTTTGGCTGAGAATTTTTTAGATTTTTCCACAGTTTTAATGACATCACGAGGTCACTTATAAATATAAATTATTGTTAAGGCTGCTTATTTTGTGGTAGTTGTGTCTTGTGCAACATTTCATTCATATTTATTCATCCATTCGGTTACAATTTGAAAAAGTACCTTTTTTACTTTTAGAACAAAGAACTAGATCAAATGACTCACTTGACAAGCTTCAGTAGCTTGAGCTACCTTGTTGACAAAATTAACTCAACATTTTTCTGTATCTATAGTTACCTTATTGCAAAAGAACCAGATCGAATGATTCCTCTGACTTCCTTTAATATTTTGAGCTTCCATAAAGGAGCTGTTGCTGGATCATTAAAAGAGTGAATAAAGTTTGCCCCTTCTTCAACTTTAAAGCCAGCAAACGGTACCTGCACAAAACAAAGAGTCCATACAATATGCGAGGCATCGTGCGAGGCATGCTAAAATCCCGGTACTAGTGATGGAAACAAACTCACATTTGATTGAAGTACAATATTAGAAGACAATCCAATTGTACCCAGAAAAAAATACTCCTAATTCTGTCAATTCTAACGGGAATTATCAAAAAAATAAATTCTGTTCACATGATTTCAATGGCTTCTGTGGCCTTTGCAATATCAATAATTATTTGTCCAAATGAATTGCAGAATAAAAATGGTGATACGAACGAGAAACACACCCTTGCATGTCAACCATGACAAAATATAAAATTACATTATGTTGATCTATGCTCAAAATTTACACTACATTTAAATATCGTACATCTGATATGTACGAAAGGCGAACCATACGGAAAAAGGATTGGTTGAGTTGTTTTGAAAATACGAGCATTTCTACAGCTCTTTCTAGACCATTCTGAATTTTGAAACTTCCAAACCGCAACAAACAAATCATTTTCTCTGTGCTATTAATCCACTGTGTAAGCGTGTCAACACATCTTGTGTGAAATGCACCTCATATTATCATTGACATCAAGCAGATGGATGTAACCATTAAAATGAAGGAGGATGGGAATAAAAACTTCACAAAGCAAAATGATCGACTGAAGTCCGGAAAAAAAACATAAAAAACCTGAACCATTTAAATTTTCTTTTCCTTTTTTTTTCAGTCGACCGAAGAAAAAATCTGTTTATTTTAAATAACACAATTTACTTTTGTTTCATTTGTACATAGTTTATTATGATCTTTTTAAATCTTTGACTTTTTGGTCGTTTTGTCATGCCTCCCTTTTTTGTCATGCCTCGCATTCCTTGCATGCAGCGCCTCGCTGCCTCGCAGATTGGTAAGACCCCAAAACAAATATAAAAGAGCAAATTGCAATGCAAGTAATATTTGTACTGCATTGACGTGCTTGAATTTTAGCTTAATTCCTGCATCCTATCTGCGAAACAACTGAGAAAGCAAGTGGTATAGAATGAAATAACTTAAAAAAACAGGTTTTATGAATAGCACTAATTAAACAAAAGAAAACATTCGAATTTAATAGCATAGAATATGGCACTATTTAGTGGTATATTTATGTTGAATATTTTTAGTGTGTGCACTCTAGCGTTGCCGTCTAAAAGATATAGCTACTTAAGCTTATATTTTAGCCATTGTGGCGTATAAAAAACAACCTGTTTGATTCTGCCACCGACGTAGTCTTGTCCTTCCAGCACCAAAAAATCATCCACACTGTTATCTTGTAAAGTTTTCCCAGCAACAATGCCCGACAAACCTGCACCAAGAATAAGCACCTTCCTGTGCGGTTGTTTAGCCTCGCTCAAACTACAAGCACAGACAGCTACAACCAGTACACGAAAGAATCGAAAACTTTTCATTTTTGCATTTATCAACCTTGTGTAAACACGATGTACAAAAATAGCTAAGCGACTGACCGTTAGATATTTGAGGGGGGCTGGGCAAATTTTTTTTGCAGGATATTTTTTTCCCATGTGATGGTTGTGCAGGATATTTTCTTCCTCCCTGCACGATATTTTTTATTGACACATCTGCCGTGCAGGATATTTTTTTCTCTGTTTAATGCATTGCTCGATATTTTTTGGTATTTGCCCAGCCCCCCTCAAATATCTAATGGTCCGTTCCTAAAGCTTATGGGATCGCTAGACTCTTCCTCAGTCTCTCGCTCCGTCGCTACACGAGAGACTGAGGAAGAGTCTAATGGGATCGCATGAACTGATCGCATGAAGCTCGTGACAATGGCATGTACGGTGGTAACACAACTCCTTTTGGAACAAATGTAACGCAAGTTGACATAAAGTTGTAGCGTCACATGATCGAACCGATTAAAGAGTAATCAATTCAAAATGAATCGAAAGAAATTTCACTCAGAACTATATTTTTGCGATCACGTTTACTTGAATGCAGGCCCGTACTAGCAGGGGAAAGTGTCAAGCGAACGAGTGAAAATTAGTGCAAACTGTTTTATTTATCTCCACTAAGCAGGGATTAAAAAATTAAATATGAAACAGAATTCGCAAAGAATGCTGGTATATGTCTTGGTAGCAAAATGACGCTATAATGCAAATCGCCTATAGCCCTGAAGTGTGATAACGTTTTACCCCCGTCTCTATACCATAATAGTTTTTAAAATCCTTTCATATTCAAATTTTATGTTCCCTCGAGAATACAGGAACAATAGTCACAATTAGTGAACAAAAGCAATGTGGAAAGGATTCTGGTCTAGACACGGGGGTAAAACGTCATCACTCTTCAGGCTTATTCCCATTTGATGGAAAAAATCGTCCGCGTGGTGCCGGGTCTTTCGGGTTCAAAATGGCGGACCATTTCGGTTACTTAGACTTATAAAACAGGAGTGAGAATATCAGTACGGCATTGATGATCTATTTGGACCGCATTAGTAAGTGGGGCATTTCACATTTATTTCTGAAAGTCAAATGCCTAGGGTGTTGCCAGTAGGAAAATTAATGGGATTAAAAAATGAACAAAGAACCAACCACACATCTTTTAAAATAACATGAATTGTTTTTCGGCTTTTTTCCTTTTTTAATTGTGAGTTTCGTTTTCCTGAAATCTTATATTCCCGGGGGGAGGAGGAATCTGGTCCGGGGTTAAACGACCGCGGACGTCCGTCGTATCTTTTAGGGGGTAGAAATCAGCGATTTCGGTCTTTTGTGCCAATTCCTCACTTTTGGTATCTTTTAGGGTTTGAAAAAGAAATTAGACCATCTATTCATAGCACTGAAACTGCTGATTTTGGTATCTTTTAGGGACGAAAATTTGTGAAGCCACGTCCTTTTGAAAAACGTCCAGTATCTATTAGGGGTATTTTTTAAAAAAATCGACGAGCATGCCTGATCGTTTTTCCCCGGAGTCCCCTCCCCCCGGGACTTTGTTGCTAAAAAAGGAATTAAGTGGTTACAGTTTTAAATAATACAATAAATTTAATGCAACGTATATAAGCAAGAAGAGTACTGTTTTTCTAGAACGGATATAATTCGACCCTATAATGATAATAATCCCATGGATATTAGGAAGATTTGTTGTGTTAATTTTGAGGTTTAACCATAATAACGCGGTTGGATTTTCGCCTGTTCAGACACCACATAACAAGGAGTTCAAGGAATTCACCCAACGTGAGAAGACTACATCCAAAGAATAGACCAAGAAAGCCTCCTATGTCACCTAAAAATGATGAACAAATAGATTTAAATAAAGCTCATCAATGAGTTAATTAATGAATGAATAAGTTAATTAATAAATTTATTTAAATAAAGTTTATTATTTTTATTATTTCATGCATGTGCCGTTCAAAAGTGCGGGCCGCCAATGAATAAACTAAACGGGGTGTGAACAAGTTAGTGCCTTTAACCCCGCTGTAGCCTGGGTACGTAATTAATGAAAACTATAAGGCACTCGGGATGCTCGTCATCATCTCTTAGACAGTACGGTTAAGTTTGCTAATTAGCCTCCTGTGACGTCATATATATTGTATATATTTTTTACGAGCTTTTTCGATGATCGAGTCAAAACGTTTGCAACTAACGTTTGTTAGTGACCTGGTTGGTAGGGACTACTTCCCGCGTACTCTCACGTTAGGTTCAATTTATCAATTTACTGCTACATTGTAATGTGTCTTACTCTGGATATGAATGAATGAATAACATAGAGCAACTGGAATGAATGGATAAAAAATTCACTAACCCAAAAGATCATCAAAGGAATAAGCAGGTAGTTGGTATACAGATTGGACTCCCAGCGTCTCGTAGAATACCTCAATACGGACAAGTGGTGTTGACCTGACATGTAAAACAAATAACAAATGATTTTATTATTCAAACACAACATTAATCTGGCTGAGTCATCGATTCATGTTGTGTGTTTTGGCATGTTTTAGCAAAAATGCACAGAAATTTACTTCAACTGATAATGTCGATGTTTAACGTACAAATTACATCAGCTTTTCGAAACCAGCTCGGGTCCATAAGGGAGTGCACGGACATTGCATTAAAAGCTCTGACCTCAGGCTACATATTCTTATTCAAACGGTTGTAGATATCTCTAGATTACTGCACAAGTATTTTTTGCAAGCGCAACGACAAACTGTTGCAAAGGCTTTGCGGTACTCATAGCTACACATACTGTGCTCCTTATAAAGTAACTGTTGTCGCATCGAAAGCTTCATCCTCGGAAATCCAGGCGGTATACTCGAGAGTTTTTGTTTTGCGTATCAATAATTAAAGGGTTTTTTGTCTTTCTTTTTTTTTCACATCTGTGTGATGTGGTACTGACCATGAGTATTTAGTTTGGCTTTGTGTTTATGATGGAATTTGAAAATGTGTATGCATGTTTGTTTTTTTCCAAGTGAACTTGACATACTTATTTGAATGAAGGTGTTTTCCAAATGTTGCTTTTAACACCGGATTACTACTTTGGTATTTCCTAACATCTTCCCAGAAGTGATCAGAAGGGAAAGTAGAAACAGCTTTTGAAACAGAATAAGTTACTTGTGTACAATGATGGGGGCATCCCTGACAATCACGATTTCTTTGCACCATATCTATCAAGAAATATCAATTGTATGATTGACAATAGAGTAGACTATTTGCAGTACATCATGCCCATGCAGTACAACATAGTACAGTACAGCACACCACAGTACAGTACAGCACATGGTACAGTACGACACTTTACAGTATAGCACAGTACAGCATACCATAGTACAACACACCATAGTACAGTACATCATAGTGCAGTGCGCCATGCTACTGTACACCATAGTACAGTACACCATAGTACAGTACACCATAGTACAGTACACCATAGTACAGTACACCATAGTATAGTACACCATAGTACAGTACACCATACTACAGTACTACAGTACACCATAGTATAGTACACCATAGTACAGTACACCATAGTACAGTATACCATAATACAGTACACCATAGTACAGTACAACAACCATGTTTCAGTGCAACACAAAACTACTACATCTACTTACACCATTGATGTATACACTTCAAGGTTTTTTCATCGGCTAAGTTGCATTTTGGGATCTTTGAAAACTTCTCTGTGAGAGAAAGAAAGGAAAGGTTTAGTTAGGACAAAGAAAACTGAGTTTGTTTTTAACGACACTATGACATCATAAACAGTCAGATTTTTTAAATACTTTTTTTTCATTATTCTTTATATATTATTTATTTATTATATGTTTAATATATATTGAAATGGTGGCACGGACACCCTTTGAACCAACCCCTCCCACAACCAACATCTAAATGCGCCAATAACATACACTCGAAGTCTAGTCTTTTTCCAGATTTTGCATAAGTGCTCAAAGTGTGGACCTTAAAAAACTTTAACTGAATATGGTACATGTCATATGCCTAGAAAAAACTATGAATACGATATCCTTGGAGGACGGGGAGGTGGGGGTTGGCTATGACCAACTGTCCTGCTAGCTATTATCAAATACGAATCATTAGAAGCGATGCAACAAAAAACTGTGTCTATCAAAACTTGTGATGGGAAAATTAGGGAAACAAAATGTATGGAGTTCAACCATGTAGATGACTTCACCTTCATCAAATCCGCGTAAGGTCAATTTACATCCACACATGTCAATCAAAACCTTTAACTTGCATGATGCTAGACATACACTTGAAGAGTAACCTTCAGTTTTTATGCATTCCCCATGATCACTGTAAGGTTTACCAAGTCTTTTGATCTATACCAACAATAACAATATTCATAGTTAAGTTCGTTTCTGAAGTTGGTCTGCAGGTTGGGTTAGGTATTTCCTCAGGGGCCGGTTGCACGAAGCCTGAATAGTGTTATTCACCGGATAATTCGCTATCCTGCACCGGATAAATTCTGAAGAAATTCTATGCAGTGGATAAATTTATCCAATGGATAACTTCATACAAGTGGCGAATGAAATATTCAATAAACAAGAAAATAATTCTTGGATTTTCTTATAATTTGTACTATAAATATGTTTATAAAATACCGAGTATTCTCTGTCAAAAATCACTCATTATAGTACATTGTAATAGTTAAGGTGAAAATGAAAGAGAAATTTCTAGAAAATAATATATTTATAACTATAAATATTCAGAACGAAGGGGAGAAATACATATTAGGACAGGGATGATCGTAAGGAATTTTCAACAATATAAATACATACCCCTAAAAACACCGGGGGTGGGGGTGTGTCTACATATTTTTAACCCTAGAAGTAGATTTCAATATGCTTTCGGAAACCCTAAAGGATATAAGATCCGTGATTTTGACACTAAAAGATACGACGATCAGAGTTGCCTATTCCCAACTGAAGCCCCCCTCCCCCACGGGCTTGATTTTGTGTTTATTTGCTCTCTTATTTAGCTTCTATCTGTCTCCTTTTCTTGGTCGCTAGTGTGAATTTGTGAATACCTTTTTTCCACTAACAACTTACGATTGATTTCTTAGCAGACATAGTCACTGCAAATCTAGCTGAAGCAACTGTGCCAAATAGATCGATATCAGGGATGTCGCCCTGTTCATGTACAGCCACTATAACCCCTACACCTTGATAACTAAACTGACCAAAATACTCGTTTAGTTCGGGGTTGAGAGTTATTGTTAAACCATATTGACGACCATTCCCGGTCACACTCAGTAAGCGATGACCTGTTTCGCCAGAGTTGAAGGTGTAGCACAAGCCTCTCTTAAAAGAATGAAACAAAAAAGATAAACCGCGAAACATCTACATACCTCCCTGCTTACGTACTTACAAGTTTGTTTGCTTACCTGTTTGCCTGCTTGCTTGCCTGCTTGCTTGCCTGGCTGCCTGGCTGCTTGCCTGCTTGCTAGCTGACTTTAATATCAACGTACATAATTAGATTAATACTAACTTACTTGCATACTCACTTATTAACAGTTTTAACTTGTTCGCTTACCGTGAATGATAAAGAAAGTGTAAAGTTCTCGTGCGAACAAAATTCTCTTTCCCAAAGGCATTTAACGAGCATATCTTTAATTTGATGTCCATTTTCCAAGACTTCTTTTTCAAGATCAAAACTGTCATTTACAAATCTGACTTTTTGGTGTTGTGGAATAATACCGTTTATTGATTCCAAATATGCCTGCGCGTCTTTGCCCAGTATCTTACTCTTTTTCATCATGTTCATGTTACAAATTGTAACTGCGGGAAATTTCAGGCTACTTTTAAAACGTGAATTGGAGGTGTACGTTGTTTCGTACTGAGAAAACCTGTAAAAACTGGAAAATAAGTGATAAGAGAGAATGCAAAACATGAATATCATCGTGAGTATCCAAACACATCTTCTAAAAGGATGGTTGCCAGACACCGTAAACTGAAAACCATGTAGAGTTGTGTAAGATGAAAACTTTTCTTGTGCAGTTGCGTCCTGGGTCGTTTCTACATTCGTAGCCATATTGACAGGTAAAAGTGCGACCAAGTGTTACCGTGAGATCACAATTTAACACTACTTTCGTGCATAACTTTTGAAAGGCAAGAATATAGCGGAGATACTCGTTGCCAGTTACAGAATTGAAAAGGTTCCAGTACTATTAGAAATCTTTTGCTGTCCTTCAATTGCACACGTTACGAATGAAGCCTCATTTATTTGCCCAAATTAAAGCCAAAAATTAATTTTCGATAGTCACATCGACAACTGTTTTGCAATGTCACCGTGGAAATGACTGCAAACAATATTGATTGATTCTTTAGTAGCAGCGTACTGTTGTTTGCGAACAATGTATGAATCTTCTTGAGGGGGATGGGTGGTAACTGTAATTGTTTGCCTTCTTTATCAATTATTTATCAACTTTACTCAACTCAATTTTCATTTATATTAATCCAAAACTAAACGAAATTCTAAAAGATCTTGTTTATGTTGAGAGAAAAAAAACATCACTAAAGTGCATAGGTAGGACAGTCAACAGTTTTGATCCAATATTCGACTTGGTAAAATATTCAGTTGTTTTTCAAAACGTTTTTTGATTGTTTGTAGTTGCTACGTATTTTATAATCAATAATTAAAGACGGTATCACCAAGTTCATTAAAACTGTACATCAATGAACACTGACTTGATTATATAAATATGGAATGCATTGTAGTAGAGGTTTTTACTTTTAACTCAAAAATACTTGAGCAAACACAAAATGACCGAAAATCAAAGAAGGGCGGAATTTACGCGGAAATAAATGTAAAGTTGGACGATAACAAAATGAAGAAAAGCGAAATTAAGAAATGAATAAAAGACAAAAAAAGGCGAGATTACACCAAAATATTTGTTCATTAATGTATGAAATAACAGTTGAAATGTTCACTACTTCACTTTAAATCAAACAGAGTTATTACAAATGAAAACAGGAGTCAAAAGATGTGAAAATTTCAACTGTTTTAAATCTCATTAATTTCGGTCAATTTGAAACAAACCTATTTTTTAATGAGATTTAGTGGCTTGAGTTTATTATTTCTCTCTATGAATAGAATCGGTAAACAAAGTTATGATATAAGAAAAGACACCTGCTATCAAAGTAATAAATCAATAAGAAACAGCCAAGCAAATATAAGTACGAAAACAAACAAGGGAGTTTTTGTGTAATATTTGTGTTCGATCCAAGTAAGACAAACTTTTTTCCATAAAAGTCAAAGAAGAGCATGAAATTTTTGTCGTAGATATGCATGTTCCGTCAAAGGAATGCAAGAAAATTGAATTTCCAGAAGAGTGACATCCTTGGAAACCTACTACTGAGTTCTTTGATTTATTTGTGTGGCCTGAAAATAGTGATCTTTGATGAATATTTTTTATACTCCTAAATGACTGTTTTGATAAAACTTGTTTTTTTTTTTTTTTCTTTCAATGACTGAACAAATTTTGAAATCCTGCTTTTTAATATTGGAATCTGCAGCACTTTTAGCCGTATCATTACGTGGGAACAAGATCGATCATGAGAAGATTTAGGGGGTCCAAAATGAAACTCCCTCGCAAAATTACGAAGCATTTAGTTCCCTGAAACTACAAAATTTGCAGTTTTTTGAAGGTCAGGATGGATTTGCAATCATCAAAACTGATTTACGTAAACTAGCCACCTGAATTAAACAATTATTGTTAAAGTGTTTTCTTTGAAACCGGTTATTTTTATTATGCTTGATATATTTTTCTTGTTCATGGGCATAGCCTCTTACACAGGCATTCTTTTATGGTGTCGTCATGCAATCGTTTCTCTCCCCATGACACTAGGAATGCCTGTGTGATAGGCTAGGGCATTTACGAATCCCCACCCCTCTTAATGAATATATATACCCGAGTTTCCCCCCTTCATACCCCCTCCCCCCAAAAACACACACACGCACAACCGGAAAAAAGAACCACTACATAACTGAATCAATACACGATTGAATGAATTCGAATAAATTAATTGATGTAAATGAAAAAAATAAATGAATGAATCAGATCCTCAATTCTGATTTGTCGAGAGCAGTGTTGTTCGGGCAGCTGACCTTATTTTGTATAATTGAATTATAAAGGCTTATAGTCATTCAAGTATAAGATACTTCAGATATAAAAGTGGTTATTCAAGTGTGTATCGAGAATTATCTTATCGGTAGATAAGATTTGATAAAATAATCCATTTATAAACTCGGCATTGAAACAAATAACACATGGTAAATACCGATAAATGTAATGCTGATAAACAAGAAACGTTAAGCTGAGTGGACCCACAGTGTTCCATATTAGAGGAATGATTACTGGTAACAATCCTAAAGACGACAACAATGATGATGATGATGATATCGGTGCTGGATAATATAGTGAACAAAAACCAGATGGTGGTGATGATGGTGATGATTTGTAATTAAGGGTTCTTTCTGTAGGAATCGGAGCTGATATCATAATACCATCAAAGAATCCAAATCAACCGGCTGCAACAGTGGAAACGAGTACAACAGAGAGTACAACGTACAGTTCTCTGTGCTTGCAAAAAGACCCTAATTATAGCTGAAACAAATCAGGACGATGGCGATCATTGAATGGATATTGTAACAAAGATAAACGTTCCAGCAATAATGGCTGATTATTATAATAACAATAAATATTTATTTATATAACGCATTTATAAATTATGCGCCTATAGCAAACAAAATAAACAATGTTTGAAAAACATAAATTAACTGATAAATAGGTGTGTTTTCAGAAGATAATGATAATGTGGATGTAGCTGAGATTATAACGGACTAGCGTAATTATTGGGATTTTCTTCGGTTACATAGCAAATTTTAGATGTGCTGATTTTTTCCTCTGCATTAGTATATGAAACTTTGAACAAATCCGCAATAACTCGGTAATAACCGATCCCCATGATCCACGCAGAATCATACGGTAAACAACGGTCCCGGTCTAATCGTAATTTTATCACAAGTGAATTATTTAAGTGTATTCATTTATTCAAGTACTACACTGCCAAGCACCTAAACACTCACGTGAACTATGATGGTAAACCACTGTTACAAATTATCAAGCATCTTTGCGTGATGGCAACAGTATCTATCTTAATTGTTTAATGTATTTTGATATACACGCTTGCTAAACGATATCGTTTTATCTAAAGCGAAAAACTTCAGTCTTGTGAACGATAAGTGGACTATTTTGAACATTGACCAAAATAACTTTGGTGATGTAGTATTTAGAGTGTGTTGATATACATAAAGTGACTAATGGTCAGTTAATTTGTTTTTCAAACTCTGATGCAGTTCCACTGTATGTAATGAAGTATTTATATGTCGTACTTCATCAGAAATAACAGCTTGATATTTGTAAATAATGTAACCAACAAATTAGAGTCGATTTTCATGAGTAAAAAAATAGAGTAGAATTCGAAACACCATTGATCCACGGTCTTTTTTTTTCTCTATCGATTAGCCAGTGAGATGCAGATCTTTACGAGATCGACGTGTGTGTTGCTTCGAGTCCGTTGAGAGAATGTTTCGAAGACATGCTCTATGTATAAACAGACTGGTGATACAGTTAGGTGATCAAAGAGGATATGTGTGACTTCATTTAACCGTTAGCCATATAATGCGGCCTAAAATCTAGTCGTTAGCCGTAATGGTGCGCACAGTGGAGCTTCACGCTTCTGAATTAAATACGCCCTTGAAATGAAGTTGCTCCCAATAAAATCTCTGGTGCATAGAAGGAGCTTGCTATCTTAACAATCCAAGTCATTCAATAGAGCGTTTTCACATAACGAACGCTAGCTATCCTATGCTAATGAGTTCTAAAAAGTGTTAATGAGAATTGCACGCGTGAATGTACTCTTTGATTTTCAAAGTCAAAGGAAAGTTTGATCAGCTTATCATCGTTAACGTAAGCTGATTGAGTTTTCCTTTGTCAGCATCAAAGCGTGCATTCCCACGTGCAATGCTCATTAGCAGAGCTCTTTTGGCTCATTAGCATTTTTTTAGAACACTTTAGCATAAGATAGCTCGTTATGTGAAAACGCTTAAATAGCTCTTACACTGTCTGAAAGTACTCTAAAACTCACTTACCGTCACGGTGCAACACACAGCAACAATCAACATAGCAAAATCAAGTTTCACAATTTATGTATTGATTCGTATTCCACAAAGTTTGTATTATAGTTTATCTTTAATTATTGAAAATCGTGATGAATGGTGTCCGATAGCTATAACTCAGAACAATACGCAAAAACCTAAATGCAGCTACATTGCGAGAGATATTTATATACAAGAGAAAACGAGCTAAGAGAACCTATTCCCGGACCCTATCAGGAACCACGCTAGTGCTATTTTTAGAAACCAGTCTATTTTTAACATGTTACCTGCAATCCCGCTAAAACCTTTTTTTTTTAAGAGAAAAACGACTGGGGAACACGTTAATATATCCAGCATTGTAAGTGTTTCTTTTGCAAATTTGAAGAGCTCCTCTTTTTTATCTTCGACGCCAGCACAAAATTCGTCTATTTCCTCTCTGGTCAATCTGACCAATCACGTTCTGTTCGGCGGCAATAAAAAGACTTAACGGGGCTGATGATGTGTGCAAAGCCCAGTGTGGGGGATAGGTTCTCTTAGCTCATTTTCTGTGGTATATATATATAAATTTCTTTTACATCGGGGGTTTCAGCCGGAACTTTGCTTGCCAAAGTAACATCAACAAAAAAAGAAAACAAGCAAGCAAAAGCGAGCAATTTGTTTGGTTTCCCGCCAAAATAAACTAGTGATCTAGATATGATAAGTTTGAATAACATTCAGTTTAATCTCTGAAACAAACGACTGAGATGAAAACAGATAGTTATGTGGTTATCAACATTTCTAAAAAAGCCATTAAAAATCTCTCTAGCCCTGGGGTTTGGTCAGTTTAATGCGCTAGAGCGATATCTATCTATCTATCTATCTATTCGTAAAACATGAAATTCGAAATATCATGTCTTTGAACTCCTGAAAATTGTAATGTAATGGATCGTGATTAGCAGGAATTCTTTTCCATTAACTTTGTGATTAATTGCATCCTCGAGTTATTTACAGATTATGCTAAGCCTCTATAGCATGTAATATGTTCCTTCATCTCATGTATATTCCCTGGGAATACACACGTCCACAAACAATGTTATACCAGTGGCAAATCCAGGGGGTCCCATGGTTTCCACTGAACCCCCCTCGAGCAACGTGCGTCTAAAGAGTTGTAAAGCATTTTGAGACTTTGGAAATGCGCTAAATAACAACATTCATATTACATTACATTTGTTACAGTACAGGCGGTACCGTTTCCTACTCAATACGCAAACCAAAATGAAACCCCCTTTTGAAAAATCCTGGATCCGCCGCTGTATGTTTTGTTTTGTTTTGTTTTTCTTTTCTCGATTTAGTCTTCGCTTGAGCAATGAAGTACTCGACATTGGTCTATTTTAATATGATCAAAAAAGTTCATATGATTTGTAAATTTCAAAACGTCTACTTAGAGGCTGTTTATATGGAGTGAGCCACCCCGGTTTAGCGGGCTGGTTTCTTTTCTACGGTCTGATAGCTTGAACACAAAAGCAACCAGCCCGCTAAACCGGGCTGGCTCACTCCATATAAAGAGCGCCTTAGTATGAAGAAACAAGATTTTTTTTTGCGTGACTCTTAGATTAATGATAAAATGATTTTGGATTCGTAATCAGCATTCAATAGTACTTCAATCTCCAGTCTTTTTAATTAAACTTCTAGTACACACGCCCATGTAAATATACCGTATCATCTTAAATGTAAAAAACTAAGCAAAGCATGATTTTAGGTTATGCGCCACGTTCTAAAATATACACATCGAAAATCTTTTTTTTTGTATACGTTGTCTAAACTTATTCTTGTTTTACGCTGCATTTCCAAAACATATACTATTCGATGCGTCAACAAGGTCTCAGTTTATAAAAAAACTCGATAAATTCACAATGAATACGTTTGATTCATTTTTCGTTAAATGAGTTTATAATATCATATGATTTAACACAGCTCAAGAAGTCCGATGCTTGTTTTGCCGTATAGAAATTCATTCAGCTGGTGGGCGCGCTGCGCATTTAACAATTCAAATGACCATTGGCGTGCAAAGGTGCAAAATTTCGCGATTGCCGAAAATTTGCTGATTTGCACTTAAAATGATTCGTGACTGAAACTATATTTAAAGAAGCCCAAATCCAGTAAGTTTGTGTTGTATGACTAAAATAGAACGGAGTTCAGCTAGACTTTGCTCTCCACAAATAATCGTCTTCTCGATTTCCTCGCAAACAGCAAATCTTCGTTGTTCAAGGTACTCCGCACTACATTCGATACTATCTGAAGACAATTCATCATCGCTAGGAAAGACATGGTCTGGCGTTGACGTCCCTGAGAAAGAATAACTTTTGAATTTGTTTTTATGTGATTTAGCTTCACCTTCAGTTGCTACGTTTGTATGTTTATGTTCATCGGCAGCGCCAGTGCTGGTCTCCAAAAGATATTTTGCACTGGAGTCAGAGAAAAATAAGGGATCCTTGGCATGTGACTCGGATTTGGTGTGGATTTGCTTGTGTTTAGTTTTTCTCCGTAACTTTCGTCCCAAACCTTTCATTCTAACTAAAGCCCGAAAAGATATCTTCTTTTTGACGTGCTCTTTGTCTGAAACTGATCCCGCCCGTGAGGAATGATCGAGTTCCGAACTGCTTTTAGATACATGACGATCTCGAATCACTGGCGAACTCCCTCCGCCTCCTTTTCGATCAAACAAATCTGATCGATGTTTACTCGCATACATCACGGGCGAGACACTCTGAGAAGGTGAAGATACACAATCAAAATATTCATCGCTCGAGATGCTTTTCCTAGAAAGTCTTGCTTCGTTTTTCTGTGTTTTTACATTTACTGCTATCAATTGTATAGAAATCGCATCTTCGCTAGACTTTAAATAGCTATTTCTTGAAGTATTTATATCCTCTACAATATGATTAACATTTCTCCTTTTTGAACTCTCGCCTTTGTGGCGATTTTCGCTGTTTAGAGTCTCGCTGCTTTTATCTTTTGAATTAGGATCTTCTAGCTGACGTGAGGGAGAGCTGTCCTCTTGTTGGTGTTGTGAAGTAGAGCTACTTGAACTACTTGTGTAAAGCTCTTTAATATGCAAGTCGTTCTTCCTGTTGTTTTTATTCGTCTTTTGTTTGGAACGCAAGGACTCAAATCCCTTGCCTTCCTTACTCGAGACATCAAGTCTTTCATTTTCACCGCGCTCTCTTTGAGTGAAGTGGCAATTTCCCGTAGAATCAGCAAAAACAGTTCTATCCATAACACTGACTGTCTGTATTGTCAACTAATTTGGGGTCTAATGTTTTTCATATGTCTTGACTTGAAATCTGCAGAATAAAAGCATTGAATTGAAAGCATTAAAATTAGCAGAAATGTGCTGATATCTAGATATATATTTAATTCTAGAAAAACTGGTCAGTGAAACGTTAGAAGAGTTCTGCATTCCACTTTCTTGAGAAATAAGTACAAAACTGGTAGAACATGGACATGGTCAGGCTTGCAGATGAATTATGTACTTACTCTGAATTGCGGTTATACAGCAGTGAGAAGATTGTTTTATTATTATGATCTTATTTGTGAGGCGTACATTTTAGTCATAATGAAACGCATGTATCATTTATCTCATTCATTCTTATGACTAAATAAACACACTGCTTCAACAGTGTTCTCAATAAGGATTTGGCCCATACGAAAAACATCAATAAAATATGAACGCAAATGCGGAGAAAAATAATTCATTGAATAATTGTTCTTTATTGAGATGGTATTGCTGACAAAAACTAACGCTCCATTAAAACATGTTTAATTCATCAGGACTATTGAAAAAACAAACGCTCAAGTATTTATCCGTGCATCTTCGAACTAGCATACCGTAAGTGTTGTGATAAATCAGAAAAAAACACATTTTAAAAGAGATGGGAAAAACATGCTAGTTAGCATCAATTAGTAAACAAAGAGCAAATAAAACAGCCAACTAACAGAAACAATTAAGAACAAATAGTTACATTATGGTAGAAGAAAGTGCTAGTTCAAGAGCTGTTGGTACAATACTATGAGCCAGCGTCATTCGTAGTGCAAATATTCCACCTCTTATCAACATACCTTTTAGACCAGATACACTTTCTACATTACGATTGCAAAGCCTCTCTAACTAAACACACCTTGTTTTGTCAAGGTCTTTCAATTTCTCAATAGTACACCATGGAACACCCTCCGCTCCCGGCGTCTTCGAACATCACATCTTTTAAATTTAAACTATAAGTAAAATGTCGTTTCGACTTCTCAACAGCATTCCTTGTCTGACAATAGCACAGACCTCTAAGTCATAATCACAATTTTCCTCCTACGTCTTAAACTATATATCTTATTGATATTTTCTGCATTTGGGAGTCACAGGAAGTAATTAGGACGAGTAGGCTTTGATCTCATTTGTTGTCATTGCCCATTAACACATATATCATGAAAAGATGTTTTTTTGCTCGGAGGCAACATGGCGCCCGTGATTGGTTTCTGTGAAAACCGAACTGCGCTCACGATTATTATCTAGCTGAGTTACTGTATTGGTCCTCTTATTTAATATTGCTAAAAAAACCAAGGTTTTGGTTTGTATTGCTTAAAGATAATATGAAAATTAATAGAAGTAGTTAATAATGAGTGTATCAAAGCTGAATTTGGTACATATTGCTTAAAGATGATATGAATTAATAGAAGTAGTTGTCAATAATTAGTATTGTCAAAGCTGAATTGTCAAATTATGTTTGGTTGTTACGGTGATCGAACTGAAAAAGGAAAAGAATGATAACAGGAATAGAAACTCGTTTTAATCGCTGGAGCTATAACGAATTAAATTAATGCTAGTATACATGTAGACTTGGCAATAAATGGAAAATGAGTGAGCAACGTAAGTTCTAAATAAAGTATTACAAACAAAATAAATAACAATAATGGATTATTAAAAGATACGAACTGGCAATTAAATGAAATACTTCGTATTTACAAACGTTGATATAGTTATTAATTTACAGTTATAAATTGAAAGGTGCCGGGGGAATGGAAAACCGCCTCACAAGGAAAATAATTAATATATCTACTATATTACTGTGTTAAATCAGTTACTATTTCAAAATTGTCAACACTTATTGAAGTGCAGAGTCATTGCTGGTAAAAAAAAACTGTTCTTAAATCTATTTGTGTTACATTTGAAAAGTGTTAAGTTATTGCTTGAACGCAGCAAACAAATAATATACTAAATGAATGAATGACATGATTAATTGACTAAATATTAATACATAAATAGATAAATAGATAAATAAATAGACAAATATTAAAATAAATACATGATTATAGGCACTACAGCAAACAAACTAACTACCAAACAACGGCTGTTTGAAAATGTCTTGAAAATCTGTATGGATTACCGAGGAAATCACAGCTGTCTTTGAACAATAATAGTGAATGTACTTTGATAAAAACCCTGCGGTCAAAAGATGTCAAAACAAAATAAAATTAAACCTTAGAAAGCCCAGATTAGAAGCATTTTGTCATTGTCATTTGTACGATAAAATAACACTGTAAGCCATTTAAAATAATTATAATATGACAAAAGCCTTAGGAAATTGAACTGATTGTAATGTTCTCGTTTTGCAATCTTTCTAAACTGGAAACGCTGCCTAAACGAAAACTGGCTGATTGTTAAAACCTTTTTCCTAAGGTGACGACAAACTGAAAAACACGCAAATGAAAAATGAAACAAATGAGCAAATAAATAAACCGCGAATTAAAAAATAAAATAAAACAGCTAGAATAACAAGCCAGCGAAACCAAAGAATAAGCGAAGAAAAAAAAGACAGACAGAAAAGCAAATAAACAACGAATTTTGTCCGCATCTTGCGACTGCCTGAAGCCTCCTTACAATAACTACTACAACTACTATAACATAAAAATCATTTCATCGTCCATCAGGCATTTTTCTTTGATAAATGAAAGAACCTGAAAAAATCCATTTAACTTTAAATGTCCTAATCCATAGGTGCTAAGGGCGATTTATACTGCAAAGTTATAATTAGTGGTTTATCTTGATCTATCCATACTACAACATTCGGCTTTTTAATACTCATGTCATGCATTTACACAGTGCGCCACATTGTAATACACCTCGAGTGGAAAATGTGCACAGTCACGTAAAAAATACATCAAGAATAAAAAAACAAGAAACCAAAATAATGAATGAAGAAACAAATTAACAGAGAGACTGATATGACAAACGAACAATCAGTACAAACAACGGCAACAAGTATACAAATAATCAAACAAACAAACAATCAAAAAGCAAACAAGCAAAGACAAACGAACAAACAAACTGAAGCAGACATAGAAGCTAAACAAACGAACAAGAAGACAAACAAGCTAACAGGTGAGTCAATTTCATCAACATCAATACTCAGTCATCAGAATTGTCACCTGACATAAATGGGGAATCACGTGACTCCTATATTTCAAAATCTTCACTGGGTCCACTGACTATTATTTGAACAATGAATCAATAAATATCAAATTGAATAACAACGTATATATCTATTTGACAGAAAGAGAAGATCTTCAACGTTTATCTGTAAGTAAAAGGTCGTATAAATGAAAGACAAATAGTATGGATACAAAGTTTTTCCGCTCCCACGCTGTGGGACAATCTTTTCAAAAACCTAATGTAGCGATGCCCTTAGTAGGTTTTAACGCTCGATAGGCCTTTAATAGGATTTTTCCATAGAATTCAGATTTAATATATATTAGTAGTTAGACACCGTAAAGAGATGACGTTGATACTAACGTTTCGGACGTTAGTCCTTCGTCGGAGTGATCGATATCATATCCCATAGTTGTTTAAAGCACCACTGAGCAGCGATGGAGTTGGCATTATACATAAAATCGTTTTGTTTTTAAAAATACAGGACACCTTGAAGTGGAAGGCGGTCGTCTTTTAATTTTCAGTTTAATTTGTTTTTGTCCTGAAAATCATCACTTGATTTGAGTGCTTACGGCTACACATAAAAGTAAGTTGTTTGCACAAGCTCTTGGAAACACCGAAGTTAATTGGAATAAAATTTCATTCAAACTCTTATTATTGTTATTAAGTAATGGACTGAAACACTGTCAGGAACTTGATCGATAAAACCTCTAAAAGTAGGGTACTTACGAAAACTTACAATAAAAGCTTTTAAGTACTGGCAAAGTAGTTGATGTTTATAGTCTGGATAAGAAGCCTTACACTAAGGAAGCCCAAGCACTGTTGGTTTGAAAAATAAATGGGGAAACACAGGAACCCAAAACGTTTAGTCAAGCACTCAATCTCAAGTAATGGTATGTTGAAACGCCAATAATGGCAACACAGTAAGCCCAGACTTTTAGTGAGACGTTAGTAGATTAGCATGGCATGGTATGGTATGGTATGGTATGGTATGGTATGGTAATAACTTCAAATCCTTTAAATATCGCACTATGTCTAACGACGTCCACCAATCAATCAACTATATGCCTTCAAATATAGGGTAAATCATCTAATAACAATAATTTAACCATCTATAGGAAACATCACGTTTACTTAAACTGATTCGAACAATTTTGGTCTATTTGAGGTTCATTTTGAACAGGTTGACAGCTGGTGTGACACAACTTCTTACGCTGACAACTCGAAAGCGAAACATTGTTATTAAAAAAAATCAGAAAAACATTTTAGCTAAGTAAAGATTCACTCTTATTTCCATGAAATAATCATGGCGTCTACCGAAAAACACTCTTCATATAACATATTCTTTTAAAACTTTTCACGTTTAATTACCTACAATAAAACCCATCCTGATTTAGCGTGTAGTTGCAGCAGCACATCTTTCAACTTACAACACAGAAAACGCTTTGCTGTCAAATTAAAGTGTATATCTCTTGCATTAGCTGTACATTATCAGCTAGCTATTTTCTCATGATGCATCGTAGAGCCGCAGTGGTAACATCGTGAGTCATTTGCCTACAGGTTTGAAGCCAATAACATAAAACCACTTATTTAATGTCGGTAATAGTACGTAAATGACCTGACAAATCTGAGACCGTCAGTGCGCTCAATTTACCTCCCCTCTCTTTGTCAATGCTCCTTTTTACGGGTATTTAAACCAGCTACTACAAGCTACACTGAACAGAAAGAAGTCGAAACAAGGATGTGGAGTCAGTAATCTCGTGGGACCTATTGCACTAGCCAACTGTGCCATCATTGCTATTCTTGACATGGCTGTCCAGTTTAAATATTGATTTAGCGAATAGCAAATTCATTTAAATATCTTATGATTTTTATTTTTTAATAAATGATGAGTCAAAATGCACAAAATAACTTCATTTAATACATAAATATAATAAACTATGTAACTATATAATATGTGCAGCTTTGTATTTAAAACAAGAAAACTGAAAATTTGATATATGCATTGTTATTCGCTAAATCAGTAATTTAACAACCTTTTCAAGAATAGCTGTACATGGATCATATCACCAACAGGCTATCTGAAAGTGTTGGTTATCCCTTGCATCTTTCACCACAACAGTTTAAGCTGTACGGAACCAACAGTGCAGAGGCCAAACCACACCATCTCTATGATTGCAGTATTTACTATTAAATATGGCTTGGCTAACATAAGCGCAGCCATCTTGAAAGGTTTTACATTTTACAAAAGGATAAAAGTGTCAACAATGCCCATTTCTTGATTGTGTTTATGTGAACCTCCTCAAGAAGACAGTACTGTATTTGGTCTTATTCTCCTAACACACAGTCACAAATCCAACTTCTCTCTTGATAACAATGAATTGTTCGGCCCCTTTTTGTTCGAATGCAGAGTATGATATAAATAATCTCTGGGAAACTGTGTCACACTTAGAATTATCGCACTCGAGTTTCTATATTGTAGATACTACATTGATTATTTGATATGGATGTTGAACATGTGTTGCTCTATTGGTCAATAAGCTATCGTTTAAGCTTCGCTATTAAAAAGTATTGCATACCAATTTTTGTTAAAAAAAACCTCCATCATCATTTTATATAAAGTATATTGTAAGACAATTTCAGTTGCGATGCCACAGAAAACGCATATTCAAACCTTATGTGGTGTTAGTATGTCGACTGTATACTGTGTACAACTTTACAGCGTTGTACGGATTCCCTCAAGTTCCTAAAAAGCCTTTTTGCAATGAGATGTTTATATTAATTATTTCATAAAACGGTCAATTGGAAATACAGAATACTGCATCGATTAATCGCCCGATCCAAACCGAAAATATTGTAAAATATATTAATAAGATATAGTAAAAGTTTGAATTATCCTCAATCAATAAACCCGGTTTTGTGTCTTGCCGAGTATTTACGAAAAAAAGATGAATTGTCATGAGTGATATAACCCAAAGTGTGGCTTTTAACAGTATTACGATGCCATACTGAATGCACAAATTGTTGTAGTTTTAATTGTAGTGTTATGACCTAACAAACAGTATCTGTTCAAGCGATCCTAACTCACCTAGTTTGAATGTCATGTAGGGAAACAAGTCAGTTTCTTCGCCTCAGATCCTATTCATGTTCAGAGATATGCTGCTTTTCCAAGAAACCGGCGAGAGAATTTCGCAGTCCATTTGTTCTACCATTCATTAAAGCTACTTCAAGCGATACGAATGTTGTAAAACTATTGAGATTGAAGCTCGGAGCTTTATGCATTGAACTCAGAGCTGGTTAATAAGCTAGTCAAGTTTGTCATTCTTGTTGTATCAAACTAAATTCTTGTGGAACAGTAGATCTACTTGAAGTTTGAAAACGGAAACAAAAATTCTATGACAAGCAATATGGATACGGTAAATGAGATGTGTCATGGATATATGTAGATGTTAATTGACAACTGTGAGTTACCAATATCGAAACGAGTCGACGTGTATCAAGTGCAAGAATGGTTATCATTCATCTACTGCACTATGTTCCTCCCATTTATGTGAAACTCCTGGGAATAACATAGATTGCTTTCAAGAGTCAGATTACTGAAGCAAAAATAATTTTGTGCAATATATTGTTGTTGTGATAAAAAAAGCACAAGCGATGGCGTAAAGGAAAGCTTAAAGTAATTCTTTTTGTAAGAGAAAAAAGATTTCTTTGGTGAAAAAAACTGCTTCACGGAAGCGAAGTACAATCAGTTTACAAACGGTAAGATTATAAGCTTAGTTGCTTTCTTATTATACAATAGACAGTAGAACTCATATATGACAAAAGTGGCTATTTTGTCGCTTTTATCGCCTAACTCGTCTCTCCAATGACTGTAAGTGTTATTTTTTGACGAAAATTTTTATTTCATTACATTTATATTACACAAAAAGCACAATAATGATATGCGATAATGATAATTATATTCTGGTTATATAGGTACTTAAACAAACGTCATCACAAAACAATTCCATACAAAGAGGTAAAGAAACAAGAAATAAATTATTATTATTATTATTATTATTAAAGAGGTCTACGTCCGCGCGCGCGCGTGCAATTCAAGGACACGATGACGTAATGGATACGTCACAATGGTTAATAATTTCATTACTGTTCCTAACAAATAGAAGTGCGTGGTCGTCCAGCCGCTGCCTCATAAACTTCAAAATGTTTCTTTCACAAAGAAGACGTAGTTTTGAAAATAAGCGTAAGTCATTTTCATAATTTCTACATTTATAATTAATCGCAATATTAATTGTCGTGATAATTTAGTCAAAATTGACGGCATTGCGACTTTTTCCCGAAAATCATATTTAACATTAAATGTAATGTAGCTTTTATGTCTTAAGCCTGGTTATGTCTTAATCGCTCACGATCGCCGGATCGCTGAAATTACTGATGCGAGGATCGCTCACGATCGATCACTGTCAATTCTTTCCATGTGTTTTGATCGCTGAAAAGTGTTTCCATATAATCGCTAAGGGTCGCTGACATCATTTCCAGCAATCCAGCGATCGTGAGCGATGATATGGAAACTAGGATTTAGCTGAGAGCAATACGATATGAGCTTTGCATAGTTTTCTTTACAGATTCACATTCTTTTCAAAGACCGTAGCCTAATTAGGCTGACATTGAACCTGTTGACAAACCCTGTTTACGTGTGGGCGAATTTTCCCACTATTGCTAACACTATCCGTATTATATCTTCCAGTAAAAAGTAGAGAATGGATGAATTCAAAGATTAGAGTAAGACCTCTTACGTTCTTGGAAAAAATATCAGTATTAATACTCAGAATGCACAAAGACTGGATTTTCAGCTTTATTCAGTTCTGATCTTAATGATAGCGTTAATCATTGGCGAATTTTGTGCTTATGATTGCATCCGCATATCAAAAACTAAATGTCCTGTGATTTGGGAAATTGGCTTGACTAGATTACAATACAAAAAACAACCCACCAAAGCATTATTAAACCAGTTTTTGTTCAGTTTTCTCCGTCTTGTTTTATTGAATCGAAGTTTTCACGTTATGTGTGCATATTTAAGGAAAAGGTTGAAGATTTATAAATTGTTTCGTTGTAACATAGTTAACTATTAACTATGATTGTAAGCATTTTGTGTGAACGCAGAAGAAACAAAAACTGGTTTAATTATTAACTACCTATAAGGTAATACCAACCTATTTTACACACCAAAGTATTGTTTGTTTGTTTGTTTAAATTGAATCCAGAAGTAGATCATTTTAGAGGGTTTTTTTAATTTTCACTATTGAAATAATTAAAATAATTGTCGAGACCGAACTTAAATTCAAACAATATTAAATGCTGGAGTTGATATACCCAACTATAAAAAAATTCTCGTGATCAAATGCGTTTTCTGGTACAACGCTTTTACAATTGGGTATAAAGTAGTATGACAAGCGCACGTCTTAATATTTAATGATAATTATTACGAGTATGTATATCAGAAAACAAAGGGTTTTGGCGTATACACAGAGACAAACAGTTTTGCAGACACACAAAATGAATGTCAGAAATACAGCTTAAAGAGATAACACTGAACAAGCAAGTAAGAAAGACAAACGGACAAACAACCACGAAGCGTGCGAATGGTTATACACAATTTGAACTGTGCATATAATTGTCCAAAAGATAAATAGGAGTTCAAATGTTGAGAGCAAATCGTGCAATACCTTTGCATTTTGCGATGTATAAACTTCTTATTTAGTATAAAAAAACCAAAGGAACGGGCAAACAACTAAACAAAAAATAAAAAAAGCTATAATTAGACAACGAACTCCTAACTAGGGAAATAGCAAAGGTAAATTCAAAACAAAACGATAAAATAGACCGTGTCGTACCTCTGCAATTGGCGATACTGACTGCTTATTATCCATTCCAAAATTGGTCGAACGTCTTCTGGAAGCTCTTGCTATTATAAGTGAATAACAGGAAGAACCAGGTGTGCTTGATTTAATGTCTGAGTACCTATTATGTCACTAGATAATGACACGATATCTAGAATTAAAACAAATACATCATGAAATGAATAAATAAATGACTGAAAGTGAATGCATGTGAATGAATGAATGAAGGATTAAATATCCATCAATCAACCAATCAATAAAAACAAGCAAATTAATGACTGACTGGATTACTGACTGACTGACTGACTGACTGACTGACTGACAGAATGAATGAATGATTGAATGAATGAATGAATGAATGAATGAATGAATGAATGAATGAATGAATGAATGAATGAATGAATGAATGAATGAATGAATGAAGGATTAAATATCCATCAATCAACCAATCAATAAAAACAAGCAAATTAATGGCTGACTGGATTACTAACTGACTGACTGACGGAATGAATGAATGAATGAATGAAACGAACCCCCAAGAGCCTTTGAATGATATTATCTCTTCGATCTATCAATTTTTAGCTTTGAGAATGTACAAAAAAATCTCTACAATCTCTAATCCTAATGTGTTCCATTGATGTACATATCTGTGTTTATAGGACCTGGAGAACGAGTTATTACTAAGTAAGGAAGATCATAACCATACCAAACAAGAATCACAACAACTCAAGGTGACACTAACTCGGAAATATTTGCTAATACACTGAATTAAACATTGAAAACTACTGAATTACTGAACACTCAGTAATATAATGCTTGTAAATGCCGGCATTAGATATTACCAGGGTGGTATGGAAGAGTACATTAATTTTTAAAAGTGCATGCGTATCGTATCGTGTCTTGTTGGAAACCCCTCTATTCCGAGATGTACTGGGACCAAAGAAAATGTTCAGTTTGGAGAGTGTTCCGGTTTATTAATTGAGATTAATTTTACAAGAGATATAGGAAAACGTTAAATTCGGGGCCCCCAAAAAAACTTTGGTTGATTTAAAAAGAATTTCGGTATTTTGAGGGTCCGGTATAGAGGGGTTTCACTCTACAACGAACTGGAAATCAGTCGATTTTAAACCGTTCACATTATCATCTCACAAACTATTAGCACGTGATGGATTTATTTCTATTTTGAAGTACGTCTTATTACTGACGTCATTCATTTCGATCTAGACTGACAAATCGTACTGAAAAACATCTTTTGTCATTGTCACTCGAATAATAAGTCAATTGAACTTCCCATATCCAACTGAATAATGTTCATGCCTGTATTAGACACCAGCTGAAAACAAGTAGTGTAACCAAAATAGATCAGACACTCATATCATTCATGATTAAAACGAAGTTGTATGTGTATTTTCATTTTGAAACTGGAGTGCGTAAATGAAAGAATGAATGAATGAATGAATGATGAATGAATGAATGAATGAATGAATGAATGAATGATTGATTGAATGAATGAATGAATGAATGAGTGAGTGATTGATTGATTGAGTGAGTGAGTGAGTGAGTGAGTGAGTGAGTGAGTGAGTGAGTGAGTGAGTGAGTGAGTGAGTGAATGAATGAGTGAGTGAGTGAGTGAGTGAGTGAGTGGACAAATGAATGAATGTGTTAAAATTTGTGCAGTTTGTGCATAATAACATTCAGCGAATCTAGACCATTGTATGCAAGAGTTATTTCTTTCAAAAAACGATTGCATTAAAAAATACTAACAACTGAGTAGAAGGATTGTCAACTTTCATGTGTGATTCGTTAGCTTTTCCCCATTTTCTTTTTTTAGAACAAATGTGTGGCAATGAATATGGACATCAAATTGTAAGTACCATTACAAATTTGAAATATTCTCTTACGTAATTGTACCTTATTTCAGTTTCGAGTTAAAGCTCAGGTTTCGTGTCATTTGCTATAAACCTATAGCTGTTTCAGATCAGTTGAAAGTGAAGTGCTGCGAGAACTTTATTAGAATCTGCGTGAAATTATAAACAGTATCGACTTCAATAAACATTAATTTGGATATGAACTTGTTTTTGTTTTAATCGTCTAACGTTTCGATCAAAAAATGCAAAACTAAGGTTTTAATTCATGAATTGCATTTTCGACATTGAAAAAAACAGCTAAAACTCTTACAAAACCATTTTGGTCCGATTATGACGTCGTAAATGAAGCGTGCGTCAAGTCGTGCATTTTGATACATAAAGCCTGGTTTCCATATAATCGCACACGAACGCCGTATCGCTGAAATTAATAATGCAAGGTCGCTCACGATAGCTGTCAGTTGTTTCCATGTGTTTCGATCGCTGAAAAGTGATCCGGCCGGCGATCGTGAGCAATTATGTGGAAACCAGGGATAATGTGGCCGACAAACAGCCAATAGGCCACACATGTATTGTGTTTGTTCTTGTGAGTTCAGTAGTATTTCAAATAATCTTCATAGCGATAGAATTTGTTCGTCAACAAAAACCTAAAGAGGAAAGCGCATCTGTTTTGCTAAACAAACTCCCGGTCTGAATTGACTGACATGCAATGGGCGATTTTCATTATGGCGCCACCCTATTTCATATTCAAATTCTTAATTCCTTTGGAGATTAACAGATAAATCCGTGCTACAAAAGAAATTAATCAAAGCATTCCTTGTGAGCAAAACAATTTCTTGAACATTCTCCCAACTGTCAACTGTGGCATTCAGTTATTAATCAGTCAAAGCCGGAAAACCTGCTTTAGAGGCTGTTTATATGGAGTGAGCCAGCCCGGATTAACAGTTTTATTCGGGAAAACTGCAGAAAAAGGCTAAGTAATATTACAAATAAATGAGAATGAATGAAAAACAAAAGATAAATACTATTACGCAGTAAGTACTGTAGAACTACCAAAGGGCGTTACGAACGGGACGTGAGTACCCATGCTGAGACAACTCCACTGTTTAGTGGGCTGGTTTGTTTTGTGTTCAAGATCTCAGAGCGTAAAAACAAAAGAAACTAACCCGCTAAATCAGGCTGGTTTCACTCCATACAAACTGCCCCTGAGTGGTTTGATTAACAGTATAAAAAATTGAGTTTACAATATTTTTTTTTACCTTTTTTATGTTTTTATCTTTTCAGATTGATGAAAGAAAATATCCACATCAAGGCGAGAAAAAACATTAATCATCAAACATAAAAAACAAACAAACAGGATAGTAAACAAACAAATAAACAAACAAACAAAGAAACAAACAGGAAAATAACACACAAACAAAGGAACAAACAAACAAACAGGAAAACAACGAACAAACAAACGAACAGAGAAGTAAACAAAAAGTCAACCAAGACATAAACAAAATAACCGGAATCAATAAAAGCGCGAACTGCAAACAATTAAGCAATCCCGAAAAAACAGCAAACGTACCAAAATGTTGATTTCCGTTCACAGACCTTTTCAGTTGCACCTAGGTCTCAATAGCATGGTATTTATTCTTTTGAGTTTGGCTACAGTCGATGGCAATGTGAACAATGACTTTCCTTCAAATTCAAAGAATAATTAACATGCTATCGAGGCTCAGGTGCAACTGAAATTTGCGCATTTCATGCAAAATGTCTCTGAATTTTATGAATAATATTGAACTATTTTTCTTATTTTTATTTCAGGATAGTCTAAATGCAAAACTACAGGAGCTTCAAATTCATCAAAATTATAATAAGGTGAAATTTTGTAGCAACGGATATCTTGACATGCGCATCGGTTTTTTTTTTTTTTTTTACTTTAAAATAAAAGCAATAATCCCGTCATTTCTTGTTATTTCACACCACACCACACCCCTGAAGCATCCATAATAAATGAAGCATATCTTGATCAAACATGAACAAATGTTTACCATCTCGTTTACATGTAAACAAAGTTCATTTCAAACCATTCTCAGGGGCTGTTTATACGAGGCGAGCCAGCCGGTTAAGCGGACTGGTTTCTTTTGTTTCTACGCTCTGATAGCTTGAACACAAAAGAAAACAGCCCGCTAAACCGAGCTGGCTCACTCCATTAAAACAGCCCCTCATTACCAGGTCGTGCTCAGCACCTTGAAAAAGGTACTGGGCACTAAAATGAGATTGCACGCAAGAATCGAGACAAGGAAGGAGTTGTTTCGTGCTTCTGCCCCATGGGATTTAAAAACAAAAGATTTCTTTCAGCTGAGGCTGAAAATGTATATGAAATGAATATTACCCTTAGGCTTATTGAGATGAGAAACTAATTACCTGTCTTGGGGAAAGAGAATAGTACGATCTGCATAAATTGGTTGGTACGTGGGAATGGTTATAATATCAACTTTTTTGTTTCTTCCACGTTTAAATTTAAAAAAATGTTGTTTAATATTGATCATGTTGACACACTGTCGCTGCTGTTTTTAAAACCAAAAACATATTGGAAACATTGGAACCATGCAGATTTTAAAATCCACGTATTGGATTAGGGGACTGTCGGATTTGGTATCTCGCGTGACTTTAGGCTGGCAAATCACTCTATAATCTGTCTCATATATATATATATATTATATGTTTTTACCAGTAGGAAACCAGCCCCAGGCAAAATGATGCCAATATAACAACCAAGAGTCCTAAACAATATACATTAGTAAATGTACACGAATCACATCAACGCTATAATTAGAAGCCGGAAGATTTTTTAATTTTTTGTCCGACTTTCATACATAGCAAATATTCACCCGAGGCCAAAAGTAGAGAAAAAGACAATAGTTTGGAAATGGGTACATTTGTATTGTGATTAGCAAAAAGAAAATACACTCAATCCGCAATCAATCAATCAGTCATTCAGTAGTCAATCAATCAGTCATTTAGTCAATCAATCAGTCATTTAATCAATCAATCAATCAATCAATCAATCAATCAATCAATCAATCATCCAAAGTCACCCAAAGTCATCCAAAGTCATTTATTTTTCAGGCTTTAAAACAGCAAATAAAAGAACTAACAGATACCAGTGATAGGTGTGTGTTTGCACTCGTAAAACATTGATGTTTTGATATTGGCTTCAGTGGCAATCCCCGTCAAATAATCATTGAATATCTTTCTTTCACCAGAAGGCATATTATTCTCCAAGACCAAATACTCGAGTGCTGTCGTAAAAATGAGGTAGTTTGTCATCCGCGCTTCGTTGATAGTATATCTACAACATACCAACACCCACCCTGACAGTAACAATAACAAGCTTTGACAATATTCGCTTTAACAGGACAAAATCTCTCATACGAAATGACAAATAATAGCGGCAGTGTCAGTAGCGTAATGTTGTGCTCGATAAAAGAAGAACGAAAGAAACGACTATCAAAATACGAATTGATACCGATCACAGAACATGCCCTGTAAATAAAAGCGAACTGATAACTGCTAATGAGATCGTCTATTTATTATAGAAACTTCAAAGAGCAAACAGTGAAAAAGATGATAAAATACGTCAACTCATGTACGTATGTGTTTCTTTAGAATCATAATCTATGAACATGCATTTTTAAAGGACTGAATTTTCAGTGTTGGAAACGATTGTGAACCCTCGTACATCCAATTTTGTTTTGATTCATTAAGTGGAATGAAAATACAAAAACACAAAAGGGGGGATTTGATTCCTTTCCCCAATTCCAAATGAGCACGCAGGTTGAATTATTAACTGTCTATGTACAAGAGAGTGCAAAGTAAGAAAAGGAATGAAACTGGGATTTCTCATGACACTTTTTAATCTATTCCCAGAAAAAAAGACCCCATTTTATCAATTATACAAAAAACAATTTATTGAGGGTATTATACTTGTATTTGATATTTAAAACTTGAAATAATATGCCTGATGTACAAGCAGTAAAATGGTGTGGGGTTGTGTCTTGTGTGGATGGATATTTCCATCCATTTTCAGTCATATTTTGCTTGAAATAATTTGTTTGCATAACCGCCAGCCCCTAAATTCAACTATACAAATACATTTTCTAAAATTGGTTCTTTTGAATAATATCAAGAATGAAAGAGGTTACCATATTGATAAATTGCCCTTAATACTAGCGAATCCTTCCGTCTTCCCTAATGCTTTAGTGATATTCTTTATTGATATCAAAACGTTGACTATTCATGGTGTTTTTTTCGTGGTTTTCTTCTCTTTAATAGTGTTTGCTATTTTGTACTTTTTAGTATTTTCTTTTATTCAACTATATATAAATTTCCACTTCCACTAGATTTGGTTTGATTGCCTCGCTGTGTGCGCTGGAAAATCGTTCTATTTTATTTTCAATTGCTAACTGATTAACATTTTGATTTGATTAATTGTTGGTTATCTCACGGCTTTTTATTTTTATAATCCTGATGCAATTAAGCCTTTTAGGACTTGAATTATCACTTTCAATTTTGTTTTCAACCTGTTTTCATCTTCATCTCACCTTTAATTAACCGACATGATATCTCATTTGCTAAGTCACGTTTTGTGGCTTAATAAATGGTGCACGCATCAAATCGACACCGATCACCCTACAAATATCCTCATAACGTCTATTTGGAATTATGTCGCGATACTCACTCGAAAGGAACCATTCTTTTAATAACCATTTTTTAAGAGTGTTTTTTCTTCTAACATTTATCTGTGGTGCACACTGAATAGAGTCATTCTAAACAGTACTATATCGATCGTAGCCGTATCGAGCAACCGTACAGGTTTACACTGATACCAAAACGACTCAATCTACAGAAATTTGAAATATCAACTGTTTTTGTTGTTTCATTCAGCCCGAAAATAGTTTGGTAGTTGTTGTACTTACGATGCAGTAATGGTTTATTTTCATTTTGTATTTAACTGTATATATGATATAGTTTAGATTATCCTGTTTCATTATGACGTCATGGAATGTTTATTTAACGATTAGCATCGTCGTTACGATACACAGGCAGCCCAAGCTCATTATCTGTCAATATTTATAAACATCATTTCAGTGTTAGACTTCTTTAATGACCTTGATTTGTACTCTTAACTTATTTTAAGTTTAACACTGAAATGGTGTTAATAAATATTGACAGAAAATGAGCTTGGGCTGCCTGTGTACGATACAGCTACGATACGGCAGATGATTCGAAACTACGACTTCGATACGATACCGTACTGTTTCCCCCTCATACGAAACTACTCTATCAAACAAGTATATTCGACACAATTTGCTCTCCAATGGCTTGTTTTCTAGATAGCAGGGCATGCCATGACAGATGACGCCTCATATTAACAATCTATGTAAATCAACATCATTTTCACTCAAACGCATCAGTCAAATTAGAAGATATCTAGACAATCGTACTGCCGAACGACTTGTATATGCTTTTGTAACGCCTGTTCTACGGTTTCCTTGACATTGAAATATCTAAACTGCAGTTGATTCAAAATGCGGCGCCTAGACTTGTCACAAAACCAAAAAAGCATGAACACATAACTCCTAAATTGAAACAACTGCATTGGCTGCCCACGAAAACAAATTATCTTTAAGGTTATGCTGTTAACTGTCAAGTGTATAGCTGGTGTTGCTCCTGATTATTTGCGTGAGCTTTTAATTATCCATAAACCAACGCGTACCTTAAGATCTTCATCAAAGTTGATGCTGCATGCTAACTTGCAAAAACAAAGTATTATGGCCACAGAGCTTTTTCTATGTACGCACCAAAACAATGGAACTCACTTCCTGAAACATTAAGCAGGCTAAATGAGTGAACTCTTTAAAAAAGAATTGTATGAAGGGAAATTTCTGTGAGTTTATTAGTGTTGTATTTGGACCTGTTTGTGAGTAGCCTGTTTCGGATAAGTTCATTAATTGTTACATAAAATAAACCGCTAGGTTTACATAAAACGACAGACTTCATCATTTCCCGCTGGGAAAACTTCAAGTTGCATTATTTTACAAGACTCTCGAGATAATCTTGAAACTGCTTGGTGAAGAGGAACGGTTTTGATTAGTTCAGCAATGAGGAACGCTTCTCTTTGTCAAAAAATATGGCATTCAAATTAATACGAACTTTTCGCACAAAATCTTGAACATCTAAAGCGAACCATTAGCTAAATGAAAGTTTTCGATTTGCCTTTTGAAGTATCTCCCGCCCACTTGGAATAGTTACTGAGTAATTGGTTATATATGAGAAAATTAAAGATACGATGGCATGTGACGGTTAAAAAGAGCACTAATCTTAGCCGACTGTAGAGATGAACATTTTAAAATACACGTCGGAAATAAATGATGTCACACAAAGTATAAAATAATGTTTTAGATTTGTCAAAAGAAAGGCCACAAAAAAAAAACATTCAAATTTGTCATTATATTTGTGGTAGGCGGAGAATTCGTTTTCCAAAGATGGAACTCAGAAAATACCACGAGGAGAAAAACGGTTAAAGTCGAAGGAAAAGACCAGTAGAAGAAAAGTAAATAGAAAAATAAGAAAAAGGATCTAATAATGAAATGACGGCTTATCGGAAATGGTATATACAACAAACACATCTTTTTTGGTATGTTTGAAAACGTGCTTATCCAAACTGGTTTGGTTTGTTGAACTCATTTGTCCTATTTAATGAACAAGAATAGTAAAAATACAAGAATTATCGCCAAAATTGCAAAATTTTAATGTTATAAATCATAAATAGAAAGATAAACAATAACATAGCTATAAGTAATTTTTGGGAAGCAACTGATCCTAATCAAGCTCAAAAGGTGATGTAAAACAGTTCTCAAACAAAACTTGTTCAGGAACAGGCTAACTATATAAAATATTTCTATTAAAAGCCAAGCTCAAGTTCACTTTTTCCGGCTTTTTTAACTCATTAGTTTGCCTACTCACGTTTTTCCTCTTTTGTTTTAGTTTGTAATAGATCTTCAACATTGAGAAGGTTTTCGCACTTATTTGAGTATGTTCAAACAATTTTTCTTTTTAGAAACAATAGTTTATTTTATCATGTTTTTTATCTTTTTTTTCGATGTTCCTTTCTATTGTTATTTGGCAAAAAAAAAACATTTTCACAAAACGACACGTTTGTACCCAAGTGTTCGTCGAGGAATTATAGTTTTGGGAAATGTTTACATAACAATTTCAAGACTATAGTTTGCTAGCAAGAAAACTTAACTCTTGTTTTTTTTTATCACTCAGAGAAGAGGCGGAAATGAAAACACAAGCAGGTGGAAAAATGTTTGAGGTAAATAAGAAATGAGTAGTATAACAACAAGTGCTTAGAATGAAAATATTAATTCAATGAGTGTTTGGAGAAACTGGCGAAAATTGACGCATTATAATTAGAATTTGAAGTTTGAAGTTTAAACCCTAAATAAAACAGTGAAGGGTTGCTTTTCCTGAACGACGTGACAGAAATGGTTCCAAGATAATCTTGATCAAATTTTGTGCTCACTTATTCTATTTATAAAATGATCGTTTTCGTTAATTGAAGCCATTTTATAAGGCAAAATATCGCATGAATAAAAGGAGAACATTCCTTGAAGAATACGTGAAAAGGAGGCGCAGAAGAGCAGAAAGTAGTTAACTTTATGACTGATTTTGATCTTTGATTTTTGTAGGATTTAAAGCAAGAGTTCCAAGCATCAATTAATGACAAAGATAAGTAAGTTCCATTATATGTATCTCGGTCTCTCACAAACAACACGAAGTATGATACTGTATGTTTTTGAATTCAATTCAAAAATAATTTCTGACAAAAAAAACAAACAAACAAAAAACAACTAATTTTTCAATATTTGAAGTTTTCTTGGAACCAAGTGTCACATTAAATGATGCTTTCAGTTGTCGGCAAAATCATAGCCTATACCAACTATGGCAAAATGTAACTTTTAACCAAAAACGCTGATTGAAAAAGCAACCAAAAAATGGGGTATTCAGTTTTCTCGTCTGCGATCGCTCGGCAAACAAGCACGACATATCTCGTGGAACCATAGATGCAAGCATTATAATAACTTAATATAATCTTAACTCTATATCCTAAACCGACAGTTGAATTCTGCCGTAAGCTCAGTTGACGAAACGTATAAAAATGTCCCGAATTTAACCCTCCCGAAAAGTGAGATAAAAGTCAACATTCAGCAGGACAAACGTGCTGTCATTTTTCTTACCTTAAAAGTGACTTGACAGGCAGTCCAGGATCGACCGACTATACATAACCCAAGCGAAGCGACCAATTCAACATTCCATTGGTTTTATCTTTCATCACAAACTTCATCTCCTGTATTCGCTATAA
Organism: Diadumene lineata; assembly: GCA_918843875.1. Classification (NCBI taxonomy): domain Eukaryota; kingdom Metazoa; phylum Cnidaria; class Anthozoa; order Actiniaria; family Diadumenidae; genus Diadumene; species Diadumene lineata. Next base: position 4,282,634 of record OU974070.1, read on the forward strand.
TTGCAAAGAAATTTTGTTTTTTAAGCTAGTGCATTTTATTTCCTCTCTCTTTAACTCGGACTTTCTTCCAAAATCAATACAATCAATACAAATATAGTAAAAAGTGTGTTACTATATTTCTTCTAGAAAGCTAATGCTCACTTGTGACTTGTATATTAGCGGCATAGTTTATAAACTGTGGTACGATGTACAAGAACTAGAAATGGATTGCCTGATTATATAAAGCAAAGCTCTCCGACCAAGTCGAAAATTTGTAACTAAGTATTAATAACCATTATATCAAGTTTTATTTGACACTTTCAGCAAAATACCAACAAACGAAAACCTTCAATAAGTCAAAAACATAGAAAAGCATCTCAATGAATTTATCAACGATTTTATACTTACTTTTTTCAGTTGCGAAATCTAGTTGCAAGTTTATCTTTCATGTATCAAGTAAAACTGAATTTTGTTAATTTGGCTTTCAATTTGCTTGCTTTAGATGGAAACCACAGACCAATTGATGTCAAACGTTTTTCATAGACCTGATGACGTTTGAAATTACTGTAAAAATGATCATTTTCTCGTGTTGGAAGTTTGCGCATGAAGTTGCGTGATCCTTTTGATTGTCAACTTCGTGATGTGGGAAATCTCCCGAGAGTCTTTGTGTGCGATTAACAACACCGATGGCTCACAATGGTGCCGGACATTGTTGTCTTTTTATACATTTTATTCAGGGTTTCAAAAGATACAAATATCTTAACTGTAGTTATTAAATGTATCCGGATCGTAGAAATGGAAGAACTTAATGATTTCACCAGGGGGGGGAGGGTGTCTCCCATGGCAACGGGGCTTTACTCATCGCTACCACCGCACGCTTCACTGATTTTCCAATATGGCGGCAGTTGAGACACGGACACTTTCTTGCAATTTTTGCGATTTACTACCCTTTTTTGTAGTGTTTTTTATAAAGAATGTCTCGAAAATATCAAAGTACATGGTGACATTGCCATATGTACAATTATTTGTTTAGATCATTCTTAAAACGTTGCTAAAAGTAATTTCTTGTTCGGGAATATCGCTGTTATCCGTCAATCTGACGATACAATTGTTCACGAGCAAATGAACGTAGCTAAGGAAGATGGTAGTTTTGCTCGCTCAAAATAGGAGGTTTTATAGCCAGTATATCGATAGATTTGAGTATGAAATTTGGCTGGAGTTGGTTGCTTGGTTCGTCTCATCAATCTGTTGAGGTAACTCAATACCCTCAATGCAAGTGATGTGAAGAAAAGTACCAGAGGATCAAAACAAACATAACATAATGTAATGGATCGGATTAGCAGCGTATAAACAGGTAAGGTACTTGCTTGATTGTTGTATAGAATTCTCTGAGTATCAATCTAAGTTACATCAACGCAATTTCAAGAATAAGTAACTTCATCCTAATAAATAGAATAAATATTTCTTTGTTTTGATGTTTACAGCTCGTCGTCTCAATCTGCATTATAAAGCTTCTTTCAAAATTAAACGTTATTTCTTACTCAAAATCTCTAAATCAAGCTATATTCTTTCCCAAAAACAAGAACAAATTATGCAATCTTCAATATCCGATTTCCAGGTGTAAAAATATGAAATTCTCTAAGCGAAAAAACAAGGGTTCTCTTTAGAGTTTATTGAAAAAATAATAATAATAATAATAATTGTTGCTATCCTGAGCAAATATTGAACTCTGCATCCTCAACAGTTCTTTTTTGTTCTTATAAAATGAACCAGACTGTCTGATTCCATTTAGTCTTGAGTTATTTCAGGTGGCCTGTACCATCTCTTGTATAATTAATTTATTTATCAGAAGTCTTGTAAAATTATTTACTAGAGAATGATACAAATAAAAAGTTGTTGTTGTTGTTGATGTTGACTATTCACGCTAGAACTACTCATTTATTTAAAGTAAACAAAGATAGACAGTGGTCTAATTATATTCTTTTTTTTGTCATGAATGTATTATTTACAAGTAATTCATACAAAATGAGCCTGATATCTAAATACGCAGCAAGTGATCCTTGTAAATTACAAGATTATTGTATTGCATTGCATTGCATTGTATTTGTATCATATTTGACCTTTATGAGAGAGTTCATCAAGAAAATTACAAGCTACTGAAAATAGTTTCCCAAATAAAAATATTTTGTGTTTTTTACAGGCATCATTGTTGGATATGACCACATGGTTCTTGCAGTTTGAGCAGTTGACAATACAGGGTGTTATTCTTAAGACTCCAAGTTGAGCATCACTACGAGATTTGGCAGCACTTTTGCCTTTAGCTGGCTTGTGTCCTCGACTAGAAAGGCTTCCATAATGTCTATCACAAACCCTCAATTATTTAATAATATCTAATCTGTTGTAATAGAAAAGGACTGCATGCCAGCTCATACACACCAATCATGCTTTCAAATTTTCTAGAACCAGCTTCTCTATTGCAATTCTTAACACAAGAGTTATTTCCACCAAAAATCCTTCCATTCATTAATACCAACCCCAACACAGAATTCAAAGATATGTGCTCACGTAAAGGTTTGCCGGCACAAGAAAGCCAGTAATAACTTTTTGATATCTTTAGTTTTAAAGTAATTTGCACATGCAAATCAGACACTGTTGCATATGGGGCAAATGTGAATCGGTGCAGGTTGTGTGATGTGTCAACAACATCCACTTGTTTTGAAATGATATTGAAAGGGAGAAGTTTGATTAAGTTTCCCATGAAAAATCCAGGGTGGTGAATGTCAACATTTTTAATACATGGGTACCACATAAGTATTCCTTGAATGAGATATAGTAATGCCCAACAAATATTTGAGTCTGTGCTATTTGGTGGTCTAGTATCATGTATTACTGCATTACCAAAAATCAGATTGAGCACTAAAAAACTACTCATAAAAAAGGAGTGTGGACAACTAGCAGCAATAATGAGCACCATGACAATCAGTATGTAAATAGGGGTGTGGTAATTAAAAAAGAATTGTGAACAATTGTTTGACAGAATTATCAATATCGCATAAAAAAAAGCAAAGTGAAAGTAAAGATAATAAAGTGGAAATTCAAAGCTATTTCTGTAATATTTGAAAACACGCTCATTTTGAATTAAATAGTGATCACAGCAACTACAGAAAGCATTAATTTCATGCTATTGAGAAAACCTGCAAATTTTCCTTTCATTTTGAAAAAATGCTTGTTAAAATTAAATCCATTTTTCTGAACAATCGATCTTTTGGGAAGAAGGCAGTAGCTTCTTAGCAACATGCAAATAATTGCAATTAAAAAATGACATTGTATCAAATACAAAGATAGATGTACAGAATCAGAATAGCAAACAGAAAATAATGACTCACAAAATCAAAATGAGAATCGTATAATAGAAAGAAATAAAAACACAGTATTATTCTGGGAAACGGAAGGTTATTCTGCATAGTAAAAATGAGTGTAATTTACAAAAATTATAATCGGCAGCAATTTTACAAATTATATGGCAACTTTTTAGCAACTTTTAAATCAATTGAACAAGCAGTAAACAACTTGAATTGTGATGTTAGTGTGTTAGATCAAGTGCAATTAATAATATTTAAGCAATTTTCACCAACTACAAAAAAAAAAATAATAATAAAAAGAACAATAAGTCCCAAAATCACTTCACGATAGTGAGGTGAAAAGATGGCGCGAAACCGGTACTGTCGAACCGAAGAAGTATGTGGGGATTCACGTGCTGTGAAGGATGAATGACACAAAAAAGGATTGATGAGAAGAACCAGAGACTAGTCCTTGATGAAAAATACTCTAAATTAATTCTTAGGGACTGCTTTATAAAACGTCCTATTTGGAAGTAAATCTGTTTAGTTTTTGAGAGAGAAATTACAATTTTTCTGAAGAGATTTAGCGCGTCCCGAACTAAAACGTTTGATCCCGAGAACGTCCCGCGAAAGTAAAACAGACAAAAAATCACAATAAACAGTTTCAATAGGAAATTAATTGCACTCTACTAACACAAGACTATCCAAGAAAGACACACTCACAATTAATTAAACCACGATAGCCTCCTTGACCTTGCTTTTGAACCAATTTCAAAGGTGAATCTAGGCGACAATGGCGACTACACGATACTGTTTACTAGAAGCCAGTCAAGCGTAGCGTGATTTGTTGGTGGTAACGATGAGTCTGGAGAGCAGCTCATTTGCATACAATAGAGTCACCCCCTCCCTCCTGTAATTAATATTGATAACACAAAAAAGCAAACAAAATGAAACAAATAGTTGTTTTGTTTCAGAGTGATTTCCCATCTAAGAGAAGATCTTGGAAAACTCACAAATACAAACAAAAAGGTTTGTATATATACATGTTACCGATTCATGACAATAGTTATCTTACTTAACTTGACCTAACTGCATGCCATATACAAAACACAGCTTTATTTCCTCCTAACATTTCATTTGATATTTTATGCGCCATGAACATAGGATATCAGCGCAATACAAATAAAGTTTATCAGGAGTTATCATTACCATTTTTATTAATATAGCAATGTAAGTCGTATTAAATCCGTAATACTTAATTACAGGCTGCACTAAAACAATTTTAAAACTTTTACTAATGTATAATAAGACTTTTTACCATTTCTAAAATAATGTTCTTATACCGAGCGGCACATACCTCTATATATCTATATAGCGAAAAATCAAGAAATAGATTCCATTTTTTCTTTTTCAATTGTCCTATTTCATTATGACATCACATCAAAACAAATCTATTGTTTCAACGCTAAGAATCATGGTCGCTAGAGGGGATACAGCATGCTTAATTCATGTAAAAATAAGCTAAAAATCTATTTATGATAAAAGAACAAAATATACGTTCAAGTGCAAAGCAAAATGTGCTAGAGGAAAACTATTTAGCACGAATTAGCTCTGTTCTTATTCATGTAAACAAACCATGACGTCATAGTGAAATAGGGCAATTTAACGTAGCGACTGAGCGCGCGCTAAACGTTTGAAATAACCGTGGTGATGTCATCTGTGCGTTTGCACAGCTCTCGAGCAATCAGAGCGCGCGTAGGATCCCGATTATTATATAAAGGGCAGAACCCCCCGTTACTCAATTTCATTTTCATTTCCCAGGCACCAGCTGCGACACAGTCTCACGTTTCTAAAGATAACAAACTTCTAAGGAGATTATGGAAACGGGACACACACAAAAACGAGCAAAAGACAAAACAGTCGTGAAAGAGATAAACGGGAACGAACTGATTAGCTGAGACGCGTTTTTCAGTTTTATGAAAATGAACATAAAGTTATCGTTATTTTGTGGTGGTGTGTTATGTTCAGGTTTGTTGCTTTAAATCAAGTCAGTCATTCAGTGGTCAGGGGGGGTCAGGGCCTGTTTATATTGAGCAAGCCCGGTTTGGCAAGCTGGTTTCTTTTGTGCTCAAGCTATCAAAGAAACCAGCCCGCTAAACCAGGCTGGCTCACTCCAACAGCCCTCAGTTTATTCCCTGGCTCTGATACTCTCAGACAGTATATCAGCGAGCGCACGAGCCCCTAATGGTTGGATACTAATTTTTTTTGCTGATTTTCCACATTTTTCCTATAGAAGAAACTTATCAGCTTATGGTAGATGGTTACAAATACCTGAGGCAAAACACAAAATGATAACAATCACAAAGTTTGAACTCATTAAGAATTCTTTAAGAGCTGTTGCTCTTTGCTTCTTAATTACATATATGAAACATTAACACCAACTTTGCAGTATCAAAGACATTCAAATTGTAAACCAATACTTATTCAAAACATCCAATATACAGGGAGTCAAATGTGATATTAGAATGGTGTGGATAAGAGGCCATTGCGTATCTTTCCCTAATCAAGCCTTACGGCTATTTCATGACTCACAACTCATCTACTACACATTTCACTTGCCCAATTTCTATTGACTTTTTTAATTGTTACTTTACCATTAAATCTTCTCTGCAGAATCGTTTTCAAAGATGGGATATGCTTTTTGACGTGCTGCTTTTATGATAATCTATTTTTTTCACAACAGCAAGTCAAGTTCTAAATAAACAAACCATTATTGACTGTCAAGTGATCGGTGGATGTAAACAAAATTATACCGATTACTCGAATTTATGCCTGTAATGACACGCATTTCTAGAGCTTCGTTGTAGCTCATATTCATTGGCGGCTGTCTCATTATCAGATAGACGACTGATTTTTCAGGGGAAACACTCGTTTTTGATGACATTTTTGAACTCACGCAAAACCTCGAAATAGCCGGCTCTGCATATCAAAAATCACTTGTGCGCAAAGATGTATGTAAAATAGTTAAAGTAGAGGTAGTAAGTGTGTGAGAAAGTCTCCCCATTAGTAGAAATACTAGATAACCATGGCGACTATAAATAGTCCATTTTTTGTAACACTGGTTTATAGTTCGTTTATTGTGCGTATAATCTCGCTCTCTATCATAGAAATGTGCATTTTTTTAAAGCCATATGCCCATTGAAACAATAGATTATAGTTTATTCACTTTTGAATAAATTTCTTATCAAGCATAGCTCTGGCATATTTTCCTTACCTACAAAAAACATCTCCGATCTAATTACCAAACATCTGTGAAGTTATAACTTACATTGTTCCATGTACAAAAGTGTACAATTTCTCTCTCTGATTGCGCTCCACGGTCGTCAACCCCACAAGAGATGTACGTTTATCCACAGATAAAATTGATCAAGAAACGTTTTGATGCTAATGTTCTTATAGTTTTACTTGTGCTGTGAGTGAGAGAGTGATAAGCGAGATACTCAGATCATTAAACCCTTAGGGTATAAATACTTTGATATTAGGTCCGCGTTTTAGATGGCGATAATAAGAAGCTGTGCATTTATTTGCTGCGCAGTTAATAATAACATAACTCTAAAATATGCTGATTGTACTTATGCTAGACCAGTAGTTCGTAGTTATAGTTATAATCTATAATAAAACAAAAACATAATAACAAAGATATATTAAATGTATATAAATGATTGGCTAAAGCTGATAACTATCAACAGAGAGCCAAATGGAGAACGCACCAAATGTTCTTTTCTGACGGACGTATTTAATTTGAAAGATTTAATAAATAAATAAATCGGTCTTTTCATAAAAAAAAAAACAGAAATAAGACAAACCGCCCCTTGCTGCGGCCACCCCTTGCATAAAGTTACATAAAGCTATTCAAAATTCAGACCTGACCATACACTATTTACCATTTTGTCCGCTGTCCACATGACTGTTCTGTTTTTTTTAAATGAAAAAGACCGATTTACATGGTAAATATTACCACAGTACAGCCGAAACGTCAATTTTGTAAACATATTGTGCTTCAAACCGAAAAATCCGTCTATTTTATTAAATGGAACCCAATAAAGCCTCAAGACCGATTTATTTAAGGAAATCTTGCAAATAAAATACGTCCTCCAAAAAAAAAATATTAAGCATGGAAACGAGGCTCTAGATCAAAAGCTCTCTAAACCATCTTTTTTGTGATTCATTGAAATCTCTCTCACTACTAGAATCCAACCTGCTGGAGAAACACACTTTTTCGTTAAACGTATGCATCAATGGAGAGAATGTGTATCAGTTTTTGGTTTGTTATTGGAACTGAGCTTCTTTAAAAATCTTTCCAACGTCCTCAGTCATTCTTGTACGCCCCCCCGACACAGGTTAGTGTGTGAGAGAGGTCCTCTACTTGAACGTTTGTACAATATATATTTTACGATTTTCGAGTTGTGAACTATTACATTTTAATTATTGGTAGGTATATAGAACTGAGTCTTAAAAAACGAAAACCGGTCACTTGAAGGATTGAAGGCCTGAGTGCGGTTGCACGAAATCTGAATAATGTTATCCACTGCATAAATGTTATCCACCCCATTTAATATCTTTAGAATCTATCCGCTGGATAGTGATTTATCCGCTGGATAGGGATTTATCCGCTGGATAGGGATTTATCCGCTGGATAGGGATTTATTCGCTGGATAGCGTTAGCCAGCCTTCGGGCAATCGCCTCCAGGCCACTATTCCACAGAACAAGGAAGCATTGGTTGTACTATATGGCTGTTATGGACAACTGCTAGATAACAATATTATAAGTATACACCCTTTCCGAGAAATGTTGTCATCCGAGAAGCTTAACTCAGATGAGCAAATATCGCAGGCGATCATGGGATGCTCCGCATTTCTTAATTTGTAAACAGTCATTCCACGAGCTCTGAGTGATGACTTGCGAAAGAGAAGCGTGTTTTTGCACAGATTAAACCAACCGAAAAATGTTATTGCAGCTATGAATATCCTTGGCCAACAGAATCTCCTCTGCATGCTTCTCGACTAAATAACGTTTTACATTTACCACGTTGGAAAAAATGGGAGAACTACTTAACGACAACAGCGTAGTTTGGCTCTTGTTTTCGCATTTGCAATTTTTTAACATAACGTTTATTCTTCACTCATTTCGCTCGACCATTGTATCATTGGTTTGAAAATTCCCGCGTGAAAAAATGACCATGTGATAGAAACATCTATCGTCACACCATCATCCCCTGTGGTATTTGTTCATCTGAGTTTAGCTTCACGGATGACAAAGTTTCTCGGAAAGGGTGTATTGTTATTTTTATAACTTTATACAAAGCATACGATGACGAAGATGGAAGCGCTGATCCAACAATGGGCTGTGCCGGTGCTCTGGGCTCTTGCTATTGTTCTGAGTAACTCCAGAGACGGCTCCGGTGTTATTGTTGGGTCATCGGTCATTTTGTTTATATTTGTCTCGCAGCTTTCATTTCATAATCGCCATTTTTTCGAGGGTTTTTCTGGACTAGCTATATATTTGCTTCTGATTTAGAATAGGAGTGTGACGATTTGTACATATCTTCGTTTTAATTTGGTGGGCAATGCATAACGTCCTTCTATTGCAGGTAAATGACCATCTTATCAGCAGACCCCCTTACAGCTGAAAAGAAAAAACAAGCCTTCCTTTGAGGAAAAGCATGACATGGTATGATAATGTAGGGTATGGTGTCGTCGGTGCAGTGAAGTATAACTCAGTTACATTGTACCTTTAAGGTCGGTACACACTAGGCGACAAGTCGCAGCGACTTGTTCCCGCGACATGTCGCAGCGACAATTTCCTCCCGTGTGTACTAACATTTTTGGCGAAAATTGTTGTCGCCGCAGCAGAATTGAATTTTGTTGCTGCGACTTGCTGCATGAAATCCAACCGGTTGGGATTGCTGAACAGGTGCACACTGAGGCGACATGTCGCGGGGACAAGTCGCTGCGACTTGTCGCCTGTCTCACCGCTAAATGTAATAATCAACGCTAAATGTAATACTAACGCTAAATGTAATAATTTTGACGCTAAATGTAATACTAACGCTAAATGTAATAAATGTTAACGCTAAATGTAATAATTTTGACGCTAAATGTAATAAAAACGTTAACGCTAAATGTAATAAACTGCTAACGCTAAATGTAATAAAAAGGTTAACGCTAAATGTAATAACATTTTAACGCTAAATGTAATAAGGGCGCATTTTAGTTGTTTATGAGCTTTCGTGAGATACTGTTTGTAATTATTTATGTTTATTTGTAGTGAAAAGGAACCCAAATAAGTCTCAACCTAATTGTCCTAGACAGATCCAACATCGAATGACTTAACAAAGAAAAATTATCAAATAAATCAACAACTACAGGAAAAATTAAACGTAACAAGTAACTTATTACGTAAGTTAGTCAGTACGTAAATATGTACGTACGTTAGTAATTAAGTACGTAAATGCGTAAGTAATAAATAGGCAAGAACGTAAGTAAGCAAGTTAGTAAGTTTGCATTAAGTAAGTGAGTAAGTAAGTACTTGTGTAAGTACGTAAGCCAGTAGGTACGTACGTATGTAAGTAAAACAATGAATAAAATACATCAATTTTATGAACCAAATTAATCAACAAACAGAGAAATGAAATTATTAAGTTTGTAATAATACATCAAAGTATTGAAATGAATTATACAGAAAGTTACGTATTAAGTAAACAGCTGCAAATTATAAAAAATAAATTGTACACCGTAAAGAGAAAATGTGTAAAACTGACGTTTTGGACGTAGGATTGTTGACTGCTAGCGTCTACAAACTGGGTCATTGATGCAGTGCAGTTTTGGCCCCAGTTGTGGCCCCTAAGATATCGAAAATAAGATAAGATAAGATACCAAAAGACATTTTACACTCATGCCGTCTGGATTTTTTCAAAGAGACTAAAAACGTATATTAACTTCATTCAATGAATATCCAAAAATATTTTTTCCTGTTTATTACAGGGGTGGATCCTCCCTCCTACTAGATCCGCCACTGTACTACACATTATGAAACATTTGGTTTATTCCGTGATAGATGCTTATTAATCTTATTACATATATGTATAAATGTATAATACAAGGTTTTTGCAAACGAATGTATATGAAGAATGACTTTATTTTTTACCCTTCTACATTTCTATTCATTGTATGTAGCATAAATTGTCTTCAATGCCACGATTTATGACACAAATACACATAAATACGAACACTATATCACGAAAGCTCATATAAACAACTAAAATGCGCCCTTATTACATTTAGCGTTAAAATGTTATTACATTTAGCGTTAACCTTTTTATTACATTTAGCGTTAGCAGTTTATTACATTTAGCGTTAACGTTTTTATTACATTTAGCGTCAAAATTATTACATTTAGCGTTAACATTTATTACATTTAGCGTTAGTATTACATTTAGCGTTGTTATTAAATAGCGGTGAGACAGTCGCCTAGTGTGTGCCGGCCTTTATACATCACTAACCTCTGTTATTCCAATTAATTCTTGTCGAAGATGAAGAAAATAAGATGGTAAACAGATCGATATTTTGTTCCCAAAGGCAGCCGTGTTTCCCTATGGACACCATCCAGCCTTGGTCACTTTCACAGCCAGGGTATACACTGTTAATTAAGAATGTACGCTGATTGGTTGGATCTCCATTGATGGAAAAAAAGTTTTTTGGTTGAGAGATAAGGTCTGTCCAAGGGCTGGACAGTACACGATCAACAGCAAACCAGTTACTCTTATCAGACCCTTCACCTTTGAAAATCAACTGTAGAACTTCCTTGGAGTTGTTATACAAGGACAGTCGAACCTATGAAAAGATCACAAAGAAATTGCAATGACTTGCTTGCCAAGTTCGGTTCATTCTGCAACATGACATCAAGCAATTTCTGTAAATATCTTCCAGCTTAAGCCATTTCTAAACTATGCCGAATAAATGAAATGTAAATGCATTATCTGCTCATAAAATATGTAGATTGAGCATGCGCAGTAGATAAGCCAAATAAAGTTGATATAGTCTCTTTCCCATCAAAAATGCTAGTTTTAAAAATGGTATAGTTCAGACATAGTTGGACGTTGAAACTTTGAAGGATATTTATTCAGTAGGCCAAGACGTTTCTTGTATTCATAGGGAAAAGAACATATAGAGAATTTGTCTGCGCATGTCGTAAGTTAATTTTTGAAGCCGCTATAATCACGCGAAAGAAAAATATCTTTTTTAATCCCAATTCACAAAAGCGATACTTCAGCTGACGAAAGTCTCTGTTCCAACCATACAGTGATTGGCCGTTATTTCCGTACGGCTTATTATAGTTCTTGTTGGTACATTAGCATAACAATTTGTTTGTTTATAACCATGAAGTATCTGCAAGATTCTGCAATATGGCCGCTTTCACAACGAGACTAGGTCATCTTTGACTGCCGATCAAAGATTTTGGCCAAAATTCTATTGAGAACCAAAAGTATAATACTAATCTAAGATTATTAAAGAAAGCATACCAAGGAATAACTTAGTGGCGCATAACATTTACGCTCGACTTTTCAAATTTATGCGAAAAAATTGACCATTGAGTGAGACTGACAAATCTTCTCCTTGCTTGAGATAAAGCTTATATTTAGTGAAGATAGAAGTATATCAACAAAAGCCTGACCAGAAATTTACAAAATCTGTTGGTACATCTGTGTTTTCAGAATTAGTTGGATTAATCAAGATCATTCTAACCTAATTTCAGGTTCGGTATTCAAATCAGTCGAAATTGCTTGAGAAGAGAAACACAACAATGACATAAAAAAATATCGCAATATCACTTTTTGGCCCAGCTTTTTTTTTTTTTTTTTTTTTAAAAAAAAGAAGACAATGCTGCGATGTAGAATGTGGTTTGACGACTCGCATCAGTTATATTTAGCTTTAGCGCAGTCCCTCAAACATACCGCTTGAAGAAGGAAAGATGATCAAAACTTGCAAAATGTGCAAATAATCTGCTCATCATCCCATAAAATCGATAAGATGATATGATAAGATGCTTTGCTTGCAGATTGATTTCGTCTGTTTGTCGTTTATGTGATATTGATTTTTCAAGAATACCTAAGAACACTTTCATAATCCAGAACTTCAAAAACTTATGCGGTTCAGTTTACTGTATACTAAGAACAGTCAATAATGAATCGACTTTCTCTCAGATTGCGTAACGATATGACATACCTTGTTTGGTTTAAAGGCAGCCCATTGCTCTATCAAACGGTTTTTATAGTGGGCTCGACCAGTCAGACCAGCGGAGTTTTCAAGTAATGAGCTTGATGTCCACAGTGATGCTGGTCCTTGTGCTAATACCTGACCAGTGACTGACTTAAATACCATGGTCCACACTAGGAAGCAGTTATAAAACAGCATTTTAGACACTCATACACTAAAAGATGAAACATTATATATTCGAAGGGGAGAGGCTGGAAGAAAGCAAAACGTCCTTCCAATAAACATAATTAAATATTCTAAATTAATTCAAATATTCTAGAAACAATAAGATTGAGAATAAAAAAATATTCAGTTTTAGGGTTGACTTAAGGTAGTTCGGGACCCTTGCTACTGCGCATCCTGCTCGCGCATGTGAAATCAAATAAAATTTCTCGTGCGGTTAAAAAGACATTTTGCGGTAGAGCCAAAACATGGTCATTCTTGAACTTTTTGTTTAAAAAAAACATCATATCATTGCATACGGGCCTCAAAAGCAGCTAGTGCCCATTCCCGCGCGTCCAAAACATTAAAATCATCTTATTTTCCGCGCGTTTTTTGCTTATAGCTCTAAAATTATTATTTTTCCATTTTTATATTTGGCATAAACCCAGCTTTAAAATTTTGAAATAAAAAGTACATGGTCTTCGAGACCAAAACATTGTAATTTTGACTTTTTTGGGGCAAAGTGGGCAAAAAATTAATGAAGCTCTTCATTTAAATCTCCGTAAAATATCTCAGTCGATGTCTTTTCCAAGGAATAAATTCATGAGAGCTATAGCGAAGGGACCATTTTGTCAGACTCTTATAGCAGATTTGTGAAAAACATTCAAATTTGTTCGCAAGAATATTACTTTCAACAAATTTGATGTTACTTCTTTTAGTTGAAATGGTGCAAAAATGGGCCTTTTACCACCCCCCACAGTTCCAAAACAAGCGCGGTGACCCCTATTTTTTATTTCATTTTTGTTTTTAATATGCGTCAGTCCTTATGTAGAAAAAGTTTTAAAAAATTCTATCGGCGGGAAGTGTGGATCCCGAACTACCTTAACAAGGCTACACCACGTGCGGAGAGAGAATACCCCCGAGTATTAACCCTAGCTTATTATTGAATTGCGAAATCAATAAACTAACTTACTCGTTGTATTGAGTCTACTACAGAATACTTCCAATGTCGTATTGTCTGGTGCCTTGATTTCATAGACCCCACTGCTCTTGTAACCAGCGGCATATCGTTGTGCGCAGTCTTTAAATTCTAAAAATAGAGGATTGACTTATCAGCTGAATTCTCTAACTCATTTTTAATTCATAAAGAAATCTTCCTGTACAATGAACACTCAGACCTTTTGTTTTTTACTTATTTTCATTTTAAGATGTCTTCATTCCTTACTAGCTAAGCGATTTGATTAAAAAGAAGAAAGAAAGAAAAGAAAAATACTGAGGTCGTCATGGAAATATATGAGTGATTCCAAAGTGCCTGATTAGGCTCTTTCCAATTAGCACAATAAATAATATACACAGTACAGCTGCCCTGGTCTATTCGAAATAACGTTTACAGTTGATTAAACGTCTAAGATAACGTAACGTATCAAGCAAAAGTTGCTATCCGGATAATGATATCCGTGATCATCTTTTTGATTGAGTTTTTAGCAAATGTGAACAAAAATTGTGAATTAATTCAAATACATGTTTTTTTGTCCCATTGACACCAAAAGTCGCCCTTTACTCAACAAGCGGTTCCATATCATTATATTTCTCAAAATCTGCTTCCTTTTCACAAGATTCATAAATTTGTTAAATCACTTGCAGTCGAGGACAACTTTAGGCTCCCTTTTTCAGCCGTCGGGGCTAGCACAACTTACAATTCATTACTCGTGCCCAGGCCTCGAGTATTAATCTGCAGAGAGTTTCTTCTTCTTATTTTTTTTTTTTTCGCTGTTAGAAGTTTAGACAAGTTCAGACACGTTCTATCAGGTCTGATTAAATTAACTAACAAAGAAAGAAATTCTAATACGCCAGGGACCTTAGTATTGACAACCTGCGCCTTACCCGCTTTGCCATCGCGCCAAACACATCATTAATGAGATCCATTAAGCTATTTATACGTAGTACGAGTTCAAGTCTCCGAACGGCCAACCTCTTTTTTGGTTCTTTTTTTTATATTCTTTTTTTCTTTATTCTTAAGTAATCTTTCTTTTGCAATTTTATCAGTTATTTTTTAATAAACAATTTTTTTAATAATTAAAACGAATGCTTCCATCTCGCATCAAAACAGCTAAACAAATAATTAAAACGAATGCTTCCATGTCGCATCAAAACAGCTAAATAAAACTTAATTGAAGGAAAAACAATTCGTGGAATTGTTGAGAAGAATCATTAGAAGTGAACAAGATCAAAAAGTAGCTAAAAATCCATTGCGAAAGTGAGAATTTTCGAGCTTGTAGACGTGACATTACGAAGTTCGCTCACTCGAATTGAACAACGCGGATTGTTTAGCGATGTGTTTTAACAAAAGCGAAAAAAAGACAAATATTTCAAAAGGATCTTTTGGTATATCTTACCCAAAGAAAAATATTTGGTCACTTTTCAAGTCTAAAGTCCCAGAGTTTTTTGCTAGCCGTCAAACTCCACGAGGTATTATACAAAAAAATCGTATTTTCCAGCTATTTCCTGATAAATTATCAGGTCCAGTCTACGTATTTCTATCATGACCAGCAGAAACTAGATATATGACCATCCTACAGATTTGCAGTTTGATGCTAAATAGTCCACAAAGCAACCCCATGCAAATAAACACACCAGTACATTTAACTATCCTCATCACCATCAGTAGACTATCAGTGTGTTGCTAACACTTTTCTGGACGCATGAACAAGGCACGAGTGAATCCTGCAGGGCAGGTCTAGTTTAAATATGTTTATTGTTCAAACAGATCGATTCTTCTTTGTTGCTTGTAGTATAAATATCATGATGAATTGAATTATCAGCCATCAGGGGCGGCGGAACCGGGGGGGCCGGGGGGCACGGGCCCCCCCACAAAATATTTTGTAGTGCCCCCCCCCATGGCTGTTACTGTTCCGCCGCCACTGGCCATGTTCAAATGACGGTTTGCTCATTAATTTGTTTCAAATTTTCCTTGCTTATGTGTATTCGGAATAAAATAACCGTATACTTGTAAACGCTGCGGAGGTTGCGTTTAGTTGAGAATGAATTAAACTAATTCAAACTGAGTATCATATTTCTTGTGAATATATTGATAAGCACGAAATACGCAAAATTGCTAAAAAAGCAGTGCTGGATGGGGCGTAGGGACTCGCGATGAAGTTGCACGTTTTGCCTAATTTTGCGAGGGGCTTTACTTTACTTGAAGAAAATTAATTGTTATTCAATGCAGAATTTCAACCAATTTCACATAATAGTTTTCAGACACAAGCACGTGCTGTTTATTGTTGTAAATGAATGCGTGTACCATTCCGCCATTCACATTTTCAATGATTTTCAAAAGAGGAAACTGGGAATTAAACGAGTTTTTTAGAAATTCGAGATATGAGATACAAACTTGAAGGGAGAAATAATGAAAAAACTCGACTTTTATCATGGTACGAATTTTCGATCAAAGAATGAAAAAGATCAACTTTTTTTTCGTAAAAAGTCAAGTTTTTTTCTATTTGTATCTTTTCATTGCGATCTGAAAAAAAACCTTTTTTGTTTTTCAAAATTGATTCAATGTGAGTAAAATAAGTTGATTTTTTTTTAATATGCTTGATAAAATTGATAGCAACAAATTGATGGATTTTTTTTGAAGTTGAGATGTTACCATGATGTAAATAATGTTGAAAAATTCAATAACTTTTGTATTGAAACTCTTGAATGAAAGTGGATTTTAGTCGATCTTTTCTCTCTGATCTTTTTTGGAGCCGAAGTAGCACGTGATAGCCAACATATGTAGCAATAGCGGCGCTTGAAGAAATTGGTGTGGATTTTATATCAAATTTTCTTAAAACTGATACAACGAAAAGTCTTTCAAATTTTTTGACGCATAATTCTATAAATTTATTGGTTTTATTTCCGATTTTTGAATATAAAAAAATAAATGGTCGGAAAGAGAGCAAATGAGAAATAACTTTAAGAAAAAGTACGACTGCTTTCAACTTTTTAAACATGTTTCGGCGAGACTTTCGCCATCATCAGTATTTTATTAGGTGGAAATAAGCTCAATATATAACAGTCAAAACTCTCTAAGGAATATAACAAAAAATAGTTACACCTTAAGTGCGATGTTAGAATGGATCACTTGTTGGTTTAAGGATGGTCTTAACCACTTAATGTGTAATGCCTCTTTCAGTTTAAGTTGGTATTTTGAATTGGCCTTATCAATAATGGCAAAACATTCTTCACTGCATGCATTTCTGCATTCGGATGAAGATTCTAGATGCTGAAAAATGTGTGAAGCCTTATCCCTATTGAGGTGTTCATTGACACGTGTAGACAAGTGGCGGGAAGTTTCCCCCACATAGCAAGCTGAGCAACTTGCACACACAAATTTATACACTATACGTGAATGTAACCCCTTAGGAATAATATCTTTCACATTAAACGCATTTGAGATCTTATATGTGCTAAAAACTAGTTTGATATTGATACCAATACAATATTGATTAACTAACTTGACAATTTTCTGTTGAGTAACTCTAGAGAAATTACCGATGTACGGTAACTTAAAATAATGATCTTTGTTGTCGTTGACGCATTGATCGTGAACGTTAGTTGATTTTTGTTTGTTTAGGTAGTTTAGAATGCATTTATCCATGATCTCTTGAGGATACGCATTTTTACTTAAGTAATCTTTGAGATTGACAATATCTTCATGAAAGCCTATCCAAGTATTATTGATCTTAAAGATACGATCTATAAGAGTCTTGACTAGACCTAGTTTGTAGTTGATGGGTGAAAAACTAAGGTAGTTAGTGAATAAGCCAATAAACGTCTTCTTACGAAAAATAGTTGTTTTAGTGATGCCTTGCGTTGAGTTGTTGATATTGATATCTAAGAATGGTAGAGCGTTGTTGTTTTGCTCTTCGATTGTAAATTTTATATTAGTGTGTTGGTTATTAATATAATGAAAAAAATTCAAAGCATCATCCCATAAAAAAATAACTGATCAGGCTGGGGCCGCAAACCATACTGATTGGAAAGCTACTTGATTGTTCGCGCCCCCTGTACCCCTCACTTGGATCTGCCCACGGAATAAGTTGCGAGAAATAAATTTTGCGATTTTCGTGATTTTGAAAAAAATCGTGAAATTTAGTACTCGCAAAATCATTATTTTCTAGAAATAAACTCGTGAAAATTAATACTATTGATTCGGGAAATGTGTATTAGTCCAATTTATGCGCCTTGTACAAAATTTTTTTAAATCTAAAAAAGTCTGGTTTTGAAATATGTTTATATTTTTCAAATAATGTTTTTGGCGAATTTGCGTTTATTCGATACTGATAATTTCCTACGTACTAAGCAACAATTGGTTTAGTATAGTATCCGAATAGCTGTTCTTTAGCCAGCTTGTTTATGTGAATATATTATTAATCATTTGTTGATTTGGAAGGTTTTTAGTTATGTTGAGTTCATTGTCGCGACTGCTCTTGAATCAAATAGGCCGAGGTACTCTCGAGTTTCTAGAATGCTGTCATGACCTGTTTCACTCACCCTTCCCACGTCGTATTTATTTTAGATTGCGAAATACAATTTATCTGCACGGAATTTCGAAATAAACGTAAAAAAAATCATTTTTATTGTAACTCAAAACTGGCAGAGGAAAATTAAAATACTTGATATTTTGTCAGCCAAGTATCGTAAAAGTAGTTGAAACTTTTATTGTTTTCCATCTCAACTACGGATATTAGAAAAAGGTGGACTTTTTTTCTGGATGTTTTTTCATTTACAATCGGAACACAAAACATAAAAAAGATAGGTTTTTTTCAAGGTTCACCCGTAACAAATAATGAAAAATACTTGCGATTTTGTTTTGTAAAATGTCGACTTTTTCCAGGTTATTTCACAAAGACTGGTTTCAAGGATGAGGCTGTTTTTTTGAGTTTTTAAATGCTACAATCACTGAAAATGTGAATGGCGGAATGGTACACGCATTTAAATGCTTGTTTTATTTGCTATTTATAAGATCTGATGGAATGGAATAATGCCAAAATAAGATGCACGGGACATCTATAAACCATCGTTGAAATAACATACACAAAGTCAAAACAACTAACATATACATCGTCCATGTTGGCAGTAATCACTAGTGTTTTTTACCTTCTACTTGGCAGTGTTTTCCTGATGTACCCGGAAGGCATTGGCAGCGATAATCCATATTTGAACTGACCGTGGCACATTTACTATTGTGCTTGCATGGATTCTCTTCACACTTCGACTGTAAGAAAATGTATACAATAAAATGACAAAAGTTATAATATTTAGAAATAAACCATCATCTAACATGAACAGTAAGTTCTGAAATCTCATAAAGTCCGATTTACACGATATTTATCGTAAACCTTGCCGAATGGTTTTAGAAGCTTTTGAATCTCTCGACCAGTCGTATACTACAAATTGTGACACTGCACGACACCGCGTAAATCATCCTAGCCGTATATATATACAATTATTTTTTATTGACCATTATTTCAGGCAGTTTTATTCAATACTGGTTTGTTATCCAGGATGGAAAATGTCACTGACAAGTATACCTGGCGGACTGCTTTCAAAGTTTGACAACAAAATAGACTTTTGCATACTTTTCAATTTAATTTTTTAAAAGTGAATTTTTATTTTTTCACGGTACGTCCTTGCATGGTCAATCAATGTTAAAGTTAATAAATGGCTTAGTAGACAAGTTTTAAACCGTCAATGGACTGAGTTTAGTTATGCTTCAACATCATTTGTTATCTCTTGAGCGTAAAAGCCGCAAAACAAATTTAATTTTACATTTCCATATAAAGTGTCATTTGAAATTACTACTAAAAACAAAAGTTGTTGCAACAAAAATGGACTTCTTCGAATTCTCGGTTTATTCTATATAGTGAATAAATAAGCGACAAAAAAATTCTTCAATTTAACTATTTACTTACGGTTAGAGAATAATGATCCATTCCACGGTGAGTACTCAAACTCGTAGTATTTCCAAACTTATCAAACTCCAGCATTGCGCATTCAAAAAGCCCTTTTTCGTTAACTGTAGTATTCACGTTGACTGATATGCATCTTGTAGTTGTAGTACATCGCATTAAACAATCGAAAACAGACCCAAACTTGACTTTTTCAAGCGCGTTTACACCTTGTAACAATTGGTTTTCGTGATGCACAAAATTACCAAACGATGTCCCATCTTGGCTGTTTCTTGCTTTCGCGTCTTCGTCGTCACTTTTAACGTAAGAAAAACTCAATAAAATAAAAACGAAATAAATCATGTTTATGTTGTTGAGAAGATCCGTAATATAGTGAAGGAACAAAAACGAGAGAAGGACGGAATCGATTTGTTTGATTTTTACAATTCAGCCAATGAGAACTTTGATCAATAATGAATATGAAAAAAAATAATTAAATTTGTTTGCTCGATGATTACAGGTTATCGAATAGAACAGTCTGCAAGAATTAATAATGATCGACAATAAAAGAATTTCGTTTTCGTTGTTTTTTTTTTGGTGTTAGCCTAACCCTTAGGGTGCTAACGACAGGTGTGCATTTTCATTTCAAGTTTATTCAAGACTTTTATGAGACTTGTGCAATAATAAAAAAGTTATATAATGAATACTAGTTGTTTGCAATTTATCAAAGTCAGGGTCAGAAAGAATACTTTTTATTGAGTATTAGTGAAATTATAACCCATCATTGGTGCCGACATTAACGTAATTATCGATAATGAAATTTGTTTGATAATTTTGCGATCCATGGCAACAATTTTGCCTTTCACTGTTAGTTTTTTTATTGTGCATTGATTTCGGCCTTGCTGGCTAATATGCAAATTAATTAAAAAGATATAAATATCTACACAACAATCTAAGGACATCATCTCAGAATAATTCGTTGTGTTAACACGGCTAGATAATTTCCCAACCGTTTATCTTTAAAAATTGAATTTCTAACCGATCTCAAACTTTTGATTCTAGTGAAAACTTGAAAAAATGTTGCAATTAATCTATTTTTGGAAAAGTGGTTATTAATTGATATGTTCGGTAAGTGAAAATTTTTCAATTTTTCACTCGTCAATTTTTAAATTTTTCACCCCTAAAAGATACTTATATTTTATATGGGTAATATGAAAATTAATTAAAAAAGATATAAATATCTACACAACAATCTAAGGACATCATCTCAGAATAATTCGTTGTGTTAACACGGCTAGATAATTTCCCAACCGTTTAAATTTAAAAATTGAATTTCTAACCGATCTCAAACTTTTGATTCTAGTGAAAACTTGAAAAATGTTGCAATTAATCTATTTTTGGAAAAGTGGTTATTTATTGATATATTCGGTATGTGAAAGGAAATCAAGAAGAGGAAGTCTAACGAGGTAAAAAACTCAGCGATCGTCTGTTCTGGTCGCCCTTTATTATGTTTCGTAAAATACCTACTTACAAGTAATGTGAGAGGTTTTACGGCAATTTGCGGTAGACACAAGCCCTGAGCTAGAAAGACATTCCTTAGTAGGCGCAGTTTATTAGAAGGAATCCCTTATAGACTAGACCTTTATCCTTAGGTCCGTGTTGTCTGTGCTAGACTGTAACAATCTATATTGAGGAGAATTTTTCATTAAAACCGACTTCACAGAGTACGAATGAATGTGTATTTTTAAGGCTATAGGATAGGCTTTATATAGCTAGTTAACATGATTTCTTGTTTACCTAAATAACAACGAAGTTGGGTTATTTTTAAGGAGGCATGCTTTTCTTAGAAAACTACAGATATCATATGATCTATACAGTCAACTGAGCAAGTACGGTTATGATGCCAAAATTATAAGCTACACTGCTGGAATAACTAAAAACTATACTAATAAATTTTTAAACATTTGCATCGTTACAAAAGGAATCCGAACTAACACCTTCGGCATTCTAGTCCGATGTCAGTTAACCAGTACACCACAAGACCAACCACGCTGGCCGTTAACGTAGCCGGAAAATGAAATATAGGGCAACCATGCATGAGGATCCCAGAGCACCATTCTTCTCGATGTGTATGTTGAACACCGTACTATCTACCTGTCCTCTTCGCGCCTAGTGGCACATAAGGGCTGGTACATAAGTATGCAGATATTAAACGTTGTGCCCTGAGGGGAGGGGTACTCCTAGGACAAACGATTGTGGGTGCTCGTCGGGATTTTTCAAAAATATCCCTAAAAGATATCGTTCGTTTTTCAAAAGGACCTGGCTTCATAAATTTTTCACCCCTAAAAGATACCAAAACCCATGAGTTTCAGTGTGTTTTAACCCCTAAGAGATACCAAAAAGTGAGAATTTGGCAAATTTCATATTTATAAACCCTAAAAGAGACCAAATCGTCAATTTTTACCCCTAACAGATACGACGAGCATCCCCGATAGTTTACCCTCGGAGTCCCCCCCCCCTCCCACGGGACGTTGTGCTGCATGCTATATTACTAACTACCAAGTAATCGAAAACGAGATTAATCACCCGGCTAGTTCTAAGACTTCCTATTGTAAACAAATATCTAAAAATGATCGTTATTTGCTTATTCGATATCATATATATTGACTATGTTATATGTACTTTTGGCATATTAAAATATTAAAATATACGGAAATGGGTGCCAGTTTATTATTTGTACAGTTTAATGGTGTTGGAAAACAATGTCACTGAGGACGACACACAAGCCTCGTCCGCAGGCTACTCCTTTCTTTTTTATTATTTTATTTTTATTCATTTTTTTCGTTTAGCTCTACAGGTCAGTTTTGCTTGATGCATGCATTGGAGCCTAGGAAGACAGATGTCTCATATGCAAATCCCCAATTTACGCATACTGTTTAACAATTAATTAAATCCTTTGGCTTAGTTTCAATACTTCTCTTGTTAACCTAGTCAATGCCTTGCTAAATTACACGGAGCGTAAAAGAAACTCAAATTCCAACGAAGTGTTGTTTTAGTTTGTTTCAGTAACTGAATTCATTTTTTTTCTTCGAAACAAAAGTAGCTGTTTGCTAACTTGCATTTTGCTTGTGTGGTAAAAAAGGATTCGCAAAAAGTCACAGTTGAGATGACTGTTTTGCCTTCAAAATGGGGGAAAGAAGCCATGCGTACTGATATGAGAGAAAAATGGTTTGCGTGCCAACATACTTCGTCAAAGATTGTAGCCAGCTAAACTTGAACGAAACTAACAAGCGAGCAAACAACAACCAAACAAACGAGCGAATAAGCAAGAAGGACAGAAAACAAAACAGACGAACAAACAAGCAAACGAAAAAATTAGTCAAATAATAGACACAGACAATCTGACGAGAAATAAACATAAATAAACAACAACGAACATATAAACATAAAAAAGACCGTTAAACTCACTGAAAAACATGGGAACTAAAGAATCAAAATATATTTGTTTGTATCGCATCATATTTAAATTCGGCAAATACAATAGTTTAAAATGCACATAATCCAAAAAGCTTATTGGTAATATACTATACTTTAGTTTTTTTCATTACATGTACAAATTGTTAAAAATACACTACTTTATTTAACTTTTTCCTTAGTTAGACTGACGCACTCCAAACTAGTATTTAACTAGAAGGGTCCTGAAGGGGGTACCACATCCCAATTCACAGCCTAATTTTAAGCTAAGAAAATATTGTGTGAACAATGACTATTTTTAATTGAACTACTTATTGCGCATTTGGCTAGTCTTAAAATTGTAATTATTCAATGTTAAGTTTAGTTTAGTTTATTAGATTTTTCCTTCAAAGGAAGGCAGGGGCACCACAACGGCTTACACCAATTACAGTGGGCCCTGGGACCTTCGGTTTATTGTCCCTATCCGAGAAGATGGAGATAACAGATAAAACAACTAAAAATACATAATTTCTAACATTATTTACGCTCTTATTGAGATCAAAACAGGACAAAATGAGAAAATTCCAATCCAAATTTTGAAGTATTTTTTTCCCAATTCCAACGGAAAAATCTCAATTCCAACCTCCAGAAAAGGCAAGTCCCCATTCCCCCCTTCAGGACCCTCTACTAGTCATTTTCCATGAATGACACGCCGTTCAGTGCTTTATACATTTGTTATATACATGCTTTATGTGTGGAACATAAATATTTCTCATTTCTTTCAAAGCTTGGATTATATCACATGCTTTCTGTAAAACTGTAATGAGATTCAGTCTGGTCAATTACACTCCACTGGGCTTCCTGCAATAAACATAAGATTACTATAAGTAAAAACACAGGTTGCCCTTGTTGGTCTTTAGTGTTATCTGGGATTTTGTTAGGGTACTAGAACTGAATAAAATCCAATGAACTTAATGTGTGAGGTTGGCAATCTCTTCAAACTGAAAAGCAAAGAATATTCTGAGACCAGAGAACCCAGAAAAATCCCTTGTTGCATAAGCGAGGACAATACATTAAACAAACTCAGTTCACAGGTCATAACAGTAGCAGGCCAGAGATCTTACTCATATGTACCACACTGCCCCCCTCCCCCAATTACAGCCATTTTATGCATCCAGATAAAGTTTATATTATCATCAATTATCAGCCATATTTCCATCAATGATCATCAATTTTTCAGACAATGTTTGCTATATATGAGTGAAATACCTCTTTCAATCGTACAAATTCACTGATCACAACAGCCATAAAAAAGACCATTGCCAAAATCATTAGAGGCACAGTGATGTAATAACCACTAAAAAGTGGTTCTGAAAAAACAACAACAAATACAGTTGAAATCTGTGTTTAAGAAACTGCATTTTATAAATTTGTCAAAATTTGTTCTTGTATGTTGGGGCTAATTTGTTGCTAATAGCCTGTGTTTCCCTATTTATGAAGGTGAGTAGATTGTTTAATTTGTGGTGTAATGATAAAGTATCAGCAATTAATCAGTAATTAATCTTCATTTGATTAAACATTGATTTAAACACATAAGGTAACAATGATTGTAATCCAGAAGGGGGAAAGAAGTCACAGTAGCCATGAAATAGCTATATTCAACACAGATTCAAACTTCATGTGGTAAGCATTGTATACAGCGTCCAAAATGACTACCAGTTGTATCGTGTTAGACTGGCTATCAAGCCTGACTTGAACTGATCAGGTATACAAAGACACATTAATTTATCTACTAATGTTTTTGTATTTACTATTGATCAAGTCTCACTGGTATTGAGGTGTACAAAGATATTAATTTATCTGCTAATGTTTTTGTATTTACTAACCATCTAAAATACAGTTTTGCCAAACAAATATAGGAATATCACCTGGAAGACTGAGTACTACTCCAAATAAAAGGAGAACCTGCACAATGAAACAAACCACATTACTAAGGGATAATACTAGTTATATAAATCAAATGAGTGATTGGAATAGCAAGGATTACACAGTTCAACAATGAATGGCCTCTTGTGTTAGAGGACATTTATTTGGTTCCCAGTGACTCAACATCCTTGTTTCAACTTCTTTTTTGTTCAGTGTACAGTTTGAAGTAGTCTCCCTCGCATACGTCACTTGTGTCATGCAACGCTAAGCTCCCCAAGTTGCGTGACACAAGTGACGTATGCGAGGGAGACTAAGTTTGAAGTAGCTTTAGATAAAAGGAACATTGAAACTTAATAAATGAGTCTACTGCTTGGGAGACTTGGGAACTTCAAAGTAAAACATTAGCTGAACGAATGAATGAATTAGAAAAAAACTGTATGTGTGCACAAATGAATGTTGAATAAGACATAAAAACTAGTAAGAAATACTAGATTGGACTGCATTGGTGTTTCTAGAGAAACAGTACTACAGCTGTAAAATGTGTTGTATGCCCTAAAGTGATGATAACAATACTGATGTTGCGGACGTTAGTACTTTGTCAGAGTAATCGCTAACATCACTATATGGTGCACAACTTATCTACGCATTTTACGAATGTTGAATAAATTCAATAATGAATTGATGATTGAATAACTGACTGATTGATTGATATACAGTTCAAGAACTGATTGATTGCATGAATCAAATCAGTGAATAAAAGAATAAACAAACGGACACACAAATAGCTTGTCATAGATAAACAATCTGTAAACTTGTACTTGTAAACTTTTTTACTTGTAACTCTTGTACTTTCTATAAATTACCTTGGTGGTTTTAGAGGGTCCTTTAGTCTCATAATTCTCAGCATCCATTGCCATACGACACATGATGATAAGCACTAAGACAATACAGCTAATGCCCATTGCCCAGGTACAGCTGTTGTATGACCAGTATAATATTGCTAATGTTTCTTTGCTTGAATGATACCTGTCACCATGATGAGTATTAAAATAAATCAAGTCTATTACTAACCATTTGATTTCTACCAAAACATTAGTAATGTAAGCAACAAGAGGAACAGCAGAAACAACAACAAAACCAGGTATAATTACAACAACATTTTTTAACAATGTTAACAGCAACAAGAGAAATAGCAGAAAGTAAGTTACAACAGCAACAGCAACAACAACAATATCAGCAAAAGTCAATTGAAAATAACAGCAATGTTCAGGAATAAAATAAGAATATGAACAACAACAACAACAGCAGTAACAACAGAAACAACAGCAACAACATCAGCAACAGCAACAATGTCAGCAAAAGCAATCATGTTGGATTTTTGAGTTAAAAATGTTAAAGTTGGTCTGATTTTTACCATTTATGGTAAAATGGCATAAATGTCTATGGTAAGTTATAATAATCTATCTTACTTGAGAATAAACAGAGTGGTTGCAATCAGCAGACCAAGACTGGTTAGTGCTTGGAGGGCAAACATGGTGTATGATGAACAAAACACCTGTGAAAAAAAAACAAAAAACAATTCACTTGTCTGTTCATGATAATTGTGTTACCGGTAATCAATCTAGAGTTGAACCTCGATTATCTGCAATCTTCTGGGCCAAGCAAAAAAGTCTGGATATAATCTAGAGTCTGGATAATCAAAAATTTGAATATTGATGAGTCCGGAAGGAAAATATGATTATTGCGGGAATGGAAGAAACTACCCAAAAATTGAAACGAAGTCATGTAAAAGATATGAAGAACTGAAATCCGGTTAATAAAAAGTTTGACTGTATTAATTCTTTTGTCCATTAATTTTCTCATTTACTTGTTATTTACTCATTCATTTATTCATTCTATTTATTTGATCATGCATAATTTTGTTCATCCAGCCATTTATTGATACTTACCTTTTTACATACATACTTTAAACAGCTTGCTGATATTTCATAACTGGACTCTGAATTAAAGCTGTCTATAGCATCTTGAATGAATCCTGGATATTAAGATATATACCAATCCAATAGTATTTTTATTGACATTCATAATTAATTAATAAACACAGGCAAGATACCATTGGTATTTAAAAATGCGATTCCAAGTCTGTTGGTTGGATTTCTACATTTCATGGGAATGATTTTGAGATTTAAGTTCTGTTGGTTGATGGTGCTTCAAATCCGTAAATAACTAAATATTATTCTTCATTTCAAAATATGTTATAGGATACCTCTACTTCTGTGTTTTCTTTGATATTCCAATGCAAGAGCCAGAAACATTATCTTCAAAAAATAAGATCACATATTAAATGAATGATGGGTGGGTGATCAGTTTATTAAGAAACAGCTGTGTGTGATCTTACCTGCAATGTTCTCAATGTATTTTCTGTGGATGAAGAAAAATAAAAACTTCAAATATTTTTTTTATTCACCACGACTATCTGACAAATGGTGCCATATCCAGGGGTGGATCCAGGGAGGGGGACTGGGGTGACTTGTCCCTCTCCGCCCAAATAAAATGTAATGATTTTTTACTTCTTTTATAATTTAAAAGCAACTTTAATTTTTGCATTTCATTTACTGACTCAGAAATAAAATAATAATATTGATATCAACTGAATACATTTTGAGTGTTTTATTCTCATAAATGAACTGCAATGAATGACGTACTAGAAATAGCTAACTAGAATCCAAAAAGGGATATATTAGTGAAAATAGTTGGAAAATTCCCATTGGTCCCTCTCCTTAAAAAAATCCTGGATCCATGGCACTGATATCTAAAAGTTATACTTCATAGGAGAATATTGGAAGTATATCTTGGAAATCTAAAACTGAGATTTACTTAAAACTAAGATAAAAATAAATGATTTTCTTTTTTTGTTGGAATTCTAATCAATTTTATAGAGGGGGACATTGGGGAGTCTCGAACACCGCAACACCCCAAAAAATCGATGGTGAACATCGCAACACCACAAAAAAATCAACAAAACACTGTCACCACACTTTTTCATGAGTCACATAAAAAAAACACATTTTGGTTGGATTAAAATTGCAACTCTGAAAAAAAAATTTTCATTTCACCGTACACTGCATGTAAATTAACTTAAATATCGCACATCACAAGGTTTTGTATCACCGCAATACCACAATTTTTCAGCCTCATTCACCATAACACTGCACTAAAATAAGGACAACACCGCAACACCACAAATCCCAATGTCCCCCTCTTTATACCCTAGAGTGTCAAAAATAGCAAAAATAATCCACAATTTTGTTTCAGGACGAGTTGCAACATGATGTATACCACAACCCCCCAGAAGATATAAAGCAGGGGGGATCTGCACATATCACTTTACTAAATCTACCTTAGCTAGTGTAGGCAGGCAGGCATGCATTAAACAAGAGAAGAGTTTACCTGTTGGGAAGAGGACTTTAGGGAGAATATGGTCATCATATCTGGATGCTTTCTTTCCAAAAACATAAAATAATCCCAGTAGTAAAGATCTGTGAATTAAAAATAAGTACAACAACGTTAATATAATATATACAGTCTGAAAGCAGGTGAAAAGGGAAACCATGTATGGAATTCTGATATTGAAGCAATAATGACATTATTAAATATTGTTAGAGAAAATGCAGGAAAACCATGAAATAAAAACAAACTAAATACAAACAAATAATAGCTCTTTAGTAACTATTTGTCACTAGCACTCGACCAGAACACAATACCCTCAAAAAAAAAGTATCAATGTTTTGCTTACATGATAGTGACAAATAGTTACTAAATAGCTACTATTTGTTAGTACTTTAAGTTTGTGTTTTTATTTCATAATTTTCCTGCATTTGCTCTATTAAGGAATTTCAAACATTTTAATGTACAAACAATGCATGACATTCAAAACGTTACCCAATTATAATTTAATATTTGCATGACTCAGCCAATCAGCACTGTCATTTTACTGTTTAATTAAATATGTACAGACTGAAGTTCTTGTATGAGTAAGTGTGATCAATGCTATATGATCCTCACTGCCAAACATTTCCACGTTGCCTATTATAAGTATCTCTACTTTTTTGTTATGAATTAAAATATCAAACTTCAGCAAAGTATGAAACAAAAATTCTGTACCTTACTCCAAGACATATGAAAAAGAACAGCCAAAGGATATTAGAGATAGCAGTTGGTGTATATGTTAGGTTGAGCACATGGATGCTATAGCAATGAAAATATAAAAAAAACATAATTAGTCACCAATGTGTTTGGGGCATTATATGCCACTAGGTGCAAAGAAGACAAGTGAAGTGAACTTTTTCAAAAGACAAAAGTCAACTTACCAATACCTTTTTAAAAATACAAATTTGGATAGGAATTATCTTTAAATTTCTTAACATGTTTATTTTAATAACACTGATAGACTAGAACATTATCTAAACATTTCATCATACTGATGTTTAGTATTGTCACAGATAAATTATTGAGGTTTGACTGGTGTATAATATATATTTTTTCTCATTGAAAACATTTTCAACCTATTTTTGACCCCAAAAGGTCTGTTGAACACCACATGCCAAAAATGATAGGGTCAGCTGGGAAATAGTGATGGAAATCCAGTCAGTGCATATCACCCTAATTTGCTTAAACATTTACAGCCTCACATGAAAAGAATATCAAGAGTAAATAGAAAACACCACTTTGCCTGAAATCAGGACAGAGAGGTTCCAGAAGTGCTTGATCCATAATGCTTAGTTTTGATAAACTTGTAGTCACACTTTTTTCCCATTTCCATACTTACTAGACAGTAGTATTTTATTGTAAATGAAAGAGTTGGTTTAAATTGTTTTTGAAATAAAGACCTTTATTATTAATCACTTTCTCAGGGGAATTCCCTCTGCTGGGTCCCAACTAACACATACCTATTATATTTGAGAATTGTGATGATCACACTGGCCAAACACAAGGCAAATAAGGTGAAATGGAGGCCTGCTGTCCAGTAATACTCCTTGTCATTGATATCATCACTACTGCCTAAAACAACGAAAGAACATATTTACCTGAATTATTTTACCACACATACATGAACAAATAACCACAGGATTGATACTTTAATAGAGCAGTAAAGTGTGACTTCACACAATAGTGTTTTTCTGAATTTTTGGGTGTCCATAATATTTTCAGAGAATGCCAGTAAAAATTATGAATTATGGTGAAAATTTGACAAAAACTGACTGAATATTAGCTGAGATATGAGCAGTTGAACAATGCAAAAATATCACCATATATTTTCTATTGTTTTGGTGCTGCTGTCTAATGGTGCAAACAAATGTTAAATAAGGGATTTTATGTATGATGACATTCTTCCATTCAACTGCTCATATCTCGGTCAATATTTACTTGATTTCATCAAATTTTCACCATAATTCATATTTTCACAAGCACTTTCTGAAATTGTTACCGAAACCCAAAATTTCTGAAAAACGTTTTTTTGTGACCTCATTATTCTGCACTTTGAAAAAGACAGCTGCTGGGATTTCCAAGAACTTGGCCGAAAAGAACATGTCATTTAATGAAATGATGCATTCTGATTGGTTTAATACAATATTAATTCTCCATATATACTTTGGAATAAATCTTTACAACCCTTGGTTTGTCTAGTTAAAATTCCCTTCCCCGAGGGACGAGGGTAATGCAATATAATATAAATGTTCTGGTGATGATGTAATAATTTTATTGGACTAATTTTTTGAAAAATATCCAAAAAACTTTGAAAAATATAAAAAAATCACCGGTTTGAAAAATCATTCAATAAATTTAGTAATTCGCATAATGTTTATACAGGAAATTTGAAGCAGTAAACCTCTCGAGGTGAAAATTTGATAGAGCTGCTTAGATTTCCTGTGTTGTTCTACTTCCTTCATCACTAAAATGAAGCGAAATAACGGTTTGACAACCTCAACAAATACTATACATATCAGTAACGTGTAAAATAATAATATCAATGTTTGTATCATACTTACAACTATTGTTCAGCCCGTAGAAAGATGATACATCCCCTCCACAAGTACAGTTACACCACAGCTTCATTTTACACTGTTCTTTTGCTTACGATGCTATAACAACACCACAGGAAGCCCAATGAGAAACAGGGTTTCATTTTTCAAACTAAATAAGTAACGATAGTAGTTTAATAGTGCTTTCACTTATGAATCTAAAAATATATATTTTCAATTGTTTATTTTTTTAATGTGGTCGATGTTTCACATGTTAATTGAATGTGATATTAAATCTGTGATGGAGTTCCTTTGCTGGTTTTACTGCAGTCAAGTTGGCCAGCGATTTTTTTTAGTCAATTCAAAATGGCGGACGAAGGAAAGAAAGTTCTGAACTTCAATGTTGGTGTTTTAGGCCATGTTGACAGTGGAAAGACATCGTTAGCTAAAGCTCTTAGTACTGTAGCATCTACTGCTTCGTTTGACAAGAATCCACAAAGTAGAGAACGTGGTATAACGCTGGACCTTGGTTTTTCGTCGTTCCAAGTTCCTTATCCACCTCACTTACAAGAACAAGATAAATCGTATAATTTACTACAGTTCACTCTAGTGGACTGTCCTGGGCATGCGTCTTTAATCAGGACTATTATTGGAGGAGCTCAAATAATAGACATGATGATATTGGTAGTGGATGTGACCAAAGGAATTCAGACTCAAACTGCAGAATGCCTGGTGATAGGACAGATTCTCTGTGAGAAAATGGTTGTAGTGTTGAACAAGGTTGATCTCTTGAAGCAAGACAAAAAAGATGCACTTGTAGAAAAGGTATTCTTGGAAGATTGATATTTTTGTTATGATAATTAAACAAATTTAATTATTAATCTTTAGTAGATGATAGCTAGAAGAAAAAAAGAAAGAAAAAATATATATACATACATTCCTTTGCAAAGTTTGGTATTGGAATGCATTAGCAGTGCGCATACATGTACCATGGCCCCTTGTTCTGCGGGGAACAGTGTAAGAAGTAACAGTTCACTTGTGTTAGAGTGATGGCTTTTTCAAGCAGGTCAAGGGAAAGAAAAACTCATTGTTATTGGCATCACTTATAATGTTCAGACATTGCTTTTTTTACAATGTTTATTTCCCCCCTACCCCCTGGGAAGGTGGTGTTAAAAACCTAACCTACCCTAGGGGAAGTGGTAGTGGTTTGAGTTGACTATTGCATAACTAACAGAGTCACTATCAGGTTGATGGATATACTGGTCTATTAATAGATTTAAGCCTGATTTAAATCGAACAATTATTTGTCGCACAAGATTTGTAGTATACGACTAGCAGCAACTTCTCAAAACAAGTGGAGCACACTCTAAAACATGCTTTATAATGTC
The DNA here is from genome assembly GCA_918843875.1 of Diadumene lineata. Classification (NCBI taxonomy): domain Eukaryota; kingdom Metazoa; phylum Cnidaria; class Anthozoa; order Actiniaria; family Diadumenidae; genus Diadumene; species Diadumene lineata. The sequence continues at coordinate 4,315,159 of OU974070.1, forward strand.
CTATGAGTAGTTTTAGAAGGTTTTGAACTTCACAACTAGTTGTATACTACAAATTGCACATGACAAATCGCATGACATCTAAATCAGGCTTTGGCCTTCAAACAGGGAACACTTGGGTATTTTTTGCCATCATCTTCACCAAAGAATTCTGTTTTGAACCTTTTTTAAATTTTGTCATAAATATCACTAAAACACACTCCTGTTTTTATTGACAGATGACCAAGAGAATTAGAAAGACTTTAGAGCCAACCATATTTGCAGATTGTCCCATTGTCTCAGTTGCTGCTAAACCAGGTGGGCCTGAAACACCAGCCACTGACCCCATTGGCATAGTGAAATTAATGGAACTGTTGACATCCATGTCATATATTCCCCAGAGAACACTATCTGGCAATCTACTGTTTGCTGTTGATCACTGTTTTTCAATCCGTGGTCAAGGAACAGTCATGACAGGAACTGTTCTTAGTGGTAGTATCCAAATCAATGATACTGTTGAGATACCATCTCTTAAAGTCACCAAGAAAGTCAAGTCCATGCAGATGTTCAAGCAGCCCATCAAATGTGCACAACAGGGTGACAGAGCTGGTGTATGCGTTACCCAGTTTGACCCAAAACTGTTGGAACGTGGGATAGTCTGTACCCCTGGTAGCGTACCAACAGTGTTTGGTGGAATTGTGTCAGCGAAGAAGATACCTTATTACAAAGGCACTATCACTTCAAAGTCAAAGTTTCATATCACCGTTGGCCACGAAACTGTCATGGGAAAGATCCAAGTTTTTGGAGCTTTGAAAGCTACAGATAATGATGGTTTTAGCTTTGAGAATGAGTATGTTTATTTAGAGGAACTTGTAGATCTGGCCAAGGTAAAAGCTGAAAATCAAGGTGATGAAGAAGCACACACACTCATACCAGAAGAACAATGGCTACTTGTAGAGTTTGAGAAACCAGTCATCTGTCCAGATCAGTCACTGCTTATTGGATCGAGGCTGGATACTGATATACACCTCAACATCTGCAGGATAGCTTTCCAAGGGAAACTTCTGGTCCCTCTTGTTGACAAGAACTATACAGAGACGCTCTTGCCACAGCTTCAAGTCTACAAGACTAAATACAAAGAAGGCATAGTTGAACGGATGCTTGATGAATACTCAGTGATAGTAAGGTCATTATTCAAGAAAGAAACAAATATTGAACTATTCTCAGGAATGAGGGTTGAATTGTCGACAGGAGAAGCTGGTGTGATTGAAGGATCATTTGGTCAGAGTGGAAAGATTAAGGTGAGAATACCACAAGGCCTTTCCAAGGAGACAGCACACAGATTTCAAGCTAGTAGTAAAAAGAAGGGAGGCAAAGGAAAGTCCACTGAAAACACTACTCCATCGAATGAAGACACATTGACTAAGGATGAGGGAACAATCAAAATCAAGCTAGAATTTAAAAGATTTATGTATGATAACAAAAAGAAAATGGTGCAAGAATAAATACAATGAAACAGAGAATATGAGAATGAAAAATATTTAGTATATTATTACAAATATGTACATTAATCAACCTTAAAAGTTACTCAATCATCTAGGGTAATTTTCAACAATTGAATAACTTTAACCAGGCATGCAGACTTGCAACCAACCTCTACCCACAACCTTAAGCATTCTGGTCTGATACTTGCCGGTATATAATAATATTGCAATAAAATAAGACAGATAAGTATAACACTGAAAATCCCTATCAAGGGATGTGTTGCAGACATTGATTCTATTTTTTATTTTTATTTTAAATAACAAAATATAAATGGTACGTTGTACCAGAATCTAAAAGTTTAACTTTTATATTTTTATTCAAGATTATAAATCAATCAATAAAACAAACAAATATATATTTCATTCTTTTTCAATCAAATATGTCTATTGGAATTATTTAGATTCTGAACAAAAGGTTTACATTCAAATAATTTAGCATTTAAATTTGTACATGACCATTTTATTCCCTCCACTTGAAACAAATGTGTGACAGGTATTCAAATGGCTCAGTGAATCAGAATTAGCATGTAAATCAGGATGAACCTCTCACAATTTCTTTCAAAAAGGTCAAAACTGGTCATTACACGACAGAGGATCAACATCCGAAACGTCAGTTTTCCCTCCTTTTTTAGGTGTACAACTTATATATTTCACAACTTTTCCATGGTAAAGTACCTTGCTGATATAATACATACTGTCTTACTATCAGACTAATATTATTTTTAATCAATTGATATCAAACACAAATTTCAAAAATAAAACATTTCAAAAATATTATCAAATGTATTCTGGCTTAAAATATTTTCATATTGTCTTTTTATACATGGTATATTCACATATTATATACACCGAAGGATCAAGAATTGTTGACTTTAAAAATTATTTTGTGTGTAAATCATATACATTAATGTGCAGCAGTGAACAAACTTAATTAGAGTGCACACACTAAAAGTATGCAACATAAATACCACTAAATAGTGCTATGTTATGCTAATTCTATTGTTTTCGTTTGTGTAATTAGTGCTTTTTACTACTAAATAGTGACAACTGTTGCACACATTTAGTGTTTGTACTCTATTAACACAATAATCTGAGTAGCATAACTATGAAACATTTGGAATACTAAATAGTGCTGTTGGTATGTAAAATCTCTATCGCTTTCTGTTATTTAATTTCTGCAATTTTTTTGTATTCAATGATTTACTGTTCACCAATTACAATTTAAGGTATTGTCAAAATCAACTCAGGAAACAGACTTGTTTTTGTTGGCACATTTGAGAGAACGTAATCTCTGTGTATGTGCAGAGAGGCTTTATTATTTTCCTGAAATGGATAGGATGTTAGGGGGAGAGATGTCTTCACAGACTTCTTAGAGCTCTTCAAAAAATTCAATTCTTGCATTTGATGATCCCGATGATATCTGAAACAAACAAAAAAACAGTATGTTGGCCCTCCATAAGCAAGTACCACTATTAAAGTATGTGAGCAATGAAAAGAGGTACTAGGCAAGTAGGAATTTTAATACATGTATGCCAAAAGGGCAATGCTGAGGCGGCCAATACTGCAGTAAATAAGCACAAGGTACCATGGATGTAAGCTGAAAAGTTATTATGGGGCATGTTTAACAGTATTGGCTGCCTCAGCATTGCCATTTGGAAAAGTTATTATAAATATATATAATATATATAATATATAGATAATATGCTTCTACATAAAATTAATACCAACTTTTCAAGGCACAAAATAATGCATTTTTTTTTTCAAGTAAGCTCTTGGGTTTATGTAATCATAGGTTTTTCTATAACACCTTGCAGCATCTTGACAGAGACACTTGATCAAACACTGCTGTTTATTTTTGGCAATATGTTAGTGACTAGTTGTAAAATCTTGATGATAAGTTGTAAACCGTTTAGTGAGGATAGCGATAACTGATGTTTCGGACATAAGTCCTTCGTCAGAGTAATATACATAAGTGACCAGGTCAGTTGTTTTGCACCATATTATTAATATGTACCTTTTGTAGTGTCGAGTATTTCTGATCATTTTTCTTTAAACTGCCAGTATGGTTGCTCTCCCAGTCATGATAATTGTTATCTAATGGATATCCCTGGAAATAATCAATGTATACAAACTATGTGAGATTATGCTCTAGTGTTTATGTAGTGTTGAGAAAGACTGTGTTGACAGTTGTGACTCTCTTGGGAATGACTCTGTCCTGTCCAAGAGGTTTTGAGAGACTTGCTTTTTTAGAAACATCAGACCTCACAAGAAAGGACTTCTGGATAAATCAAGGACTCTAAATCATTCCAGGAGGGCGTGTGCACCCCTCTCCCCTAAATCCACCACTGTGTCATATTGCTATTCATATGGAATGAATAGAAATGTTTATCTCTGGTGAATTTGCTGCCCTCCTTTCTTTGATACCCTTCTTTGTATATACAATAAAAATATGGATATCTTACTGGTGAAGTTGTAGATGATCTTGAAAGTTCTAAAAGTCTTTGTAGAACTGCTGCATCTTTTACTCTTGAAAATAAAAATGAACAAATATTACATGATGGCTGCTACTGGGTCAATTAACGATGGACCACAGTAATTATCACTGCATGCTGCTCTGGTATTATTGAATTCTGATCAAAGAGAGAAAATATTTGCAAATCTTTTAACACATAAAACATCTTGATACCTAGAATCAGACTCCTTTAAAACATGCCCCATTTTATCTTCTGTATTTCTTGTTCGTCTTTCCACAGCAAGTTTATCATCTTCTGCCTAAAATAGGCAATAAGAAATTACCATCAAAATCATTGTTGTAGATCCTTGCTAAAAACAGTTTTGGACGAGTGCACATTGACAGTGTCAAACTCTCTATTTTATCTGGCAGTTCTATCCCCACATACTACATACATGCAAAATGAAAAGTAAAATACGAGGGTGATTTAGGGGTGGTGACCAGTAAAGTCTACTTTTTTGATAAAATTTGTTTTCAGCATAGTTTACACATTCAACTTAAATTACGATTTCAGTCATCCCCCTTGGAAAATTCCTGGGTGCACCACTGGGACTGTTAACCTGTTCCTTCTCTGTGGATAAGATATTGTCCAGGTCTTTATTTACAACTTACTATTTATGATTGGTAAGTTAACCAGTTCCTGGACTGAGTGTTGGTTTACCTTATTCATGGATGACATTAATCTCTTCAGCTCTTCCTCTGCATCACTTGCTTTTTTCTGGAGTAGCATTGCTTCTTCTTCAGCAATTCGAGCTTTTTCAGCCAATAGTTCAGCCATCTCTTCTGCCTGCATCTATTTTGATTAAATCGAAACAAAACCTTAGAGTAGTCACAGGAAAAAATGTGTGATTCCAAGAATGTTTTTTTTTTGTTTTTTGTTGCACTTTCCCAACAATAACCCAAAATAAACCCATTTTGGTAATCCCAAATTTGAACCCAATGTTGGATTTTGTAGCATTTTCCCAAACATAACCCAAAATATACCCATTTTGGGAATTATGATTTTTTTCCTGTGAGTGTTTCACAGTTACTAATAAAAGTTCAGTAAAAACGATCATTTATCGTGACTGTAATTATTTTTATGAACTACTGGAAGACAGTTTATTTTAATTAGGAGAGTACATGGGTATCACCTAGACATGATATTATTCAATAGTATATACTTCAAATGTCCATGAAGTGTATATAATGCAGTCTTCAGTCTTGGGGAAACAGAAGTTTTTTCCCTGTTCCAATAAAACAAAGATTTGAAGTTGTTGTAGACAGTATTCATCTTCATACAAAGTCTTTGTGTGTTAACCACATAACATTTTTTATTAGCCAAGCTTTCTGAGATTCCCACAACGATATTTGATTATTTTTATGCCTCTTCTGCATGCAAGATCAAGAAGATTGGAGGAGCAGGTGTGTAGCTCAGCTGAGGCGATCGTAAGTAACTAAGTATAATATTAGAATGTGTACATACTAAAGCATCTTTGCTTCTTTGGGCTTCTTCCTCAGTTTCCTGTAGTCTTTTCTCAAGTTCTTCTTTTTGTTTGATTGCTTCTTCTTTGGCTTGTTGCTCTTTTAACAGCTTGTTTCTCTCAATCTGCAACAGAAACAATAAAGTAGCTGTTCTTACTGTTGGAAGCCATGATTTGTGGTGTTGAACTGACAATATTACTGGACCAAGCTAAAACAATGTTATAATGACTATTCACACTATGTCTTCTCTTCAACCAATTACAGGTTGTAGTACAATTTCCCATTGCAACTTGATTGTTGATTGATTGAAGTAGGAAATCACTGTTTTCCCAATGTAAATATATTAAAGCTTTCATTGGATACAATATTATTGAATATACCTGTCTTCGTAGTTTCTCCTCTTTTGCCAGTGCTTTCATTTGTTGTATTTCCATAGTGTCTGGCTTTCTTCTTCTCTTGTATAAATCATGATTACCAACACATAGCTCTAATATCTGTCATTAACAAACAACCAAGCATTAAACTTTGAATTAGGTTGACCTCCTCCAGCTGCACTGCATATAAGCTTATGTAAAGAAATATTGTCTTTTAAGAAATGATTTGATACTTTTGGATAGTTAATAAATAAATGTTTAATGAATAAAAATGAATAAATAATAATGATAATAAATAGTATTTATACTATTAATTTATTAAATAAATAAATAAATAATAACAATAAATAAATAAATGTTGTAAAGAGCTGTTGAACTGTAGGGTATATTGATGCTATATGAAATATTTGGATGTTATAAATATAAAACTGGAACAAAATGACACATCTCAAAATTATTGGTATGGTGATATTGGTAAAATTGAGCAGCCCAAGAAATACTAATTACTTGAAAATATGATAAACTTACCACAGTACTAGCTGCTAGATCACTAGTCTTGAATATGAATCCAGGTGATTGTTTATCTACACATTTGATTTCAAACTATAAATAAAATTATAATATAAAGAAATTATCTTCTTGATCTTTTTTCTGTTATAATATCTATTTGATTTAATATGAATTGAACTAATCTCCAAGTTTATATTTGACAATAATTATATGGAAAAAACCTTGTCACAACCAGTAGATTTTCCTTGCTGTCCATCCATGCAAGTAAATTTTTATCCCTGACATGGTAGTTGTCTTTGTCAGAAGCTATCAAAAGCTTTTCCTAGAATCAATTGGCGTGGGAGCCTTTCTTTCAGCAAACCATATAAAATGGCTGTAATGGAGGCTAAGCTTTCCCTTGATAAGCAAAACTTGTCAAATTTTCTCCACTCATACAGGCAATTTTGCCTTGTCAAAGAAACCTTGTCAAGAAAACGTTGCCAGTGTGGATGAGGTTTTAAGTTCAACTTACTCTTTTATCATGAAATGTTATATTCTTGGTGTCATTCCATGGGAATGATACTTTTGGTGTTAGTTTGTTGTCTTTTTCATAGATATCCAATCCATGGGCGTGGATTCCTAGACACAATGCAGTGCCTTTCTGGCTCTGTAGTAATCAATGAATGACATTACAATTATCAAAGGTCTCAGTACTCTTTGTGTTAAATTAATTCAAATATTGAAATTCTAAACGTTTTTTGTATTTCTAGTTGGTTTCTTTTATGGGTCAAAAATTTGTTTGTCAAGACCCTTCTTAAAGGATATCTGGTATCCCTTAGTGGTATATTTCTGAAAGTTTTTAATTAGATTTCTTGATTTTTTTACACCACTCCCCTTGGGATTAATTCATGCATATTACACATATAGGTACCTTAATATCAAAATAGTTCACTCCATACATTTCAAGATCCTCTGCTAATTTCAAGTATTCTATTTCTGCTTCATCTCTATAAGACATTAATAAATTAATGATAATTATTGCAGCTTAGTTTGTGATATATCCAGGGGTTTCATTAAATTCAATGCAACATGCTTCTCTTAGAAAGCAAATGACTGACTTATAATATGCTATTAAAACATATCAAGTACAACACAAAAATATCTGGGGCCGGTTGTACAAAACATGGATTAAGTTATCCACTGGATTAAGTTTTCCAATGGATTAAGTTATCCACTCCATGGGATTTCTTTAGAATTTATCCTCTGTAAAGGGATTTATCTGATGGATAGCACAATCCAGGCTTTGTATGACTGGCCCCTATTGAAAACACTGTCTCTTAATGTCATAGAAGCTAAGTTTGTATGCACGACAATGTCAGCACAACAAATATAGATCTCACCTAGTCAGTCCCCGATGTTCTGCGTACCATGATGTGATTCTCTCTTCCCACATTTCAGATGTCATCTGATATTGATCTAAAACCTTGATAACAAAAGTGAATAATGTCAAGAAGATCCAAGTTTGTTATTCCTTTTGACACAGCTTAGTCATTCATAGAAGATGGTTTTTGGGAGATGGCTAGTGTCAGGCATTCTTGCTACATGTCCAGCCATTGTGTGGCTGGTGTACAAGCTTCTGTATTCTGCTTTCTGTATTTGGTATGTTCAATGACTTTCATGTCTGCCACAGTGTCATTCTCAGACATTTTCATAAGGTGTCAGAGCTGTGTGGCTGTTGTGTTTTTGGTACAGTATCATGCATTCTGTACAATACAGAAGAACTGTTGGGTTGATGACTTTTATTTTTGTGTCAAGTCTGATATCATGCTTTTGGTAATTAAAAAGGTTTATTTTATGATTGACATCTAATGTTAACAAGCCTAACCTTTTGAGGAAGGAGATGTTCATTGGTGAGAAATCCAGGCTTGTGAATATCTTTATCATAGTCTCCATACTAAACAAACACAATAGACAACATGTGAATATCTTTATCATAGCCTCCATACTAAACAAACACAATAGACAACATGTGTCTGAATATCTTTATCATAGTCTCCATACTAAACAAACACAATAGACAACATGTGAATATCTTTATCATAGTCTCCATACTAAACAAACACAATAGACAACATGTGAATATCTTTATCATAGTCTCCATACTAAACAAACACAATAGACAACATGTGAATATCTTTATCATAGTCTCCATACTAAACAAACACAATAGACAACATGTGAATATCTTTATCATAGTCTCCATACTAAACAAACACAATAGACAACATGTGAATATCTTTATCATAGTCTCCATACTAAACAAACACAATAGACAACATGTGAATATCTTTATCATAGCCTCCATACTAAACAAACACAATAGACAACATGTGAATATCTTTATCATAGTCTCCATACTAAACAAACACAATAGACAACATGATTAAATGTGTGTGATGTATGAATTGTGTTGGTTGTTGATTTCTGCACCCAGTATTTTGGCATTGAATCATACATGTTATTCAAATATCATGTCACTAGGGTTAGGGTTAGATTAGCTAGCATGATATTTTTTGGCCTTTTTTGGCCAGAGAAAAAAGTGGTGATTGATATCTCAAACTCTTGAATTCGCACTCTTGAACTTTACAAGTTGACACACCTTCGCTTGTACTGCATATGATGCCAGTAATACAGATGCTTCTGGTGGACAAGCTATTTCCATGTTCAAAATAGCCTCTTTTACTTGCAAAAAGAATAAGTGTTTAGTTATCTCTTGAACCAGCTCCTCAGCAACATCTTCTGGGTAAAACTTGACACGAAGGTGGAAGGTCATAGGATCCTTGTCTGTGACATCTTGACTTTTGACCTTGAAATTAATTAACAGCAAAAGTATTTGATTGATGAGTTCTAAGGGGAAGTGGAGCTTGGCATTAAGGACCAGCCAATCGTTAAATACTCAGTATTGCACACATATGAACACAATAACATTAATGCAATTATACAAATAATATCAAAACTAATAATAAGAACTCTAATAATATCAATATTGATACAATAAAGATAAAACTGCAACAACAATATTAAAAATCTGGGTGTCAGAATACTTGTGAGGTCAACCATGACAATAAATATTATTACTGAAATATTATTATATTAACAAAACAACAATAATAATGATAAATATAGCAAAGTAAAGATAATGACAAGATTCAAATTAATTCAATAAAACCAAATCAAAATGGATCATTACGATTATTTGAGGCATTTTTATACCGATACCATCAAGGCTTCGTGATATGGCCAGCTGTTGTTTACAAAGACTGACTAAAGAGACACTCGATACATTTTATGAATGTTTTCAAAATAATGACATTCCTGCCGATCACTAACCTATTAATTGTTAATTATAATAACATTTAGCGCTCTTTGTGAAACAGTTAACACTACGAAAAATAAAACTGCAAACTAAGAGCACTAATAAACGAAAACAAACAAGTTAAGCAGCAAATATGGAAAGGCCAGCGTACCTTTTTGTTGAGTTGTAACCAAGATGTGATTTCTTTCTTACTTGTGTATTGAAGACCAAAATACCACGTCTCACGGATTCCAAGAGTTCGTACTACCAAGTCAAATAAGTCATTCCCTTTAGCTTTCGTCTGTGTGTGAAAACAAACGAGTTGAAGACTCGAGTAAACGACGAAGAAAAGTCAATTCATATGACAAAACATATTAGCAAACAAAAAACAATTATACTTCTAAAGGGAACTCCAGTTCGGCATCCATTGTCGTGATCTTGACGTTAAACGACTTCGGCATTTTGAGGCAATCATTTGGATACCTATAACTTCCAAACTTGGTGTTCCTGAGGGAGAGAGAAAACGTTTTCTGGCGACATTTTTAGTGCTGTCATCGCAAACTCGTCTTCGCCGCCGATCAGACCAATGTGGAGCACCGCTGACCACATATGATGAGAATGCTGGGAATGTAGAAAATTCGAAACATTTGAAAACGTCAAATGTTATCATAGCGAGATTCATCGATATCGTAAATACCCGAGCACGTTTCATAGTTTGACATTTGTTTGTTGGAAATGAACAGAAAAAAGTGGGAAAAGGCAGAAACATTGAGAATTATAAGAAGCAGCATTAAGATATTTGGCGCAGCGTGACAAGTTCCTTCGCGCGTGATAAAATGGATGAACGCACTTATCAAATTTAGTAAGTAATAAATAAAGAAGTGACAACTAATTACCTAAAACAGACGAAGACTGCATTGAATATTTAGTGATCTTTTAATTACATCATTAATATGTTAAAAGACTCAGTCAGAACGACAAATGGATGAGATTTTATACTGAAAACCACAAAAAATCTCGCCCTGAGTTTTTAGTAGGGAGTGTCATATATGAACACTGTCTGAAATATGGTCCCTAGTTTGAAATGTTGCTTCAACGTCCCTGAAAATATCAAAAGATATCAGTCACGAATGCCAATAAATGAATCGGGTCATTTCACGGGTGGATCCAAAAGTTATGAAAGGGGGTGGGCACTAATCAAAAAATGAATATCAATCAAAAATTAAAAGAGCTATCTGTAAAAATCAATCAAGTGAATTTCCTTTACAAATGAAATGGTCGGATATTTAGTCTAAGAGGAAAGTGCATCGACCTCTAGCTCACTCTCACTGCCCCTCAAAAGATAAAAATCTCATGGGGCACCCCAACCAAAGAACGCATTTATTTATAAACCGATTATGTTTATTCGCAAACGAATTATTTTATCAGGGTCTTCTATTTTCGATCTCCATTTTCGTTTGCGGGAAACGGGATTAGCGTTTTTACGCGGGAAGTCGCAGGGACAAAATTCTGTCGCAGCGAGAACAATTTACGACAAAAATAATTACTACACACGGAGGACAAGTCGCTGAGATTTGTCGCCTAGTGTGTACCGACCTTTATAAGCATGAGATTGATTAGTAGTTAGTATAAACTAAGCTAGTATGTATTAGTGTAGGCTTATCACCGATTATGCTCGTGATCTGCGCCGAGACCTCCTATTCAACTGAGGGTTCGAACATCCTACCCGTGGACAAAACAATGCTCTTCCAACGAAGCTATTCTGTCAATCATTGCCAACTTGTTGGCTTTAATTGACCAGAGTTAATAGTTGAGTTGACTTAAACATCCAGTAGTTAATTAACGTGAAACGATTTCAAAATTTTACGTGATTTGGTAAATGGCCAAATAATTCACCGACGGAAAGGATTTTTTGAGATTCTGTTTATGACCCCAAAATAATCAGTGTCCTTTCCACTATTGAGGCCAAGAGAAAATGAGGTAAGAGAACCTATCCCCCATACTGGGCTTTGCACACATCATCAACCCCGTTTAGTCTACTTTATTGCCGCCGAGTTCTTTTAAGAACGGAACGTGATTGGTCAGTTTGACCAGAGAGGAAATAGACGAATTTGGTGCAGTCGTCGAAGATAAAAAAAGAAGAGCTCTTCAAATTTACAAAAGAAAAACTTAACAGTGTTGGATAAACTAACATGTTCCCCAGTGGTATTTCTCTTAAGAATGAGGTAGCGGGATTGCAGGTAACATGTTAAAAATAGACTGGCTTCTAAAAATAGCACTTGCGTGGTTCCAGAAAGGGTCCGGGGATGTGTTCTCTTTTTCTCTTGATTGAGGCCTAACGGCTAATGGCTTATCTACTGCATATGCTATCTTTAAGATCGGTACACACGAGGGAGCTTGCTCCCGCAACACGCTCCCGCAACATGCTTCCGGAGCAAGCTCCCTCGTGTGTACCAACGATTTCACGCAAAAAATGTAACAACACTTTTGCTCCTTGGTTTTGCTCCCTAATATCAAATTGGTTTGATATGAGGGAGCAAAACCAGGGAGCAAATATGTTGCAAAAGTTTGTTTCAGGAGCAAGCTCCCTCGTGTGTACCGGTTGTGCAAAATTTTTGCTTGTTCCGGAAGCATGTTGCGAGAGCGTGTTGCGGGAGCAAGCTCCCTCGTGTGTACTGGTCTTGAAAAAGGACCCAAGAGCATGTTGCGGGAGCGTGTTGCGGGAGCAAGCTCGCTCGTTTGTACCGGCCTTTAGTTGCAGCTGAAAATGTATAGGTAACAGTTTTTATAGACCACTTCACGTTAACGTCCGCCATTTTGAATTGGGGCAAAGTCAGGAAATTTATTAAGAGATTGTCATCACTTTGACGTCCAATATCTCCGCTCGTTCAAGCTTCATTTTTACAATCTTAACTTTAAAAAATAAAAAAATTACATATCTGTAAACTGATGGAAAATGAGCCCTATCCAGAAATTGGAACTATTTTTTTACGAGCCGGTAAGTTTTCTATATATTTTGATCTACGCGCGCCGATCGTTCGCCGATCATTTTGTTTTGAGAAATCTCAATTTTCTTTATCAAATGACTATGGTATGTCAACCAAGTTTTAGTACAAATATAAGGAAGTTAATATCTTTTCAAAAACAAAATAATTATTAATATTGAGCTTGAATGAACGGAGTTAGAAGAAATCAAAGTGATGACAATTTCTTAAGAATTTTTCCGACTTTGTCCCAATTCAAAATGGCGGACGTTAACGTGAAGTGGTCTATAGAAACAAGGGCCAAACCCACATTAGTAGAGTTTAATTAGTGCTATTTACTTCTAAATAGTGTCAACTGTTGCATACATTTTTGTGTTTGTACTCTACCTTACTAGTTTTTATCATAGTTAATAGTGGTCCGTTGATTAACTATGTTTTATCTAATCTTTTGTTGTTGACAAGTGGTCCCTCGAGCACTTCCCCCGCCCCTGTCTCATGGAAACAGAAGTCAAATACTGACCCAACAATATGAAGCCGACCTGCAAACCATTGAGCTTATTTTTACGGAATTTATCATAGATGTACTGAACTTTATGGAACCAATCGTCATCCTCGGAGCTTGCTTTTTTTCAGACCTGCTAAATCAAAATATCGTGAAAATATCAAAGGTCGAAGGATCAGAGCAGAGTGTCTTCGTGTGCGTTCTTTAGGGAAGATCGAATTAATTATTTAGCGGTCTTATCAAAGTTTTTTAATAGCAACCAAGAAAATTTAGCCAAACACTTAATTTTGTAAAAATGAAAATGAAAAACTAAAATGAAAATGAAAAGCCCTTAATTTGTATACTGATGCAAGCAAGTTCGCTAAATACCATTTCGTAATTTTGGCGAACTTTGTGTTTTTGTATTCTACATACTATTAAAATATGAATGTTCTCTTAAAAAGTTCGCTTATTAAATATGTGCAATAGTATGACAAGTACGACGCATATGTTTATAGCATGTTCAGCTAGAGCTGCCCCATTTCAAGAGCTTATTTTAGAAAAACTGATTTTCAAGTATTTTGTTTATCGTTGCTAGGGAAACATAATTTGACCTGCTGATGGCATCAACTCAACTTTCAATAATATATGGTCTAAATGAATCAAGATTGTTATACACCGTAAAAATAAAGAGTACTTACTGACGTTTCGGATGATAGTTTCAGACTTACTCTTTTCTTTTCACGGTGTATAACTTAGATTTTTAACACAACTGTTAAGTAAACGAGAAACCCAGACACAGCTCACACTAGTTCTTTGGCAAGTATACTTAAACACGAAGTTCGCTTGAGATTTTTAATTATTTTCACCAAATAATTAAGGGCTATAGGCAAACGTTTCTGAAATTGTACTGCCAAGTTTAGCAAAGTTCACCAAAGTGTATGTCTCGATTTTAAAACGGCGTTGGAGGATTTGAACAAAAAAAAAAAAAAAAAAACGACCGTTCACTACAAATTATCCTATTGCAAAGGAGGAAAGCATTACTACTAACTAGGTTTCTTTCAAGAGAGATAAGAGAGCTTATCCCCGGACCCCATCAGGGGCTCAACTCGTCGTGCTATTTTCCGCACTTTCGTCTTGAGATATTTTGACGATGTGACCACGCCCCCTGCAATCTGGCCAATCACGTTCCGTTCCCGAAATAACTTCAGTTTAAAATAGAATGAAAAGATCCCCTGATGAGTGTAAAGCCCAATACGGGGGATAAGCTCTCTTACCTCATACACTCTTGGTTTCTTTGTAATAATGTATAAATACGTAAGTCGTTCTAATGATATACGTTCGTACATACGATTGACAGGTTAGCTCAGTTGGAAGAACGACTGAGGAAGCAGGTGATAGGACCCCGGCGGGGGGACACCGGGGATAAGCGATCGGGATGCTCATCGGAATTTTTCAAAAATACCCCCTAAAAGATACCGGACGTTTTTCAAAAGGGCGTGGCTTCACAAATTGTTCACCTCTAAAAGATACCAAAAACATGAGTTTTAATGCTATTCAACCCCTATAAACGATACCAAAAAGTGAGGATGTGGCACATCTCATATTTAAACCCTAAAGGAGACCGAATCGATGATTTTTACCCCTAAGAGATACGACGAGCATCCCCGATCGTTTACCCCCGGAGTCCCTCCCCCCGGGGATAAGCCTACACTATTACATACTAATTACTAACTATTAATAAACTTCATGCTTCTAAAACCGGATTACATACTACAAATAATAAATTGTAAAGCGCATTGAAAGATTAGGTGAAATCCGCTATATAAGCACTAGATCACATTACATTACGTACCAAGCAGACGCGCAGTGCTCAGTACAGTGATAACAGGTTGATAAGTTTGCTAACGTGTAAGCATCTATTAATTCAAACTCTTTCTGTACTAAAGTGGCAATCATTAGATAAGCGCAGGTTTTACAGACGATGTGTGTATCTATTTAAGTGTGTAAATAATCTTCTAAGTCATCGTATGAAGTTAGAATCTTTTAATCACAATTACGAAACACGAAACAATAAGCTGAAACTGGTGCAAACAAAGAACTGCATATCACGCTGTCAATGACTTTAATAGCCTCCCTAAAGACATAAGATGCTCGGAGAGTGTAAATATTTTTATAAGTAAAGCTTTAAATTACGTTAATTTTTTAAATTAGTTTTATATAGCAATGTCATATTTTTATTCATTTTAATGTGCATTTTTTATCTTATCCATTGATATTATATTTAAGTTTTGTTTTTTGTTTTTAACATCTACCAATGTGAGGTTGTTTTTGATAATCAATTTAAATGAAAAACTCTCCTCAATAAAGATCGTTACTACACCTTTTGCAAAATGTGTACTACTTATTAGAACTATATATTTATTTACATCATTCTATTTACATCTGGCTGTGAAATATTTACCTGAAATAGATCCCTCTGAGCGTATTGATAGTCTATACAAACAGTATTGCGTATTACAACTTGTTGATTCGAAATATGCTATTATTTCATTTCATCTTCAATTATAGTTATTAGCAAAAATCCTGGTTCACACGAGCAAAGCAAACGCAAAACAATTGTCTTACATTTGCACTTGCGTTTTTACCGATTCACACGTTAAAAATGCAAGCTCAAGTTTAACTCAAGTGCAAGAGAATAAAATGTTTATATTGCTTGCATTTGAGTCGTTTGCATTTGCATTGCTCGTGTGAACCAGGCTTAAGGTTTGGACATTTATTCCAAACTGAAGCAGTTTTCGAGTTCTGGCTTCAAGATTCATACAGTCAATAACTGTGAAGGACTTGGTGCTGAAGATGGATGGCCAGTATCAGCCTGCAGTTCATAAGCAATCTGTTGCAACTCCTCAATACCTTGATATGAACGTTCATACTTGTGTCTAACTAACGAACGATAAAAATGTATAGCAAAAACTACAAATATTAGACAAACCGGCAGCAAGACCACTGTTGAAGCAATAGCTGCAGCATGACTGTAGTTATAAAACTTCACCCATGAAAGAATACCAATTTCAGCCAAGAATAGCAAAGTCCCTAGACCAGTAGAAAATATCCATGCAAGTTCGATATATGAATGCATCTTGTCGTGTGGAGAATCGTTCACTGATTTATCACAGTCGTTATGATACAGATTGGCAATACTTTCGATGTTGGGTAGTATGCACACTGAGATCATAAGGGCAAATACATGCACTGCAATCAGAACAGTTGTAATGATGCTGAATGCTATCAGCATCCCTTGAGGAATTCCTTTCTCAAGCTGAATCTCAACCATGGCAATCTATAATCAAGAAAAATATAGTTAGCTTTTTACATTGACGCACAGCCTTACAATTTTCATTGATCATTCTTTTTCAGTCGTTTCATTTCATTTCATTTCATTTCATTTCATTTCATTTCATTTCATTTCATTTCATTTCATTTCATTTCATTTCATTTATGACACAAAACAGTAAGCATGTGACTGACCCTTACAATTTGCAAAACATGAACACAGACATTCTGGATGTTTCTTAACAAACAATTATAATTTGTAAGTGATATTCACACTACAATTTAAGTAATAAATTGCTCATAGTGAGCAATTTTCACTGTGATTTTAGTGTCAATTTTCACTGTGATTTTAACGGCGATTTGCAGATTGTGTGCAGAATTTGTTATGATAACCCCCTGCGACAAGCTTTAAAATAATCAAAAAGTGCTCATCCAAATTTGACTGTTTAATTAACAAAATGTTTTACATCAAAAAAGTCAAACCATCTTTAAACGTACAATCAGACTCTGTACGAGCTAAACTTTTTGTTTAGTTTATCTACGTATTGTTTAATCTATCCACTTATTGTATTGTATTTGCTCATTAAGTGTTTTATTGTAATAATTGTCTATATAAAGTTTTATCATCATTAAAATTCTGCACTTGACAATGACATCGGACGATGTCAAAACGTCGTGAAAATGAATGTAGTTGCGTTCGTATTTTGGATACATTTGTTATGAGCTTTAAATTAAACCGTATAAAAAACTAGTAAGATACTAGATTGGACTGCAACAGTGTTTCTATAGAAACAGTTGTAAAATATGAGGTAAATAAGTATCAGGTCCAGACAAGGGGTGCACATCCTCTAAAAAGTATTTCAATGGCTTATTTTCAGTGGTGGATTCAGGAATCAAAGAAAGGGGGCTTGCTGCAGCCTTGTTGCACCCCTTAAATTCTACCACTGGTTTTAATATACATCATTGAAAAACATCCTGTGAGTTCCAATTAATTCTTGTTTTTATGTGAGTCTTAGAGTCAAAGATGATTATATTAGAGATTTGACAACATGCAGGACTTTATGTCCATGTTATCATTATACATGTGTTGGTATTGACAAATCTGTTATTTAGTATTATTTTAGGCATTGTGATAGGAAATTCAGGACAACTTTAAGAGTTAGTCCAAGAATTTAAGATGGAATTACTTAAATATATAAATCTTAGCATTTTTATACTTTACTGAATTTCAAAATTAAATGATGTACTTATTTTAATACTAAGTTTGTCATTAATATGTTTGTCTTAAAACGTTAATGCATTTGAATGTGTCATTAACAAAATCTAATTCTGATTTTTAATGCCATTTTGTCAGCAAAGAATTTGACATTGAAATGTTTAGTGGATTGTATACAATGTTTACAAACGATTTATTTCCAATGTTATTCTCAAAATCAAAACATTGTGTTTAACACAGCTGTTTTAGATTTGTTATAGATTGGTTAGTTGGCTTGTTTTTGTTTTGTTTTAAAAGCCATTTGTTGTTGCTTTGACGCGAAGCATTATGGGATTTGTGAAAAAGAAGAACAATTCCTACAAACTAATTGAGATGTCAACACGCTGACCTTGAGGTCAAATAACACTATCCCTATATCAACAGCTGCATAAACTCTTTCCCTTTACAGCACTAGTACAATTTCATTACGATACGAATAATGTGCTAGTTAAAAATTTAACATACCATCAAAAACTTGAGTTTATACCGAATATGTACATTGTTTTAACTGTAACTTTTATCAATTAAGTTTATATGCTTAAATGTAGACTTAATCTTTATTGATATCCAAAGTTTTGGCCAATATTACTACATGTAACATTTTAAAAGGAATCATTGACGAGATTAGTTAGCTTACCATGGCAAATCCTGACATTAATCCAGAAGTTCTACTTGATGCCTTCAACTTTCCTCGAGTCAAGTGTAGCCTTCGCCATGATAGCCTTTGGTCGTTTATTTCGTTCAGCTTGGCTCTTTCATGATTTTCGTTTACCTTCATGGCTGAAATACGTAAAAAAACACTGTTTTCCAAAATCCAGCTTTAACTATGAATGATTAAAAGTGGTTATTATAACGAAAAAATGCTCTACAAACTTCGCTATTCCCGGCTTTGAAAAATCTATTTGTTTTGATGAAATACCGCTGACCTAACGAACCGTAGCTACACACGCGCCCCAAATTAATATTCCTTTCATTTGCTTCGAAGATTGATTATTTATTCTAAGTGTATGTTTGTTTTTATTGTCAATCGAATAATGTTAATTTTCAAAGAACGCCAATCGCCAAAATCGATCTGTTTTGAAATTAATGTGTTTTTTATTTTTTATTTTCCAGCATTTTTTTTAATTTTTGTTGTCATTTCGATATTTCTTTCTGGTGTAAATTTTTCGGCCAGTGAGAATCGTGTTATCACTCTGGCACGTGCACAACTTCACGTTTGACTGGTTTTCACCCGTAAAGTCATTATAGAAGCAAATCCAACAACCTTACGCTTTCCAATCCGAACGGAAGTGAAATTCGCTTCAACCGAAACAGCAACCTTCGTTTACATCTGCATTTGAGGTGAAATTATTTTTCCACGTGTTTTACCCAATCATTCCAACGAAACAATGCAGCCATGTAATTACAAGAGTTACCAAGACGATGTCAATCAATGTAAAGAGCCTTTTTGTGTTCTCGAATAGTATTATGGTATACACTCGTCCCCAAGGGACCTCGATCAGAGTGACCATTACTTTAGTTCTCGCAGTGACCTTGAAATGCGGCAGTAAAGTCTGTGGAACCGCGATGGGATGCCTTGATTGAATGCCAAATATTAAACAACAATGGAAGGGAATATAAACTCCACTCGAAGCCTGGTGTGTAAACCTTAGATTATTTTCTCTAATCGCGATTTTAGTCCTTAACACGGCCAATAGTTCGTCGTATGTGCGTTACGTTCAATTATAAAATTTAAATTTGTCCGTGACTTCAAAGTTTTCTTGCTTTAAATATCTTGCTCTCTCTCTTTCCCTCAATAAATATATTTTACTTGACTGTTGTAGAGACGACAACAACGAAGAAATTATCTAGATAATAACCAGGACGATGAAATTGAGGGGAAGAGAACGTTCAGTGTCGAAGACAAACTGAAAAGTACAAAATTTGATGGCAGCGAATTTGTGCGAAGGCTGAAGGGATCTGGTAGGTTTTATTACACGGTTATTTATCCAAGATCCTATTTAGTAATTACTCAAGAGTGATTACTAATAATAAGTCAAATAACTATCCTAGATTTCACGCTGAAGTATGTCCAAGAAGACGGTTTCAAAGCTCCTATACTATTTGAAAATCCTGATGGTTTAGAAATGCGGTATGTTTATACTTGATGATATTTTGCTCTACAAATCTTTCCAACGTTAACTATTAAGTTAAACATAAAAAATCATTTTTCAATGATCTAGGATGCCTGCTGAAGGATTTACAATAACTGATGTGAAGAATTATGTTGGTAAGAAAAAAAAATCTGATCATTTCTGAAGTGAATATGTAGAGTTTACGTTAAAAATCAACTTGTAATGATTTCCCCAAACTTGCAAGTTTAATTTCAGCAAAATCAACTCCCTATATTACACACCCCGACGATTTCTCTCTATTCCAAAAACAAATCAAATTATATTTTGTGACTTTTTGGTAATAATTTGTCATGGGCTAATTTGTTTGTGTGTTTTAGGAGCTCGTAGGATTGTTGATGTGATCGATGTGAATACTCAACAAGCCCTAGAACTAACTTTGCAAAACTGGGTCAAATATTTTACCAACCCTGACAGAGAACGAATCTACAATGTGATCAGTTTGGAGTTCAGTCATACCAAGCTACAAGAAATTGTGGAATCGCCTTCTGTGGTGAGAGCTTTCTTTCAGTTGTTCACTTTTTGTCGTGAACAACACTTTCTCGTCTTATTATTGTATTTCATAGCAGACTCCCTTCTTTCACATATAAACCATTTGAACATCAATAAATTTGTTAAAATGAACAAATGTGGTATTTTATTCAACAGGGTTGATAGAGGGTAGTTTTGAAAACTGTAAAATGACAATTTTCAGTCATAAAAACCGCTCCCAGGCACGGATGATAATGTGAACGTAAAAACGCAACGTATCATAGTATCATCGGGTATTAAAAAACATTTACTGCACAAACTTAGCAATTTTAAAATTGTATTTTATGTACACGTACGAAAGTTCGCCTGATATATCTTAAAATTCCCTTCCATCTTTTTTTCTAAACACATTTCAAAACTGCACGTTTTCATTGAGCTAATCTTGTTCACACACAATATAAACGTTAAACGCGAAACTAATCAAAATCAATTTAAAAATCATTTTGTTAGAATAAACAACGTTTGAGTCTAAATATTTTATCAAAAATTATAAAAAGTTGGAAAAATTGATACGGATTTCTGGTCAGTTTATGCGGCATGTGCCCACCAGAATTGCTTTTTGTCTCATTGCACTTCTTAAAACACGAATATTTTCACAATTGTAACTGAACATTACACTTAAGAGGAAGCATTATATATAAAAAGTTTATTTTTAGCATTTTTCTTTGCAGAAAGTCATAATTGGTGTATTTTTTAAGCATCTATTTGCAAATTCTGGGTCGAAGTCTAACAATGCATGCATATTACTGCAACGTTGTATGTGCACCTCTGTGTTTTAAAAAAAATCTCACTTCAGAAACGAGTACAAGCAGAAAAACATATTTAAAAACCTAGAAAAGCTTCTTGCCGAGGTTTTGAAATAGGAAAGTGAGTTTATCTCGAAGCGAAATAGCGAAATTCCATCGAAACCATGTGATATTTAGTGAAGAGGCCATTATCACAATATGGCGGACAACTCCTTTGTAACACAAAGCAGTTTTACTCTAAACAATCAAAGTTGTACTTTACCATCTAATTTAAGCGAAGTTATACCTAAAAAATCTTAGTTGTGAAGTGGTGTGTATTTTAAATTATACTTTTGGATCTTTTTTAAGTCAAAAATAGTATTGAGTATGGTCGGTAATTTTATATACCCGAGAAATGTTATACATGATTCGGCAGTCGGCAAATCACTTCATGCATTTTCGGCCATGGGTTAAATTTTAACACTTACTTTCTTCAAAACTATGTTCAGATACTTTTAATATCGAGTAAAAGCATTTTCTTTTGAAAAGAAAAGAAGAAAAAGTGATTTTTGGTCAGTATCGGATTTAAGAACACGTTAGGGATTTCGCAGCAGTTTGAGTTTTGTTCACTTTTCAACTAAAACAACTAAGGACTTCAAAAATACTCAATTTTTAGATTTCAAATTGAGCTATTGTCAATGAAACTAAAAAAGCTTCATTAAATTATGTTAGCTTTGCAATGAATTTTTGCCATGCTCATTCAGCACTACAAATGCATGCAATGTAGTATAAATTTTCGGAAGCAAAAACGAAAAAAATCAAAAATGTGAATCGTCCGTGGTTGGAATTTGAAAGGCTTATACTATTTGAAATTGTAGATAACGGAAAAACTGGTTGGTTTTGATCAAACTATGATAAAAATTGAAATGATAAGCACCAACACATTTTACACAGAAGGTGGTACTTTTAGAAAGGAGAGAACGTTTGTATACTATAGAACTGAACATTTGTGCGATAGAACAAAGTTTCACCAAAAGCACGAGATTGTAAAATTGGACGTACTTTTGCAACAAAGTGTAACAAATGCCTGCAGAATCTGCAGTTTATAACTAAAAATTAACTGAAAAAATTATTGAAAACAGCTATTTTATTAGTTCGTTCATTCGTTTTCCAGTTGTCAGATATCAAATTTCGTTTCTTGCCCTTCATTTTCCTTTGTCAAATGTTCACCATCACTTCTGAAATTGCTTTGCAGATTCAGTGAGCGATATCTAGCTATGTGAAAACTGATTGGTTATTTAAATCATTGATTGATAAATACTAAGCGATATTTGTGTATTTAGGTAAGACAAATTGACTGGGTTACCACGATCTGGCCTCGACACCTGATTGATGAACAGACCGATTCAACAAACTCCCTTGCAGATATGAAATATCCGAAAGTTAGAAAGTAAGTAAAAAAAGTTATTTAAGACCACAAAATTTAGTTGTTTGCGTATTGACATATCTATTTTTACATATTTTTACTTGTTTTATCAATATTATTGTATACTTCAATATAGCTAATTGTGTCCAATCAAATAAATTCTTTTAACAATATTATGAATAATTTTTTTTATTGTTTGCCTGTGGGGCGATTTTAATATTTCATTTAAAATATTTCAAATGGAACTGTCATTTTAGCAAAAGCATGCATTTCTATCGTAGACTTTCGCGCCAAAAGTTAGGGAATATGTTTGATTGTTGCTTTAACCTCGACAATTTTCTATACACAGTATACATTCTTGGAGATCATTTTAAAAATATTATTCAAGGCAATGCCTCACCACAATGTTTTGTCAGAAATAATCATGTTGATGGATTTTTTAATGTTTAGTGATGGCGATTTGTTGGTCAGTTTCCAATCGAAAACGTTTTTGTTTCATATTTGCATAAATATCAATTGAATAAAATCGAATCATCACTTTTAAGTTACAGAATCTGTTTTTTAGGATATAAAAATGCTTACGTTTGATTTGTAAGAAGCGTTTTAAGCTTTTATTACGGTCAAGAATCCTCAGAACGATATGATTTTGCATAATACATATAACTCGAAGATTGCCAAAAACTATGATCGCAGTCACTCCAACAAAATAGACAAATCTCTCTTAAAAGGAAGCCATTTACGTTCCAAAACACTAGATTTACACCAATTAGATATTCATTCTTAATTCTATGTTGAAAATTGTCGTGTAAACCCACTGTGAGCACAGAAAACTATGGTACTACTTGCTCCGGTCAACTCGGTCACGTCCGACATTTTGTTGAAACTAATTACCGAAGCTGAACAAGCTAGTTTTCACATTTTCTCGCAATATTCTTCAAATTGAAACTTGTATTCACAATTTTAAAAAATTGTGTTGTCTATATTTAGAAATTTTGAAGGAAAATTGCTAGTTTTCGTTCTTTTATCAGCCAAACTGATTTTGCAACAAGCGGTTTCGAGCTGGATTAAATTTACATTGACCGTGATCAACGAGCATAATGTAATTGATTGGTCTAAAAACTGATCATACTTCACCTTATTCAAGTTAAAACTGGATAGACACAAAGTAAAATATGTGAAATCTATGTTTTGCCGATAATATACAGTTACTTCTTAAAAATAACCCGATAAAATTGACCATTTCCGAAGTAGCAAAGATTCGGGTTGCGTGACACTGTCAGAAGTGACACTCGGGTATGTAAACTTATAAAGTTTTTGCTGATTTTTTTCTCGATTAATCTCTCGATTTAGTAAAATGGTCGTTGATTTACAAAAAGCAATTATCAATGAACATTTTGGTGGTTTTTGTGTGATCAATTTTGTGGGTTTCTGCGTTGTTCTGATGGGATTCCAATTCATCATTCAATTTAGCCATCTTGATAATCGAACATGATGTGATCAATATTCGTCGTTCGAATCTACTGAACTGACTTCCCTTGTGGTCCTTCAAAACCCTTACTTATTATAAAACAAACTAATTAATACTAATTAATCAATATAAGTAGTACGTGGAATAATTCAGCATTACGTGAGCTATATAAAGTGAACAAACCTTAGTCACAACTGAAATTGATCGACCGCCATATTGCCGAGTCATGTCGATGCACTTCAATCAAATCTTTGTCAGCAACCATAATGGTGTAGCCTCGCTCCACATAACTTATAAAACCATCCTAGAATCTCTTGAATGTTCTCAAGATATAAAGTTTGCTATCACTTCCTAGTTTTAAGAGTGAAATTCAGATCCATGTGATTGAGACAACAAGGTATTAGTCGAGGTGACCCTAAATACTGTTGCTATTGTTGCAGGGATATGGTGTACTTACGTTCTTACGGACTCGATCCATAGAATAGATTTAGTGTAACTTCTAGTATTCATTCATCAAAATGATAGTACATAAAGTAAATTATAAATGTCATCTATTGTTGCGAAGTCAATGATATATTTCGAGTTATTTTCTTGGCGGTTATTAACATTATTTCGATAATATTAAAGCTGTATCAATACATAGTTGGTATGATCAAAAGTATCATAATATTATTTAGATTATTGGTATTAGTTGAAATCTGTTTATGGATATTATCTTTTCATATCAAATCATGAGTCGGTAATTTTTGTGACTATTACGTTCTGGACCACTGACACTAAGAATAATTCTGCCATTTATACAATAGTGGTTTTCAAACCTAGCACCTGAGCATATGAATTATTGCACTATATTGCGAACATTTCCTGTTGTGTTTTCAGTGTAATTTGAAGTATCCTTTATCAATTTACGCCTTGAATATTACAGTTGAAGTTATTCCAATGTGTTTCGCGGATTTTTGACTGCTGTTTTCTAGGATTTGCTCCTTTGGTTTTACTTTTCGGTTTGATGTCAAAAAAGGTTTTTCTGTTTCACGCTCAGATAAAGACTGATAAGTCAAAATATTAAACTACAGATCTTTAGCTGTAAATAGTACATAGCAAATATCACAACTTTGTTGCTTTATTAACTCGGACTACATTTTCAGTAACATTGTATATTCTATGGTTATTTTATTGTAGGTACTGTTTAATGAGTGTTGGCGGTTGTTACACAGATTTCCATATCGATTTTGGTGGTACTTCTGTCTGGTATCACATTATTAAAGGACAAAAGGTGAACATCATCAAATTATTGCATCGTCAACAACAATGAAAACAATGAATAAAAAATATGAGAAACTACAGCTGTATGAACGATTGATCAGATCGTTCATCTCGTAACCCAACAGCTCCAAATCGGCCGAGTGTTCTGCTCTGGCCACAATCTGAAAGTCTATTTGCCCATGTTTCTGCTCGGTAAAATGCAGTTTCTCAGCTTGTGAACACCCATCTGGTTTGTCTCCTAGCGAGTCGAGATTCTTACAGCGAGGACACTCGAACCATGAACACTTGTCTTTATTTGGTTTTTCATTTCAGAGCTTTCTACTGTTTCAAATCTTCTAAATAAGTAGGTTTTAGCTCAAATGCGCTGGGTTATCAAAATCAAAACGTTTTCAGATCGATTCACTCGAAGGCAGCATGTTAAAAAAAGTATCCAAAAAGCTCAGTGTTCACGGTTCGAGTGTCCTCACTGTAAAGAATGCTATGTTTCTAGTTATCATTTATTTCAATTTGTAAATTATCTTCCCAATTATCTTTCAATAAATTCATAGACTTTAATCACGTCTATATTAATTTATTGTTCTGCAATCATGACGTTAACTGATGATGATTTTATTTCTCAGATATTTTGGTTGATTTCGCCAACGGAAAAAAATCTTCAACTTTACGAGAAGTGGGTTCTTTCAGGCAAACAGCAAGATGTGTTCTTCGGTGATCAAGTAGAACATTGTTCACGTGTTTTCTTAAAAAGTGGCGATACTTTCTTAATCCCAACAGGTTTGTATTTTTCACTTCGCTTTAGAATTTTGTATGCAGTTGCTGATGGCTTTTCTTTTCATTTTGCTTGATTTGTCTTTTTCTTATTCGTCTTCTTTTCCTTTGTCATCATCAACCAATCAATCCATCATTCAATCAATCCATCAATCATTCCAATCATTTCAATCAATCAATCAATCAATCAATCAATCAATCAATCAATCAATCAATCAATCAATCAATCAATCAATCAATCAATCAATCAATCAATCAATCATTCGATTGATCAGTCAATCATTCATTCAATCAATCAAGCAATCAGTTTGAGTGATTGATAATCAATCAGTCAATCAATATGTCAGTCAATCAAGCAATCAGTTGTAGTGATCAATGTTATCATTGACGTTTTGGTGTAGTGAGTGCTATTGTTGT
The DNA here is from genome assembly GCA_918843875.1 of Diadumene lineata. Taxonomy (NCBI): domain Eukaryota; kingdom Metazoa; phylum Cnidaria; class Anthozoa; order Actiniaria; family Diadumenidae; genus Diadumene; species Diadumene lineata. The sequence goes on from OU974070.1 coordinate 4,341,695, forward strand.
TTGTCAGGTTGGATCCATGCTGTTTATACACCAGTTGATACCCTAGTGTTTGGCGGCAATTTTCTTCACAGTTACAACATTAAAGGACAGATTCGTATCAGTCAAATTGAGGATAACACCAAGGTACTGTGGCTCAACTTATACACGTCTGAATTGATGCTAGAATATGATAATTCTGATTTGTTTTTGCTATTATTTAATACCATACACCATCATTCGATTGTTATGCAGAAATTAATCGCCTTTTTTCATCAGTTTTATCATTATCTTTATCATCATCATTATCATCACTATCATGACCAACGTATGAGATCGTCGGAAATGTACTGGAAACTATTTTGAACACACAATTGGGCATTTGAAAACTTTTTTTTATGAATTTCAAATGTCCTGGATCTTGCTCGCGGGGGTGCAGGGAATAACTTGACTCTCATCATCACAATCACCCCTCACTGCCGTTGATATTGCCATTTTCCGTTCTAGGTTCCACAGAAGTTTCGATATCCATTCTATGGTGAGCTTATGTGGTACGTTGCGGATAAATACTGCCGCTTACTTCAAAGAGATAAAGAAGAACAAAACAAGACTGACTCATCAAAAACCAAAACTAATAAGAACAAGAAAAAGGGTATCGAAAAGACAAATGGTTCCCTTGAAAAGAAACCTGTTGTGGAAAATGAAGAGAACAGTCGCAGAAGATCAAATAGGGTAAAAAAATCTGAACCCGGCTCACCATCAAAAAAGAGAATCAAGCTTGAGAAGTCGGAGGACGACGACGAAGAGGAAGACAACGAAGTCAATGGCGAGACAAAGGAAAATGGTTGCCATAGTGACAGTGAATCGTCATCACCAGAGACTCCCTGGGTACCAGTTCACCTGACCGAGACTGAGATGGATGGGTTGATGAGTTTGATTGACAGGTTACGTAACTGGCCAATGGCGAGTAAATGTGTACCGAAAACTCTGGAAGATCCTTACCGACTATTGGACGAGTTAGAAGTGAGTCACGTGATGAAACAGCTAGTAACGGTGATTTTGTAGATGCTGACGTGTAATGGTGATGACTCATATAAGGTGTTGTTATGATGGTGATGAGCGGTAATGAAGGTGATGAGCGGTATTGACGGTGATGGACGGTAATGATGGTGATGGACGGTAATGATGGTAATGGGCGGTAATGATGGTGATAGACGGTAATGACGGTGATGGACGTTACTGACGGTGATGGACGGTAATGATGGCGATGGACGGTAATGATGGTGATGGACGGCAATGATGGTGATAGACGGTAATGACGGTGATGGACGTTACTGACGGTGATGTTCGGTAATGATGGCGATGGACGGTAATGATGGTGATGGACGGCAATGATGGTGATAGACGGTAATGATGGTGATGGACGGTAATGACGGTGATGGACGGCAATGAGGGTATAGAATAGATTATTGCAACTCTTTACTATCTGGCTTACCAGCTCAACAACTCAAGAAATTGCAACATGTACAAAACTCTGCAGCTAGACTTCTAACGCTATCAAAAAAACACGAACACATAACACCTATATTGCAAGATTTACACTGCCTGCCTATATCTGAGAGAATCGACTATAAAATTATTCTGTTGACTTTCAAAGCCCTAAATAACATGGCTCCAGAGTACCTAAAAGAATTACTGCACCGCTACACACCAAAACGACAATTAAGATCAAGTACAAAAAAACTTTTAGAAGTCCCTAAGTTCAATATGAAATCATATGGTCAAAGATCATTTTCTGTCAGAGCACCGCAGCTATGGAACAATTTACCAGAACATATAAAAAACTGCTCCAATATAAATACTTTTAAAAAATATCTAAAAACATTTTTATTTAAAAATTTTTATGATTTATAAATTTCGATATTTTTAGTTAGCTATTTTTAGTTAGTTCGATTACATTATTGTAAAGTGCTATTGAAGCTTGTTAAATAGCGCTATATAAATTTATTTATTATTATTATTATTATTATTATTATGGGCGGTAATGACGGTGATGGACGGCAATGACGGTGATGGACGGCAATGATGGTGATAGACGGTAATGATGGTGATGGACGGTAATGATGGTGACTGTATTCAGTGGTTCATCCTTGTCTTGTTGTTTTCAGGAATTGCTGTCAGAACGAGATGATGAAGACCCATCGCTGTCCGCGAGAGGAGTGCAACATTTATTCCAGATAGACCCTCCTCCCAAGGTGAGTGAGATTCGAGGTATGGTCGGGCTGGGGATATGTGAAATGAGTTTCTGTGATGTATTCAGTATATTGTTTGATGTTTTCGATTTTCCTCTCAAAAATCAACATGTAAGCAAAGCTGGCACCGGTTGTTAAAAAGTTATCCACTGGATAAAATTTATTCACTGTATAGAAAGTCTCTTTAGAATTTATCCACTGTATATGGATTAATTCTGTGGATAATGCTGCTATTCACACTATGTACAAACGGCCCCTGATGGGTAGGGGTAGTGAACATTATCATTTTTCCGGGAATGCACTAGAAAGCATTGTTTATAAATAAAGTCTCAGTAAAAAGTCTGTATCCGTATTTACAATTATTAATTTCATTTCTTTATGACTGCAGAAAGAGAAATCCCCGAAACAAAAGCTGGTACCTATGATGTCTAAAGTTGGTACTAAAGTAGGGCCAGGTGTTCGTAGAAGACGTACTCGATGTGGTCAATGTGAGAATTGTCAACGTGATGACTGTGGAGAGTGCAGAACGTGTAAAGACATGAAGAAGTTTGGTGGACCAGGAAGAATGAAGCAGTCCTGTCAAAAACGTGTTTGTTTAAAGGTATGCCTGTTGTGGAAAGAGGGCAAAAAAGTGCTGGGAGACCAGCGTCAAGCTAAGGAACTACCGACGATGAATGCTTTTTCCTTTACTGTACTGAATTGTCTCGTCGCTTTGCGTTGCTTTGAGTGGACTCAAAATCACGTTTTTATTGATAACTTCCTGTTCTCATAATACATCGCTGCGTTAATTGACTTCAATGACTACCTTCATCTCATCAATGCCATTCACTCACATCATGTAATGTATGCATAATAATTGTGTTTTTCTGTGACAGCCCAATCTCCCTACCTGTGTTCGCTGTATTGAGTGTAACGGCCTGAACAGTGAAGATAAGCCATTAATGGAATGCCGCCTGTGTGCTGCAATAGCTCATCCCGAATGTGTTGAAGCTGATGAAGACACCTATCGTATCATTACTACTATTAACAACTGCTGGGAGTGTCCCAAGTGTTTTACAGACAAGGAAAACGTAAGACATTGTTCGTAGGTAATCTTTTACAAGATAAACTGTGTCGCTGTCTGGGGATTGTCGCGGTAAAGTCCTCTTTCTCCCATTTTATTTTTACCGCTGTCCTATTTTTAATATGAAACCGGCGAATTGTGCTTGAGTTCACGGGTTCAATCCCCGTGGCCGGACCAACACTAAAATAATTGAGGAGACATTGCTGCCTTTGTAATTACATCTTCAAATGGTAAGAATTTCATGTCTTCTCGGGCAAGGACAATAAACCCGGTCTCTGCTTTCCTTTGAAGGAAAAGCTAATCAAATAAAGTTTCGTCAAAATACGGTTGTGTGTTTGGTTATGTGAAAACCGCTGTGTTATAATGATGTTCTCAATTAATCAGTAAATTATACCACCATTACTTTTCCCCCACGTTTTTCTCATATCTCTAATGTTCTGTCTTGTAGAAAAATCACGACGAAGGAGAAGAACAAGTAGGGGAAGAAGACAGCAACGAGTCATCAGCGTCAAGAAAACGAAAGGTTCATTAACAGGTCTTCACCTGTTCATCGTTAAACTGTAACCAGTTACAGTGTGTTCGCGCACATCCTTTCTACCTTTCAACCAATGCGTACAAGCATATAGAGAATTTGTCTGCGCAAGAAAGAAAAATACCTTCTAAATCCCCTTTAATCCCAATTCACAAAAGCGACATTTCAGCTGTCGAAAGTCTCTGTTCCAACCATACAGTGATTGGCCGTTATTTCCGTACGGCTTATTATAGTTCTTGTTGGACATTAGCATAACAATTTGTTTGTTTATAACCATGAAGTATCTGCAAGATTGTGCAATATGGCCGCTTTCACAACGAGACTAGGTCGTCTTTGACTGCCGATCAAAGATTTTGGCCAATACTCTATTGAAAACCAAAAGTATAATACTAATCTACGATTATTAAAGAAAGCATACCAAGGAAAAATTTAGCGGCGCATAACATTTGAGCTCGACTTTTCTTCAAATTTATGCAAAAAAAATTGACCATAGAGTAAGACTGACAAATCTTCTCCATGCTTGAGTTAAAGTTTGTATTTAGTGAAGATAGAAGTATATCAACAAAAGCCTGACCAGAAATTTACAAAATTTGGTGGTTCATCTGTGTTTTCACAATTATTTGGATTAATCAAGATCATTCTAACCTAATTTCAGGTTCGGTATTCAAATCAGTCGAAATTGCTTGAGAGGAGAAACAACCATGGCGTCAACAAATATCACAATATCACGTTTTGGCCAATCTTTCTTAAAAAAATATCAATGCTGTGATGTAGAATGTGGTTTGACGACTCGCATCAGCTATATTTAGCTTCGGCGCGGCTACTCAAATATACAGCTTATCAAGAAGGAAAGTTGACCAAAACTTGCAAAATGCGCAAATAATCTGCTCATCACCCCACAAAATCGATCCTCGACAAAAAATCATTTTGTACCACACAATTCCCGTGACCTTTAATTCTTAATCTGTGGAAAAAGTTTTCTGCTACTTCTTCTATTTTGGCAGCAGTCCTCATACAAATGTAGTAGGTTTGTGTTTTTCTTCTTCGTTTTGCGGACTTTTGCTCAAAAATATTTTGAGATCAAAAACCTCCACATTTGCTTGACTTAGTCACAGCACCTTACAAAGTGATAGACATTAAGTATCCATTTATATTTTCCTAAATTGAAGATCACTAAGATTGCGGTTGGAACTCAAAAGTTCCCCGGTCGTAGAAAAAAATGTAAACATCACGGCGGGCTAAAATTTTCTGACATGCGCAGACAAATTCTCTATATGCTATGCGTACATTGTTTACACTGCCGCGAGAGTTCCGATTGGTTGAAAGATAGACGTGGAAGCTGATTGGTTGAAAGATAGACGTAGAAGCTGATTGGTTGAAAGATAGACGTAGAAGCTGATTGGTTGAAAGATAGACGTACAAACTGATTGGTTGAAAGATAGACGTCGATGCTGATTGGTTGAAAGATAGACGTGGAAGCTGATTGGTTGAAAGATAGACGTAGAAGCTGATTGGTTGAAAGATAGACGTGGAAGCTGATTGGTTGAAAGATAGACGTAGAAGCTGATTGGTTGAAAGATAGACGTAGAAATATGCGAACACATTATCACTGGTCATACTTTAGTGTGTTGCGTAGCAACGTACACATTGTATGTATCTTTTCAAAATACGCTTGAGATGGGATATTGGTCATGTGAATACAATGAATAAAGTGCTTGAAGAGCGCATTTGAAAATGATTATAGTTTGTTTCCTTATCATGGTCTCGTCAACACCTAGTCTGAAATTACTTTTATGTCGGCAGTCCCATAGTCCCTTGCAATCTTGAAAAGACGCTGCAGACCAATTTGCACTCATTACATCGTAACGTATATAAAGGGCCAGTGCATAGTGCACAGACGATTGTTGCTTTTTACATATGGAATTGTTATTTTTACTATTTTTTGTTTGATAACTGTTTTGGATTTCTTCTCTTACAGAGTGACTATACACCAAAACGCGCTTCTAAAAAGGTAAATTGCTCTTGACTTTAACTGGTTTCCAACCTTTCAAACGTAAAAAAGTAAGATGAAAGTAAACGAAAACGATACACCCCAGTATGCATTATTTACATTTGTGTTTTTATATCCATTTAATGTGTATTCACAATTTCAGGCTAAAGGTAGACGTAATGTTTCATCCAACTTAGACTTCAAAGTAAGTTCAAAACACGTTTCGTCATTTTAAGTACTGATTACTGCCATTCGACCACCAACTAATCAGTCAATCAGTCAGTCAGTTAGTGACATACTTGAGACATTCTAAAGATTTTGGTACCATTCTTCCTCAGAATTCAGACAGTGAATATGGTGATGACATGGAAAATGATGATGAAGATGTCCAAAGTGAAGACTCACAATCGACCGAGACATCACGGCCACTACCACCTGCTCGTTTACCTCCGCCACCACCGGTAGAAATCAAACCCAAGTACGTCATTAGACCAGGCCCTATTCTATCCCGCTCTGAGACAGTACCGATGGATGATGGAAAGGACCATGTTCTCAACCAATCTATATGGCTGAGAGTATTCTCGCACTTGAGTCAACAGGAGCTGTGTTTGTGCATGCGTGTTTGTCGTACGTGGAATCGTTGGTGTATTAATCCAGTCTTTTGGTCGGTGATTGATCTATCGCATAAGAAGGTAGCTCAGAGCGCTCTACAAGGTATAGTACGACGACAGCCATGTACACTTAACCTAGGCTGGACTAACATTACTTGTAAACAACTGGAGTGGCTTCTTAATCGTCTACCACGTTTAAACGAACTGTACCTTAGTGGAACAACAGAGGCGACTGTTAGTTGTCTACAGTACGTTAACTGCCCCTATCTACGTGTTCTTAGTCTTAGCTGGTCCACAGGGCTAACTGACTCGGTCCTTCGAGATATCATCCAACCCCCATCGCCAACTGACGCCCGAGTAGGAACGGGTGACGGTAAAAGTAGATTACATTCTCTCTCGGCTTTGTACCTGACCGGAAATGACGTCACCGGTAAGACCTTGCAGTTGTTGATGGAATATTGTCCTTCGTTAAGTAAGCTAGACCTTAGTTACTGTCCTGCTATCCGTGATAGTGATATACAAAGCTTGACCAACTCATCGCGTCATACAATTAAAGAGATCTTACTAACAGGATGTGGGAAGCTGACTGATTCCTGCTTGGAATACATCAATAACTTTGTTGATCTCGTGCGGTTGGACTTGAGAGCTTGTACTAAGATCTCTAAAACTGAGATTGAAAAGTTCGTGAAAAAACGACGGGAACCTTTGAGGATATTAGAGGAGAAGTTGGTCGTTGCCGAGTTTTGATGGTCTTGAAGTTTGAACAAAGTATTAACAGCTTTACAGTTGCATCTGCTGATTTAGAAACATTTAACAAAGGTTGCAAACATGTTGGCAGGGATTCGTTTTACTGCGGGAAAAATAGTTGATGGACCAAAAACAGATCGAAAGGTTTGTGTGCATGGAAGAGAATTATCAGTTAAATTCATGAATGGCGAAGTCTAAAAGACGGAAACGTTTGACTAGTTTTCACTGAGTGAACTTAACTACATTAGTGACTTTGTCGTAAACCAGTGAGAAGCCTGAGGCTAGGTCGGAAATCTCATTTATATAGCATAAGTAACGTCTAGTGTATTTACGATATTGTTTTTGATAGGATGTTCACTAGAGAGATTTTTTTGCGATTTTCAGACCGGGGAGACTGTATATGTTGCTTTTACTGCAATTGAAAACCAGTGTTCAAATATAATAGTGCGATGCACAGATGCACAGATAACACAATAGTAAACATTTAAGTGTAATAAGAGGTTCTCGAAAACACATGAAACAAAGGGTGGAGACTGTATAATTAGGTGATACGCTGAATACACTGTAGGACAAATGGGACATCAAGTGTAAGGACAAGTGGGACATCAAGTGTAAGGACAAGTGGGCCAAAAAGTGTAAGGACAAGGGGGCCAAAAAGTGTAAGGACAAGGGGGCCAAAAAGGGTAAGGACAAGGGGGCCAAAAAGTGAAACTAATACGCTTGAGTGTATTTCACATGGGCATGCTTTTCACAGGTTTTTGTAAATGTGATCCCCTTGTGTTTCATGGGTTGTGGAAAATCTCAGTGTTGTACAAGGAAGTTGGGTTCATAGGTGCTTTTGTAAATAGCTATAATGTACAAAGGATTTCATTGTACATATACATTTCTTTAGATTTTTTAAAATAATTTGCTGAAAAATGTATAATATCTTGCTTATGATTTAGCTGCCAATTTGATATTAAAGTACATTTAACTAATGAAAATGTGGTTTCTTTGGATGTGAGTCATAATCATTATGTCCAATATTACCGCAAGAGTCTGCTCTTGCGTTTTTCATTGGTGCATTTTCAATATCACTTAACAAGGTATAGCACTTCAGGTACAACAATCTTATCCACGGAATTACACAATACATGGAGTTTACCCATAAAAAAACTCGAAAAACACTAAAGTAACACTTTTCAAAGTAATTTATTAAAAGAATGATTCCTAATATCGTGGATAAACTCATTTTATTGTGAAAGGTTTTTATCAGCTCAGTCTTGCCTATGTCTTGTGAAGACAAGTATTTTTCTGCTCTCCCATGGTTGTTCTTGCGCAGCCATGGGATTGACAGTTGGCGGCTGTAATGTCCTCTTCAATTTTACGAGTGTGTTGTGAGTGTATTTTGTTTGCAACACACAGGTGTCAACCGTCTTTAGGGCAAAATTCCTTTCTAAGAGTAACAAAATCTCGAGTTTTTATCTGCGTTCGTCCACATCAAGCAACATCTTCAGCTATTAATGTTGCTCACTCCCTTCATGATTTGTCTTTTTTAGATTTGCTCTGTTTTGATTGCTCGATGATTTGCCTAAAAAGAAGAATTTCGATCACTATACATGCTTGTAACAAACTGAAGTTTTCTGCGAAATCACGCACGCGAACGCTAGTCGTCATTCAAAACTCCGTACTTCAACGAGCTACTTTCGAACTCTGACGGTCATACGGACTGTCATGATTGGTTAGTTTTCATTCGGGTGGTAATCGGAGCATTGATTGACAGAAGCAAAAACGCCCAATCGAGCTTAACGGTGATGTGTCGGAGTTCGCAGAAAATGAAATTACCACAGTAAGGGGCGGACAATTAGATATTTGAGGGGGGGGGGGGGGGGTGGGCAAATACCAAAAAATTGTCCACCCCACCTCAAATATCTAATGGTCCGTCCCTAAACCAATTTAAAGCGTTCCATACTCAGGACACCTTGCTCATATAATAATAGGTGTTCCATCTTTTAAGAATTGAAATCTTTTTTCTATGTGCAATTAGTCTATCATAGGGCCATTGCAAAGACAATCGATTGAAATGTTCTTTGAGTGCTATTTCATCTTCATTAATTCACTTTAAAAGTGACTCTCAAAGAATATTTCGTAGTGGGGTGATGGACAACCTACCTTTTTCGTTTCGCTTTACTCAAATCAAATTTTGTAACTGTTTTAATAGCTGGTCGTTTGATTGGAGCTTTCTGTAATTGTTTCTTCGTATTTCTATAAAAAAATTAAAAAAACATGACTGATTACGAACTTGTTTGTAACTTTTTTTGTACCACACAAGACACAAACTCTCAAATCATAAGAGAGATCAACACGTCATAGAAAATCAGTTCAGATATCACTTTAACCGATCCGTGAATCGAACCGGCGTCATGAAAGCCATACATGAAAAGACTCAGCTGAATACTTACTTAGGTTATAGCGCCAACTTTCCAAGCGCCGGTTGTACAAAGCCTGGTTAGAGCTATCAATTCCACCGAATAAAATCCCTATCCACTGGATAAATCCGTATCCACTAGATAAATTATATAAAAATTCCTGGATACCTTTTATCCAGTAATAACTTGATCAAGGCTTTGTATAACCAGTCCTAGATGATTTTAGATGGTAATCACTGACCTGCTGGGTTTCTTGAGTTTCAGCATCCAGTCGGGTACATGACATCCTGATGACTTCATCACATTTGCAATACTATAAGTACGTTAACAAAAAACCATCACTCATTATTGCAATAGATGTGTAGTGTCAGTCTTGGGGCTTTTATGTGGGATAATGATAGGACATCCGAAGCTTTTTTCAAGTTTCAAACACAATTGATTTGGCTGATTCGTTTGTTCTAAAATATATCCTATTTTATGCACAATTATTCCAAAAGTAATGTCTTTTACGGTTGTGGTGTTAGTTGTCTATTTTAAATAATAAAAACAATCTGTACTGGAAAAATCATCAGAACCCTGTGCAGTGCATGTCATATTAAAAAATAAAAAAAAAAAAACTCCCTGTCCACTCACCTTCTGAGGTTAACAACATCAGCCTCTGTAAAAAACGTTATCGCTTTGCCTGGTCTTCCGGCACGACCCGTTCTACCTGAAAGAAAACGTGAATGAATGAATAAATGAATGAATGAATGTACGAATGAATGAATAGCTGACGAATGAATGAATAAACGAATGAATTATGGAATGAATGAATGAATGAACAAACGAATGAATGAACATACAAATGAATGAATTAACTTATGATTGGATAGGCAGATGGATAAATCTTTAGAAATGGATGGATGAAATAATAAATGCAAAATGAATGGATGAACGAACGATCAGCTGACAATCACTTCAGATATCATTCTCTAATTCGATGTAAACCCTACTTGGATTGGTACTGACCTATTCTATGTATATAAGCCACTGCAGATGTTGGGAAATCATAGTTTATTACCAGGTTGACACCCTTGAAGTCTATACCTCGTCCCATGAGCTCTGTGGCTATGAGAACCCAAATCTATATCACAAACATTCAAAATAGACATAAGTGTATAAGCACTACAAGCAAAGTACGTGGGCGTCAGTTTGAGAACAAGATATCGCTTTCCCTAGTAAGTACTCTCCTTTACAGGGGCGATGAGTTACACACAGCTAACGAGTTCAAAACAAAGACACTTCTGTGAGTTTTTTCCGTCACCTTAGAGTGTGGCAGTAATTAGGGGGGGGGGGGCAACCCCCAGTCCCCTCGTCCCACTATTTGCTACAATTTGGATGTAATGTACAAGTCAAGCAAATCCCAACAGCCGCATGACTCCATGTAACAGAGGAAATAAAATCCAAACCTTCTAAACTCCATCTGAAACAAATACTATAACAACAGCTATCGCTATTTTCGTTCACTACTTACTTTCCCTGTTCTAAAGCTTTTAACCATGTTATCTCTCTGAAATATCAAAAAAAGCAACATTAAATATATCATTGCCAAAATACATGTGCAGTGCTTGTATATTGCTAGATTTCATACCGTGAGCGTCTGGGCCGCGTTTACACGATGCGATTTGTCTCGCGCGACCTGTATTACATATGGCAAGTCGTATAAAGGTTCTACAACCAGTTGAACGATAAGTGGTATGATTCTTCAACTATACTGCAAACTAACCCATTTATTTTAAAAACTCTAACCAAACATGGCTTTCGGCTAATCGTCGCGCGTACTATTCCAAATGTTTTTAAAACCTCATCAAACATGGCTTTTGACCAATCGTATAGCATGCGTACTATGCCAAATATTTTATAAACTCTCATCAAACATGTTTTCCAAATTATCTTATAATTTTACATAGTGTATTCCTACCTGTGCCTGTGTTCTATCAGAGTGAATGACGTCAACATTAATACCGTCATAGATAAGCTCATGAAATAGTTCTTTAGCTCTTTCCTTAGATTGTACAAATACCAAAACTGGTGGACTGATGCCCTGTGAATTGATCAATTAGGTAAAAATAAGTTTGATGTAAAAACATAATAAAGTTTTTTATCCTAAAATGTAAAGCATTTCCTGTTTACCTATAGTTAAACAAAAATTAATGTTAAAGAGAAAAATACAAAAATAGCAAGCACACAAGTGCTATACCACTTGAAACACGATCATAAAACTGACAACAACAATGCATTGCTTTTTTTAAGGAGTTTTACCTTTTGTACAATGTTCTGCATTGCTAATAGTTTTCCAGACTCTTGACCAACAAATAACAGCTCCTGTTCTACTACTTGAGTGGCTGAATTCCTGACATAAACAGACAAAAATGTTTGAATGAATCATATGAATGATTCTACTTCATCAGCGATCCAACATGTCCTCAGAGCATTCACTCTTAATACACAAATCAGGAATGTTCTAGAGATCTTACCTGGCACCAACCGTCACTTGAACATAGTTATCAAGATGTATACGAGACCATTCTTCAACTCCATTTGACAATGTTGCACTGAACAGCGCACGCTTGATGTTAGGGTTGTTACACTCTTGGTAAATTGTTGCTACCTAAAATTGATACACAAGGAGATGGAAAGGTATTTACAGAGGCAAATTAATGTTGGTTTTTGCACTTCTTGTATTCTTCAGTGTTCGTGCTACAATTTTAGCTCAAAATTCAAGGACTTTTTAAGCACAAAATTTGTATTTTCAAGGGGTAATATTTTGGATATTGCCTCCTATCAAACATTTTTTACAATGCCAACCTGATCTTTAGACAAATAATTTTCTCTATTTTTTTTATTGATTAAATTTTTGAATTTAATCCTTTTTACCGAACTGACTCGTATTATACAAAAAAAAATTAAGGAGTTTGTAAGGAGTTTTTTTGGATTCATCATTTTTAAGGAGTTTTCAAGCACCCTTAAATTTGCTAATTAAATTTGAGTAGCTTTCAAGGAGTTTAAGGAGTAGCATGTCTTTCATCCTCTTTCATTGCACAGAAAGGTTCAAAATAGACATATTTGGAGTGATACGTTGAACATATAAGTAATTTGAAACAAGTGAAAACTTATTGAAAAATGACCACAAGTTTAAACACAAGATCATTGTACCTGGTCTCTAAAGCCAGCCTTTCCTTCTTCAAATAACTTGTCAGCTTCATCTAGAACAAGCCATTTTACACTACAAGAAAAAATAAGTACAATATAAAACAAATCACACACTTGAGTTAGTTTGCATATGATAGATTTGTAGCACCAACCTGGATAAATCTATTCCTGGAGGATTTTGAGACACAAGATGGATAAGTCTGTTTGGTGTTGTAACTAAAATATCTAGTAACCAAATAAATAAAAATAAAAAACATATGAAAATCTGACACTTCATTTATAAAATTGAACTCCATCAACTATTTTGTAAATAATTTCAAATAAAGATGAATAAATGAAAAAAGAGGCAATTTTAATGAAGAGCCTATTTACCAAAACGTTTTGATGACTTTTGTCCAAAACTATTAGAAGAAGCTTTAGCCTTTGTCAGTATGTGAATCTTGAAAGCACAACCTTTAGACATGTGACACAGTTCTCTGTAAATCTGAATTTAAAATAACAAATAAAAAAAATGATCAGTTAGCAATGAATAACAACAGGTCTGGAACAGGCCCAGAATATTTAAAAAAGATATTATGAGAAATGAGACTTAGTCTATTCAGGAGGGAGGGGGGGGGGGGGAGTTGGTGGTGCATACCCCACGCACACCTACCATAGATTCCCTTTTGGAAAAGATAAAAAAAAAAATAAATAAATAACCATCTCATTTCCCTCCAACCATATCTCAAAACACTGCCATTGTAAATGTCCTTTTTGTGTAAAAATTGCTTTTTTGACAATAAAAAATTAGAAAAGAAAATATATCAAAAGTTTTTCACTTCATATTTCAACTCACTTGTTGAGCTAATTCTCTTGTTGGTGAGACAATCAAAGCTCTAAATCCACTCTTCATGGGTTTCTTGAAATGAAACATATACATGTAAGATCATAGTTAAGATAAGAAAGATTGTTAATGCACCTCACAGATGTTGAGCTTGGCAAAAAGCCATGCTTTCTACAGTAGAACTTGTAAAGAAGAAATAGTAAGTCCATATTGTTACCTTAAGCTCATGTAATATTGGTAGAATGAAAGCAATTGTTTTTCCAGAGCCAGTTGGTGCACAGCATAATATCTCTCTTCCCTGAAGAAAAACAACACAGACTGATATACTAATAAAGCAGCTAAAGAAAAACATTTGAAAATCAAGAGTGTTGATGCAGCATTTATCTATCATTTTCCTCAAAACTTTCCTTTCCTTTGGTCATGTTTACATGGCAAGAGATGGATTGTTGATTATTAAAAAATATTGTACAGTTAGGCCTTCATTTACACAAGATCATGGCAGGTTATCTGGACAAAACTTCATATAGCAAGGAATCTAGGAACTGTGTAAAATGGTATGTACAGCTCAAATAGTTGAATGGTCAAAAAGTCACCTGGTCTCTGGATCCATCCTTGAGTAATTACCCAGGAAGGGTGGAGGGGGGGGACGATCAGGGATGGTCGTCATATCTTTAAGGGGTAAAATCAGCAATTTTGTCTCTTTTAGGGTTTAAAAGTACAAAATTTGCCAAATTCTCACTTTTTTGGTATCTTTTAGGGGTTGAAACCTACCAAAACTCATGGATTTTGGTATCTTTTAAAGATGAAAAAATTGTGAACAATGCCCTTTTGAAAAACGTCCGGTATCTTTTAGGGGTTCCCTGGAGTCCCCTCCCCTCATTGGGGATATTACAGTTAATTAAATGTATTTTGAAGTGGTATGGCTAAAACATTTCCTTATGATATTCAATCTGATCAATTTAAAACATGGCTGTAAAATCAAAAGAGCTTAGTTTGTAAAAAGTAACATTTCTTCAACTGACACATACCTGCAGCATTAGTGGTATTGCTTGCATTTGAATTGCAGTTGGTTCAGCATATCCTCTCTCCTCTACATTTCTCACTATGTAATCTGCAAACTTGTATCTTCAAGAAAAAAAGCATAAGTTTGTACTAATTTGCAATAATCTGATAATGATAAACAACGTCAATAAACCAATATCACATTTCCAAAGCATGTTAATATATTATATTCTTCAGAAAAAAAGCTGACAAAGACATCAAGTTTTGAATATTTTAGCTGAATTGTTACAAAGACATATAAGATGTTTTTTTAAATGAAAATAAGGCACACTGGACATGCTTTCTCCTCTCATGCTATTAATTATTATGTACATTTTTCAAGTTCATAAAAGGCTGTAAAATCGAAATTACAAAATTGTAGTTTTAAAGTCCGAGTTCTTTGAGCTTTATGTTATGTGTTTGAGAAATAATAACCTAGTGTTCTAGTGAGATCTATAGCAGTAAAATGTCACCTTTCTTGTAACATGCTGAAGTCTTCCACTGGGTCAGGAATATCAGAACCTTTCACAAATATTCTATGTGTGTGACGAAAAGCATTTACCTATAAGATGAACACAAGATACAATTTTTTTCCAGTGCATTCAATAATAAATTGAGAGATTGGTCGCAGTACATTCTCTCAGTAAATTCAAATTATTATCACAGCAAAAGTTCATGGTGTTAACACTTTTACCCAAGAATGTATTTAAATGTAGTTACTGCCATTATTTTATAGCAATAAAACTTACTTTTTCAATGTGTTGTTCAGTAGTCATTTCTGTATCTTTCTTCTTTTTAGCTTTCTTTCCTTTTTTACCATCACAAGATTCCATATTTTCATCTGGAAGGAAATTATGATGTTGATATCTAACAATGTATCACCACTGTTTTCATTGATACGCGCATGTCACAACAAAACAGTTGCTTAAAAAAGTGGTTGATTTTCAGTCCAAAATGATCACAGAAAGCCAAAAGATATGTAAAATAGCAAGTGAAAAGTTTCTTATTTCAAACCAATTAGCACTAGCTAATACAGACATTCTATTAAGCATAAAATTGTTGATTGTGTAAATAACAATGCAAAAGAGCAGTTTCACCAACCGTTGAAATACATTTTAGCATATCAGATATCGTAACTAATTTTTTTTTACAATTCACTAACTACATAGTCATATGACATTTTTACTACACACCAAACACATCAAACACATTCATTAATGACTACTATACAATCTTTTTCAACATATTATGCTTTATTATTGATTTGATTTGTTTTGGGGTTTTGTGCTTTAGGCACTGGTGTAATAACAACAGAACATTTTGTCCCCACGAGGCTAGTACACTATGGCCTCCGCCTTAAAGACCTTCACCTTAAATCATTACGCTGTTTTTGTTCTGCTTGGTTTTGCTTCATATTATTTTTTACGTATAAGGAAAATATGTATATACTCACCATTATCTAGTGTTTTTCTTTTCTTTTTCTCCTTTGATGCATCACCATTTCCTGTTTTACTAGGACGTTTCTTGCTTACTTGTACCTGACTTTCTTCACTTATTTTGAAGTCTTCCTCAGATTTAGTCTTGTTGCCAAAGAAATCTAGTACTTCTGAGAGACTTTTTGAACCCGTTAGACGATCTTCACGACTGGCATTTGGCTGATAACAGATTACGCAAAGAACAAATGAACACTGGAGTCGTTCAACAATTACACTTAGGCTGAGTGAGTCAATATTTTCACACGTCAATATCTCAATCAAAGACTGGATAACTCAAACGAATATTCAGAAAAATATTTTCTATACTCCTAATTCTCTACCTGTACTTTCTTAAGCCCGAATTCCAAAGATTTCTTCTCAAATTTTGCTCCTGAACACAAACGCTTGAATAAGTCGTGTTTGTCCGCCATCTTGTTTTATTAACCAGACTTCTTGGACGCTTGCCACAGGGACCCCAACTCCAAGAGTTCAAGACAAAAAAAGACAAAAACTAGAATATCCCTAGCATGTGGGTAAGATTTTATTGGTGTAAAAATAATTGTTTTATTACTTGATATATGATATGAATACGTGATTTGCATTATGGAATTATTTAACTACCAAACTACCAAAATACTTTGCTCGCTCCTTTTTGTGGCACAATTTTAAGAATTTAAATATGAAAAAAAAATTCACAAAAAATGCTGGTTGTTGTAGTGAAGTGATGCCAGAGATTTGTCTCAGTTTGGTTTATCTCAAACGAACGGCCACTGAGAGAAACTGGTGTAAAATTATCAATCAGTCCCTGCATATCTGACATGATTTTCGATTAATGCACAGAATTTTAATTAACTTGCAATTCATGTATGAAAAATCATGCATTGCTTTTTACATTTGCACCAGCCTCCCCTCCCTGATAATTATGATAATTAACTACATAAAACTAACAGTATGTAGTAGATAAGCATTGTCACTTTAGTATAATAAAAAATGAAAATATAAATTCACTTTATTTAAGTCTCTATGCTTTTATGGCTAACTGGGGAGACAAATGGGCAAATCAAATGAGCAATTTACATACAACGTCAAAAAGACTCAGTTGTTGATCTTAATGTCTGATATGTATTGTTTTTGTGGATTTCATATCAAAATCAACAGTCTTTCTCAATACTGTTAAGACATAGAATGGCTAGAATGGTGTTCTGAGATTTAAGTTATTCACTGGATCAGTGCAATTTGTAATTTATTGGTTGATGTAGATTTTCAGCAAAAATGTGCAAAAACTTGCAAATTGCTCATAAACCTTGAAAAGCAATGTGGTGACCACCTGTTTTTTTCAGTATTTGAACTCCTAACATTGAACTTCAAATGACATAGTCTGTGCAAAAAAATTCATTGACAAAGTAATATAATGTGGATGGATCCTGTAAACAAAGGGGTTGCGACTCCTTTGGTACCCCCTCAATCTGCCCACAGGAATACATTACAAGACAGTTATTCAAGCAGTACCAGTTCTTTGCTACTTAATTAATTCCTGAATAGACTTGCTCAAGGTCTTTTTCCAGGACAAAATTTTAATACATAACTTTTGACTGGGTAATCATATCTCACAATCGTTTATGATTATATTATCAATGTTGAGCTATATTAAACTTCCTGGCAATAATATGATGCCATTTTATGATATAAAAAATATATGTCTTTGTATTTCAATAACATATCAAAGTCTATGGGACAATAAGCTATAAAAATCCAGTGCTTTTCAGCAATATTCTAATATTCTTCATTGAATAACACAGCAATTTTTGTCGTCATCATATACTGAACTCACAAGTAGCAGATTATCACGTATTTGAAAAGTTATTCGGTCTGTTTCCACGTAAACCCATTCTTCAAATCTCTTGTCATTTGTATAGTTCCTCATTTCGTCAAAGCTTTGCAAGCACTTTTGATTATCAGCAAACTGGTCAACGTCGTTCATGTCAATGATAAGCAAGTCTTCATCATTCTCAATTTTAAAATCGCTTGAAATTGTACGTTCTTTCCGCGATGGGATGATTAATAAATCTTCATCCTTTAAGTTTTCCATAAATTTCTTTGCAATTACACTTTGTTTCTTTGGAGTAATCTGAGAATCGATTTTTGAGGACATCTTTGATTGTTCATCTTCAATAATGTCAAGATCATCGTCAGTGTTTGGTGTAGTCATGACAGCATTTTTTTGCAGGAATTTGAGCTATCAAATTCTTTTAACCACTGAGACATCTTTTGGGGTTCTTAATCTTTTCTTTAGTTATTATTCTGTCCAATTATAGTTCATCAATGTCCTTGGATTCTCAATGTTGGAATCAGTTTGGTTCTCTGAACTATGTCGACATTGGTAAACATTACAGTGTTCTATTGTTAAGTTGGCCGAGAAAGACTAAGTCGAGCATTACAACATCCGGTTTGGTTATGAAATCAAAGAAAAATCATTGGACTTGATAGTTATTCACCGTATAGAAATGAATCACTGCATAGGATCTGCTTAAAATTCATCCGTTGGATGGGCATTTATCCGGTCGATATTGCAGTCAGGCTTTACACCGGAACCAGCCTCGCATCCGTCACCAGTCCACAGCGTTGTGTGACACTGATGAAATGAGACGTGATCTGGCATAAGATCCAACGGAAGTGATAGTTGACTCGGCCTTAGACTTATACTGTCACTGATTAGGACTGAATAAGAGGTTGAAAAGGCAAAAAGAAAAAAAAAGAAAAAAGAAAAGAAACGAGAAGGGAAGAGAAGAGAAATTTCTGATGATAAACAACTTTTAGTTCTGTCCTCTCTTTCATACCTTTTGTTTTCAATGAAGGCGATTAGCACTCGTGATTGCAGTATGCGATCGACAAAACGTGATTCTAATATCTTCCAAAAGATTGGCACGATTTATCCTTTGTTGAGTCTAAGATCTGGCAAGTAGTGTAGTGCGCCAAGGGTCACTCTGAGAGACATGACCTTCCAAAATTAGTAAAGTGGATCCAGAATTGTCGTAACCAGTCGCTTATTATCGCTCATAGAACGAACGCAGGGAAACATGGTAAAGTTGTTCCCTCTCCTTTCAAGAGCCCTTGCGCGCCGAGACGCGACAGTAACGACTGGGTACGTGTCTGGTCTCGAACAATAATCGGGCTCTTCATAAAGTCGAAGCCAAAACCTTCAAGTAAACAGCCTGCAAATCTCTCTGAGATTGACGAGCGATTATCGCATCAAAGTCGTAGATGCTCAAGAATTCATAGAAAAAAATACACGTTTTCCAGTAGCACATGCGAAATCTATATTTTGACATACAACTAATAAAAAAACCAAGACAAAAAACAACAAAAACAAACAAACAAAAAACATCAACAAAAACAAAAAATGTTTTGACAGTTGAATGAGGCACGTTTCTTACATTAACGGGTCTTTGAAAGGAGTGCAAGCTAATATACATTGCCATAATGCTATAGATGTTTATTATATTTCGTTTAGATATAACATTAACCACTTTATTAAAATACCTGCAGGAGACAACACAGTACTCCATGTCATAACCATTTATGTCATACCTGTTATTACTTTAAAAAACGTTACAGCCGATGTTAAAAACTTTACCTAAAATCCTCTCAATAAGACCCCAATGAATCATGGGAGAAATCCCCTAGAGATATGTAAAACAACATTACAAAATACAAAACCATAAATTTCGGAATAAAACCATTATGCATACGATTTACAATTTTGTCCGTATGTGAATAACATGGAATTATTTCCCATGATTTTATAGGGTCCAGAATACAGTTTCGCTTATCTTCTTTTATAAAATAAGAATACCATTTGACTAGGTCTCTTTGCGTTTCTCTAATTAGATAACATTTAACAAAAAAGTCCTACTCTTATGTTTACATTAAGTTTGCGTTTCTGTGCTTTCATTTCCACTATCGTCAGATCCACTCCTAATATCTGAGTTTCACGTCAGTGCTATAACGTTATACGGTTAAGTTAAATGTTCTGCGCTTGAGTAAACATTTTGATTTATAGTTGTTCAGGAATGTCTAGCATTTATAAATGTTTCTATACAAATGTCGATCAATTTGATTGACTACGAGTTTTGTATTTTATCGATCAGGTTTGGCTATTTGTACAAGACTAATATGTTAACTTTTTGATACTTTATATTTACCCATTTATTATATGTCTAAGTGATATCTACAGAAGGCATACTGACATAACAACGTTAAAATCTTTTTGGTGTCTTCTATGACCACTGCCATAGCACAAGAAGTTTTTTCATTACACGTGACACAGGTAATGGCATGACAGTTGTAAACGTGACATGCAGTAAATTCACAGCATGACAGTTTACTTGGGCTGCTATTTCAGTGACAGTTACAAACGTTCAAGCAAATTTACATGATTGCGCACTTTCCTCCCCGTCCACAAGAACACTTGACAGTCTTTTCATCCAATTCTTCCATGCTCCATGCTTTCATCTCTGCTTTAGAAGCTCTGTTCGAGCTAATTTCAACGTCTTCGAAAGCTGCAGAGTTTTTGTTTGTTGCCTGTGCTGTATTTTCACCATTTTTGATGTCAGTTTTTGGAATTCCTTTGGTATCGTCAAATGCTTTGTTCTGTATAACGACCACTTCTTTAGGCTTGGCTTCATCTGCAACACTATCCTTAGACTGTGAACTCTTTGACTGGTAGAAATCAGCACCAAGAGAAGATTCGATGACAAACTTGGGTTTATCGTGTTTGCCTTTACTTTTGCTTGTCTTGGGCTTTGTTTCCGTATCATCAGTCTTTGTTGCTGGTTCTGGAGTTTTTCCTTCTGGTTCTTCAGTACCGGGTTGCTCATCAAATGTCTTGTTTGCATCTTCTGCGTCTGGGCTGATAATCTTACGCTGTCGGCTTCTTGACCTCCGGGATTGCTGCTCATACTGACCGAGGGTGTCTATAGCAGGAGCTTGCTCCGTTGGAGATGCAGCCTCGGAAATATTGGTCTCTTCCGCCTTGTCTTCTTCCTTTAATCCAAGCGACATGGTAGTCGTTTGAGTTGTTTCGGTAATGGTTTGTGTTGTTACTGTATCTTGTCTCTTGCCGAATGTTTGGAACGAGAACTGTTCGTCTTTGTCGTTTGTTTCTTTTGTGTTGGTGGATTCGGTGACGCTTGCAGTGTGGTCAACCATCTCCACTGCATCTGGTGCACTTTGGAAAACCTGTTTGGAAACTTCACCTTTGGCTGTTACGTCTTGGGTATTCCTCTCTTCTGAAGGGACTTCTACGACTATCGATTCGTTGCGTAAAAGCTCCTCCATGCGTTTTGCTTCAGAGAAGATAGCTTCACTCATGGAGTCAGTCATTTCAAATGATTTGTTCAAATCTTCGCTCACATCTTGACGTGGTGGAGGTGGTGGTGGAACCTTAGCTGGAGAAGGAACTGTTTTACTTGGTTCGTCAACCCGCTTTTCAGCTTTTTCCGATTCTCCTTCAACCTTTGCACATTCTTCGACAGCCAGGGTTTCGTTGGCTTTAGAAGCTTCTTCCAGTTTTTGTCTTTTGATTCGTTCTTCAGAATCTTTTCGAGCAATCACACTTCCGTGTGGCCCTGGTATTTTACTTCTCGGCGTCGAAAACTGTGGAATGTGCGATTCAGTTGGTGTGGTTGGTGTTTGTGGTTTGGGAATGCCAGATGCAGCACCTTCTGGTTTTGGGATACCCGAAAGAGAAACCTCAGGCTTTGGTATGCCACTTTCTTTTGGTGTTGTACCATTCAAGTTTGGAATTCGTGACTCTGTCACGATGGGTTTTGTTTCAGCTGGTTTCGGAATTCCAGTTGGAGTACCTTCAGGTTTTGGGATACCGCTAGTCTTGGGTGTAGTCGCCCCGCTCAAATGAGGGATTTTAGACTCGGGTTCTTCTTTACTTGGTGTTTTAGTAAGACTGTGCTTCTTTGAGAATGACGGTATCTTGCTAAATGGAGTGGTGGCAGCACCACTCGGTTGACTACTTGAAATGGACGGAATACGACTCTTCGGGGTTTCAGTTTCTCCGTCCGAAGAACTCTTGTCTCCGTGGCTGTCTGGGCGTGAGAGTGATGGGATTCTGGAGACTACTGGTGTGGTAGTTTTCGTTGGTGATGGAATTTTGCTAATTTTACTTCCTTCCTCTATTCCATTTTCTCCTTCTGTAGCCTTATCGCTGAGAGATGGAATTCGTGATGTTGTAGCTATGCTACTTTTCGTAGTTGATGGAATACGACTTATTTTACTGTTCTGCTTATTTACTTCCTCTACGTCATGTAATGCAGGGTCTTTGTTTTCTTTAGCTGGGTCAACCTTCGGCGCAGGAAGTTTCGATACTGCCTTATCGTTTATTGACGGTATTCCTGTTGAAATTTGAATCTTTTTCGTTTCTTCATCGCTCTTTGAGCTCGAAAACGAAGGGATCTTACTCTTTGGTGGGATTCTGGAGGTTGGAGTAGAGGACTTTGTGACGGACGGGATCCGCGAAACTTGCGATGATGCTGGTGTAGGAATTTTAGACATTTCTGCTGGATTTTCTGCGCAATTACTTATATCCGTTTGTGATTGAGTCAATGTACTTGATGTGCTATTTCTATCTAAGTCGCCGTTCTGTATTTGATCAGGGGATGTCACTCGCTGTACTTCTTCAACCTTTGAAGGATCAAGTATTTTACTAATCTGAGGTTCAACCGTTTGATCTTCAATAGGGTGTTCAGAGGATTGTGAGTTTACGCGAATATTTGTAACTGTTTGTTGTTCTTCTTCACGACTAGTCCTTTGATGTGTAGATGTCTCCGAGTGATAAACGTTATGCTTCGGCGATTCTTCACTCACACAAGAAACAGAATCTTTTGTAAGTTTGTTTTTGTGTTCACCGACTTCCGAAACAGTTTCTGATTTCGTCGAAGTATTCTCTTTGTTGACAGGTTCTTCTAAAGAACAAGACTGTGATTTTTGGTCGTTCAAAAAGTAGGACCGTTCCTTTTGATCGCAAGTAGAAATAGCTGCTGAGCTTTTTGTTGATGGTGTCACCGAGGCAAAGACCCGCGGTTTAGGAAGTCCACTTTTTGAAGGAGATTGGGGAGAGTTTTTAGTGACGTCGCTTTTTTCGCGCTTTGGTGATACTGGTGATGTAGAACCTCGTGGTTTTACAAGATCACTTTTGTTATTCGAAGTGTTACTAGGAGATCGAGATGATCTGGTAGTAATATCGCTTTTTTCTCTCCTTGGCGAACCCGGTGATTCACTTCCACGAAGCTTGATAGGAGTTGTACCTCCTGAAGGGGACTGTGAACGTCTAGTAGCAGTTATATCACTCTTTTCTCGTCTCAAAGGACCTGGAGATGCCGAGCAACGTGGTTTAACAGTTGAAGTAGCTGCTGCAGGCGCTTGAGAACGTTTAGTCGCTGTAATGTCACTTTTTTCTCGCCTTAATGAGCCACTAGGGGATGCCGAACCACTAGGTTTTGCGGAAGTAGCGGGCGACTGAGAACGTTTAGTCGCTGTAATGTCACTTTTTTCTCGCCTTAATGAGCCACTAGGGGATGCCGAACCACTAGGTTTTGCGGCAGTAGCGGGCGACTGAGAACGTTTAGTCGCTGTAATGTCACTTTTTTCTCGCCTTAATGAGCCACTAGG
The DNA here is from genome assembly GCA_918843875.1 of Diadumene lineata. Lineage (NCBI taxonomy): Eukaryota > Metazoa > Cnidaria > Anthozoa > Actiniaria > Diadumenidae > Diadumene > Diadumene lineata. The sequence goes on from OU974070.1 coordinate 4,365,488, forward strand.
GGATGCCGAACCACTAGGTTTTGCGGCAGTAGCGGGCGACTGAGAACGTTTAGTCGCTGTAATGTCACTTTTTTCTCGCCTTAATGAGCCACTAGGGGATGACGAACCACTAGGTTTTGCGGCAGTAGCGGGCGACTGAGAACGTTTAGTCGCTGTTATGTCACTTCTTTCTCGCCTTAGCTGTCCAGGAGACGCTGAGCCACGAGGCCGAACTAAATCACTTTTCTCTCTTGTTAGATTTGCTGGAGGATGTGACCGCTTTAGGATAATTTCACTTTTTTCCCGCCTTAACAATGCCGGTGAAGCTGAGCTACGTGGCTTTGGAACACCGGAGGGAGACTGGGAACGTTTTAAAATGATATCACTTTTCTCTCGTTTGAATACAGTGTTGATATTGGGTGGGTCACTGGGAGATCTTCTCGGTCGAACAATAAAATCAGTTTTTTCGCGTCTAAGCGAATCAAAGGGTGAACCAGAATTCTTGTTTGACTTTTGACTGTCAACTTTTGATTTCGGTGTTGCAGGTTTTTGTGAAGATCCACTTAGTCGTCGTCCTGTGGAACCGTTCTGGTGATTTTCACCGTTTGTAGATTTTCGAGATTTGTTCTCTGCAGGTTTATGCACAGGGATGAATAGAGGATAACGATCACCGTTGTTTTCTCCGTCTGGTGAATCGTCCCCACTGGTTTTGCCTTCAGTGTCTTTTCGTGAAGTAACTGTTGTGCTGTTTTCTACGGTACAGTTCTGGCTGTTACGTGGCGATGCTGATACCTTTCTTTTCACAACTGGTGGATCTCTAGATTTTCGCTTTTCAGCAGATTTTGAGAGGCCTACATCACTATGACTTCGGGTTACTTTTCTTCTTGATTTGGTCTGTTTATTTGGTGTTGGGTCTTTTGGACGAAAGATACTGGGCTCTGCTGCTCTCAGTCCGTAAGGTGACTGGCCTCCAAATATGGCCGATGCGTTATTTGGCTTTAGTGGTGCACTGGGAAGACTGAAAGAAATGACATGAATACGTTATTCAATGAATGGAACAAATGATTGAATAAGTAACGTGGATGTAAAACATTTGAAAATATTAAGGAAATAATTGAAATAATTGAATGAGTGAGTGAATTAACGTATGCAAGAACCAATGTATAGTGCTTGATCAACGCTTGGATGAACGAACAAACGAGTGGTCAGTGAGAATAAAAACACAAAAATAAGAAACGAGTACAGTAAATGAGCGAGTGAGCAAATGAAAAAATTCACGAATCAGTCAAACAAACATTCATGAACAATCTTCGAATGAACTTCCTACTTCATGTAAGATAGGTTATTGCACAACAAATAGAATCTCTTAAAAAGAACATTTCCACTCCATTGTTAATAATAATAATAATAATAATAATAATAATAATAATAATAATAATAATAATAATAATAATAATGAGTCTTCCCTAAGCGGGAACTGCATGTTCTGAGAACAAACGTCTCAGATAACAATTTTTAGCAGTGGAGGACTTGTCGGACTGCTATCAAGTCGGCGCGAATCGCAGCCAAGCAGTTTACAATCTTGAGTATTGTTAGTTATATGTGCCTCCGAGACCAGACTGTTGTACCGGGAGACGATCCCCTACTCTTTGCGACAGATACAACAGGATCTTTTCTGTCCACTTTATGACAAAGTTAGAGTGAAAGCAGACAGGACCTCCGGCTTTACGTCCTTATCCGAGAAGACGATGCACTGAGAGAATAAAGCATCTTGCCCAAGGACACAACGTGATCGCCCGGTCTGTTTATACTACTAAAATATATATTTTTTCATTTCCATGCAAAACATTTTTTTATCTTAATCATAAAGACTCTGAAGCTTTTATTTATTTATTTCTTTTTTTTTGCATTTTGTGTGTGTCCTGTTAATTCCTGCCAGCAGAGAGTCTCTCGCTGTTGAATCTTTGACCGTAAAATATACTGACAGGAAGAGAGACTAGAAAGGAAGTCCCGTTATTGCGAGGAATAATGAAAAAATAAGCCACACAAAGAATTGTTTTGTTTGACTTGGGAGAATGAACACAAAGTATCGTTTTGAAATTAAATAATACATTTTGATCCTGCTGTTAATCACTATCCAACTTGCGATCAAAGCCGTCACGCAAACTGCATAAAAATATAACTTGTTGACTTTCAGACATGCAAAGCGCTCTAAAAATAGCAAAACGACCATAACAGAACACTAATAACAATACATAACTCAGACACTTAACCATACTAATGAGAAACGGAGTCTACAAAACACTGAGAACACAACTATTTCATTATATATGCATAATTTAGTCTGCTATGGCGAAGTCTAATTAGTAATCTAATTCAAACTCAAATAACAACTGTGACTAATTCAAGAAAAGCTTTTTATCAAGCAAAAACGATTCGAAGACCTTTGGCCGTCATTTGAGTTTTTCGACATTCATCAAATCAGTTGCCCATAAAAGGATGTTCGAAAATGACAAATAAATCAAAGCAGTTTCCATATCCGGCAGAATATCATATTAACTGAAAAAGGCGCAGACTCAAGTTTGTGTTGAAATACCATGCGAGCAGAGAAATTTTTTGGGAGAGAGTTAAATATAAAATAATTCTCTGCTCGCAGGGTAGTGTTGAAAGAGACGTTTCAAACATTTTTTGATGAATCTGACAGTAAATATAAATTTAAAGATAAAGTAAAACATAAAGTTGGCAATTGAAAGGACATTATAATATCACAAGAACTAATTTATACGTTACGTCAAAATGCCCGTTTTAACGAAATTAATTTTATCAACAAGAGCTGACGAACGTTGAACACGGTGTTTCATTCGCAAATAACTGCGCATTTTGTATAATAGGTTGGACCGCAGAATTTTGCACACTGTACATAAAGTTGTGAAATCATTTCTATGGTTGAAAGTTGGTCTGATGTAATATAATTACAACAAGGCAGTGCATGGAGCAAACATTAAACATCAAGTGACCAGTGGAGCGAAATGCGAGATAACAAATCTATATATAAACACTTAATAACTTACACACTCAACCAAATCACACAAAGTCATCCGTTATTCAAAATTATTAAAACGAGAAGTATCATTTATCAAAACCGCAAGAACACGTATATTTTTAAATTTTCAAACGCAAAACCTCTAAAGCCCCCAAAAAGAATTCTTCGGACTTCAGTCGTAATATGATGACGACCGTTGTTAAGTGAATATCTATTATATATTGTTTGTATAACGTATTACACTTGAAAGATAATTTCAGTTGTTTACTGGTAGCCACTTTGAAAAGTTAATAAAATCTACGCAAAAAAATTGTTGCTGAGGAATTTTTAATTAGCTTCTCGACATTAGCAATATTGGGCCACATATAGAGATTTTTAAGTTACCGTTTTTCTTTTCCAAAAGTTCTACAAGAAACGTTTGGTATTTCCAAAAATAAACAAATCGAAATAGATATTTAAAAAAAATACCTCTACTCTAAGTTTACCTCTAGTTATAGACGCTATAAGAAATAAAAGGAATTAGCGAGTAATTGAGATGCATATTCAAATGATTTGAGTTTGGCGTGGGTTAGAATTTCAGCATAAGTTCGAGACCAGTAATATAAAATCGTACTTCAATTTTACATACTACGCATTAGATATTTAAATTGCTAGGGAGAACATTTTTGAAATTTATTACTGTGAAAATAACAATGAAAAAAACGCAGGGAGTTTTTTATTTAATTTAGTTGATGATGCAAAGGAGTTGTCACAAACTAGACAGAGTAGTGTCACGTTTCATAACATGTTGGAACGAATTGCCGGCAAAACTATCTCATTCTATATTAAGTATTTTAATTTAAGAACAAAGAATTCAGAATTCGAAAGAAAACTGTAATTATGTATCGTTCGCGTTTTCATAGAAGAATAAAATTATACCAAAAACAGTTAAAATATAGAGAGTTCTTTTTCTGACCTAGATGTGTCAAAATTTAATAAAACACTAACACACACTTCATACACACACAAAAAAAACGCATGAAAATGCCAATAGAAAAACGCTTCAAAAATTGACAACGCCAAAAAATATCGCAACAATAAAGTAACTTACGGTTCATAGAACTTAGCCCAGAAATTCGCCATCTTTTGTCGAATCCACAGTCTATAGAGAATTTATTCTCACGGGAATTAAACTTGTACATTAGATAGTTGAATGCTTTTTAAATGAAGTACAAAGCTTCAAATTTTTGAAGTCTGTTTTTCGGCATATTGCGCCTTGAGAATTGTCATGACTCCGTCAATTTTCATAGCGTCTTTATCGACCTCTACTCAATCTATCTTTGAAGGAAACAATGACGCGTTTTCGATGACCTTTCCCAACACGCCTAACGTCTTATTTGATGACTTTGATTTTGAAAATGTCCGCTTGAATGGCTTCTGTGTTGTTCGAGAATACAAGTCTGTTGATACAACATGCAAACCGAGCGAACGCCATAGAAGCGGAAGAGGACGACTGGGCACCAGTTGACACGCCTGGCTAGAATCTATTGAATTATTTATCGACGGAAAATATTCAGCCACAAATGAAGGCTGACACCGATAATTCAACAGCATTTAAAAGCTTTTCGTTTAGCAAATATTATTGTATATTTTACGATAAAAGGTTTGTTTTTGTTCTAACAATTTCCTTGAACAATCGTGCTCATTGTATTAAAAAAAGCGTAATTGTTCGAGAATTTGAATAAATATTTTTTTCCGTACAATTTTTGGTTTCCTTTGGCGGCCTTGAATTTCGCCATCTGGTTATTCTTTAAGTCCACAATCAATGAATAATCGGCTTGAAAGTGTGACAAGTTGAAAAGATGAATGAGTGTTCCTTTCTAAAGGAAGAAGAAAAAGCCATTGTGAAAGCTTGCAGGTTCCATCATACGTAAACATGCTTTGTATTCGGTATAAAAATCCCTAAAAAATAAAGCTTGGATAGAGTTTTTTAATGCATCTCAATAAAGTGATTCAAGATTTGCTCAAGTCAAGAAGGTCGAGAAATTCGCGTTGACCGAGAGCTAAGCGATCGAAATTATTCCGAAATCTGTTTGGATTTTCATATCACTTGTATGCTACATTCTTTGCACGCTTGAACAAACTAGTTTAACCTCAATATTTTTGTAAAAATTACTCAATTACAGAATTCAAGTTGATAACTATAGTCTTTAGTAGTTTTCTTGAACCACAAATAAAAATCACAGCTAAATACGAATGACAGATGAACAACTATCGATGAACAAACTTGCTTCAAACTAAACTAACATACTTGTAGTATTTTCCCATAACGAGTCTATTCTTAAAAGTTCTCTGTTGCTAAGTGCCACTAAAGCTTATAGGTATAAAATACAGCGAGTTGATATGATAATGAGTAGCGATACCTATCGATATTGCTGTAATCAGTTGAATATTTTTTCGGTTTGAAAACAGCGTGCGCTTCACGTTGAAAGGAGCAAAACTTGATAATAAACAAATCATTCCCTACCATACCTTCTCAACCGCTGCTAAAACATCCGCAAAACTTTTGTAAGTGTCTTGAAAGGTTCTGAATTCTAGTTTACGAGATATTTTCTTCGAGTCTTTGGTTCCAAAGCGGAAGGAACTCTCAAAGAAAGACGACCATTGAAAAACACATAGCAAGTTGACCGCTGTCCAAGCGTGACAGTCAAGACAACAACCAATCATCACTTTCAAAACATAAACACTAGTATATATTTCAAATGTTTGGATTGAATTGTTTGCAATAATATAAATAGTCTTACTTTAAGACTTTTCGATTAATTACAGAAGTCAAAGAAAATATTTGTATAAATTTGGAGTTTTTTTAAGTGCATAATCTGCAGTTAGCGTTAAGATTATTGTTTACATGTAAAAATCACACCCAAAATAAATACATCGTACTTGTTAAACTCAACTGGTTACAAACAATGGCTTGTAAAACAATAAATATCCAATATAGTTTAACAAAATATAGGCTCTTTTAAAATAAATAAAGAATAGAATAGAATAGAATAGAATAGAATAGAATAGAATAGAATAGAATAGAATAGAATAGAATAGAATAGAATAGAATAGAATAGAATAGAATAGAATAGAATAGAATAGAATAGAATAGAATAGAATAGAATAGAATAGAATAGAATAGAATAGAATAGAATAGAATAGAATAGAATAGAATAGAATAGAATAGAATAGAATAGAATAGAATAGAATAGAATAGAATAGAATAGAATAGAATAGAATAGAATAGAATAGAATAGAATAGAATAGAATAGAATAGAATAGAATAGAATAGAATAGAATAGAATAGAATAGAATAGAATAGAATAGAATAGAATAGAATAGAATAGAATAGAATAGAATAGAATAGAATAGAATAGAAATACGAAAGTTTCAACATATAATGCACGCTCTAATACATGAGATTTTCCGAACAACTTCACGAAAAATATATATATATATATTCTCAAAAATTCAGATTTATTCGTTCAATCACAAAACGCTTCCTACCAATTAATCTCAATTAAATAACCTATCCAGTACCTTTTTAGCTGTTTTTGTGTATTCTTCTGCTGGTATGACCAGAAATAACTTCTCAAAGTGCAGCAAATCGTCAACAATAAATCCCATTCTAAACAAGCTGGGACTAGTGGGGCACATACCCTTTCCTCGCGTTTATTTTCCTGTTTCTTCAATTTTTTCAATTAATGTTTTGCTGATTTCGATCAGTAACGTTTTAATTTATAGTGGTCTCTTATCTTGCTTTAAATTTTCTTTGCTGTTGATATTTATATATCCTTGGTAGTGTTGCTTGGTTATCAGCGGTTTTATTGAAGTCGTACAGAGTCAGCTGAATACTGATATTACTATGTCGATAATTAATAAATTCTACTTGATTTATTGACAATAATTACTAGTTGAGGTACTTAACTAACCTACTTTCGTTCTTTCTACGCAGATTGATTTTTAACATTATAAAGTTTTGATATTTAGTCGTCGTCATCAACACTTCCATCATCATCTTCAACACCATCCTCTATTTCATTAGTTACTGGCGATAAATGTAATATTAAGCAGTTCCGTTAAATTATTTACAGTCATATCCATACCAGTGATGGATCTGGGGACAGTAGTTCAGATAGTGCCAAGAGATCCACTGCATACGTTTTTTTAATTTCATTTTTGGATAAGTTGAAATTCGATCCAAAATCTGGACCCCGTTCTAAAAAAACCATCGACCCGCCACTGCTTGGTCACTGTCAAAGAATCAGGCCACAACTCACAAGAGTTGGGTGGCGAGGACAAGCCTTTTGTTTTCTAATCTAACAAACCAATAAACAAAAGAATTGTCCCTAAAACCCTGAGGCACTTTCACATGGTTAACACGACCTCATTGGACCATTTAATACACTTATCTATCATCACTGTTACCATCCCAACCATAAACTTCGAAAGCAAGCTGTAGCAAAACCTGTAGGTAACACTGGTACCAACCACTCTTGTATCTTACCCCGTGGGGGTACCCCTTATTATTATGGCATAACCTGTAGGTAACACTGGTACCAATCACTCTTGTATCTTACCCCGTGGGGGTACCCCTTATTATTATGGCATAACCTGTAGGTAACACTGGTACCAATCACTCTTGTATCTTACCCAGTGAGGGTACCCTTATATTTACTATACGGTGACGTTCCGCCAAATAGGGTATGGTTTTTTCGCCTTCATGTCTTAATAGGGTATACAATTTACCTAAGCTGCGGAACCTCCTCGTCAGAAACTGGATCAAGAACCCCCCCCGGGTATAATACCAGTTTTTATCTCTTTGTATGAAACACAATCAAGCTACAGCAAGGGGGAAAAGTCGCACTTGGCAATAATAAATTGAAAGACAATTATCGAGCAAGATGAAAATATAATAGTGCAAGACTATGGCCAAATTCAGACAACTATATACATGAATAACAAATTAATTTAAGTACAGAATTACCCAACCCCCTTAAATGTCCAATCAGGCTAATCCCGTCAGAGAATGCCTAGGTTTGAAAGTTACGGCCGCAATGTTTTCAAGATTACTAGATTGTTCATGAGCTAAAATGCACGATAAAGAGAGAAGATTTTCAAGGATTTTCATACAATAGTAAGGGGAGAGAAAGAACAATTATTCATGCGGGATCAATAAACAAACCTAAACAAATCCTGACATGAAAATTACATGTGATGCAAAAAACAACATATTATTCATAAAACATCAAATGTTAGTCATCAAGCGCTAATTAAAGTTAGCATGTTTCTTGGTTTGCCTCCCATTGCGTTTTCTGTTCGATCGAAAAAAATATTTCTCTCCGTTTACATGTACTTTCCAGTTATAAACCAATAATCATCAGAACGTAGAGTTTGTTTTCCTGTTTTTCAATTAAACTTTGTTGTAAAACAAGGTTTTTTTATTGAATAACATCAAACATCGACACGCTCCGAATTAGCTCAGAAGAATATTTTGAGAAAAATATGGTAATCCAAGCGGTGTCTTTGCGCACAAAACAAAAAAAAAAACATGCTTTCCGAAAATGACGTCGTTTTTAATGTTTTCACTTTCTTTTTGAATTTTCATACAAACGTAATAAAAACGTCAATATGAACAATTTAGGAAAGGTTAACTTTAATTTAAAAAAATCCAAGGACTTATGGTAATCAACAACTAGATCGAGAAAACTGAATTGTAACAAAAATCGTCATATTGAAATTGAATTTGTAAAATAAGTTTTATCGGCTAAAACATCAATTGAGATTTTCACCGACACACTTTATACATTTGCATATATGTAATGGCAGAATTTTTATAAATCATAGATTGGCGCTCTTTGCTATCTTTCCACTTACCATTCAAATGCCTATTCAAAACAGTCAAAATTACAATTTATCTTTACACGATGGCAAAACATATAGCTTGTTATTTGAAAAACACTCGTAAAACTTCCAATGAAATAGCAAAGGAAGACATAATAGAAGCTTGTGGAAAAAGGATTGAATTTTGAAATTTGTCTCTCACCTTACGAAGTCCTGAAACCATAAACTTGCCATTACATTCTCCACTAATAGCACGACCCTTCCATCTTCCCTTCTCGCCTATCGTCTTTATATCTTTCCTTTAGAAAAATGAGTTGAAACGCCAGGAATCAAGTTTTTTTTTAAGAAAGCAAAGATCAGTCATTGAATTGTAAAGGCAGGTGTTTGGGTACAGTAAATGTATGCTAAAGCAGGGCCGGGTCTTCATTTTAAAATCAAGATTTTATTGGATGAAAAGATAACTCTGTTAATTACAACACTATAGCCGTGAAAGAATGGGGAAGAGTTGGCAACACTACTACCAATGGCTCTGAAAAATACTGTTAAAATACGACAAACGAGAGTTTTCACTATAATGAAGGATTGATAAAATAAGTAATATTATGGAATACGCGAATTCGTATAGATTGAAAGAATAAATGAGATTGTAAATGGGTTGGTATTGAACAAATAAATAAATAAATGAATGAATGAATGAATGAATAAATAATTAATTAAATTAATTAATTAATAAATTAATAATAAAATACATATGAATAAATGAATGGATATATAGATAAATGGAGAATAAAAACGATGTATGAATAAATTTAAACAAATCTGTTTAAATGAATGTTGATTAAATGATTAACTAAATATCAGGACAACCTTGAAAGAACATATTTTCGTTGATTTCCAATGTTTTTACTTTTTGTATTACATGTGCTATTGTATTATTAAAAAAGTTTACAAATTTTCTCCAGTTTATTTCTCACATTCCATATCCTGTGTTAACTTTTCACACTTTATACAATTTATTCCTGTAAAAGTTCTGGTTTTCTTCAACTTTTTACAATATTTCTTGGCAGTAGGTACTATCATCATTTATTTTGCTGTTTTTCCCATTGCTCTGGTGTGTAAGTCTTTTGTGAGAAAGCATGAATTGATTTAATTTCTTCCTCTAGACATGCATTGACAAGACGATGTCTTTGAAGTAAACCTTTGCCTTGGAATTTCTCAGAGACAACTGTTACCATGAATTTGCCACCACATCCATCGGATAAGTCTTCTATTGCCTGGAAAAAAATATAAATCCTGTGATCCTATCGTCGTTCAACAGAACCTTTTTCATCCTTTTATTTGATTCTCGCAGAAGAAATTATACATGCATAGGCAAAAGGATGCTTGATTTGTACACAGACTCTACATCCTCAAATTTTTAAAAGCATAGCAAGCGCTACCAGACCTGGCTTGGGTGTTTGTGTGATGAAAAATGCATTTGGTGTTGACAGATACTCATAAGGGCGTTGAAACATGTAACACTGTTCCACGCTCTAAAAATATTCAGACTAGTTAGCATAATTTTGATGATTAATTAGCACTATATTATATAAAATGGCTGCTTGATGCTGTAAATCAAACATTTGCTAAGACATTTTCTTTACTGCATGTTAATATGTGTCCTTTACTTAGTGTGTAAGGCTTTGGAAGCATAAAAGATATGATTTGATTTGAGAAAAGGTTTTTGATTTCTTTTCGATGAAAGAAATGAATATTCCAGAGCTTGGAACCAAAGCAATCTACTGTTGCTTCATGTTTCCCCTCATGAGTTTCTGGTGAATGTAAATCTATTTGAACAGAGTTTGTTATAAGTGCTGCTAGATGCTTTTCTGTGCCACAAGACCAACAAAGGTTTTTCTGCAAGCTCTTTGGTTTTCCTCCCTCAGTGGGTAAGACAGCTTGAAATTAAAACATAATCTGTTTTTCATTCATTAAAAGTGAAATGGTCTGCCCAGAGCTGAGCATTATATGTAGTGTGTCAAGACAAGATGCTCTAGCTAGCTAGGAGAAGTCAGTTTGTCTTAACAGAGTTCAAAAATGGGCTTAGGAGTGATGCTGACATATAACACATGCAAGATAACACCAAAATTATAAAATTGCTGATTTTTAGGCCTTACAAAAATCTTCAAAATTAGAGAGAATGCATGTTTTTGGGAACAATTTTGGGATGCCAACTTGAAGCCCTTTACATTCTCTGTTATTTTTGCCACTCATTACATATTTATCTGAAAGTATAAGAATTGTTCACACTCATGTGGCGTACACTCTACTCTAAAATGGCCAGGTTAGATATTTAGATATAATATATATTAATAGATGCAAAATGATATTCAGGTCTTTTCCTAGATTATGTGTGCTACACTTCATTTCTACGCGATCGCATGTATCATTTGATGATTTTACTCAAGAATTCTCAAACATAAATTTCCACTGAGATCACTGTGGTATTTTCGTATTTTACTGTCGAAAGGTTGGAAAGTGAGTGTATTTTATACTTACCAGATATAACGGCTCAAATTCTTTCCGTAGCTTTTCTTCCATTACTTTTTCAAGTTCTGAAGACATGATTGCAAGAAGAGAAGAACTTTTTCTTTACGTTAGACTCACGACTCCACGGGCAACATACCCCACAGGAAACCCACGCACCTCACAGGAACTCCAAACACATCAAATGTAGAACACGTGGTACATTTCGGTAACAATGGTGGTGGGCCCTTGCCTACAGGTGATTTTCAACCATTCCTAGGAGACAATTTAAACAAAAAGACATGGCAGTCATGCTGTTGGACCAGTTTGAAGAGAAAACCACCGTGGCTGGTGGACCCATTAAATCCACTCACTCTCCTGGGAATGGTTGAAAAACATCAATATCAGAGGATGTTCCTCTTACCTTTTAATAGGGCCTCTTGGAGGTTTTCAGACTCCCAGAATATTCAGTTGGTACCTTTTATCCTGTAATGTCATGCCCTTCTAAGTCTTCTAAATAAACCACTGGTACCTTTTAATTAGGGATCATTCCCAAAAATTCCGACAAGTATACCCGCCCCATATCTCGATTGGATTTCCACCCACTGCCCTTGTAGGTGTAAGCTCTCCAAAATGATAGGGAGTGAAAGTTTTCAACAAAAAACTACACTTTGACTAAAATTGGTCTTCCACAAGTTTTCACGCTAGCGCACGTACCTTCAGCAGAGCTGTCAACTCTCCCGGATAACCCGGGAGTCTCCAGATTTTGGGACAAATCTCCCGGTCTCAAGATTTCAGTGCCAAATCTCCCGGGTAAATGCGAAAACTCGATTTTCCTGTTTATTCAACGTGATGTCCTCTTTATAGAAGGTAAATATACGCTGGAATCTGTAGATTCTGAATAGAAAGATGCGTAGAACTTTTTTTTTTTTTTTTTTTTTTTGCTTCGGAAATTCCAATGGGAAAACAAAATGGCGGACATCATGGCGATCTCAAGATCACAAACGGCCGGGGGTTGACAGCCCTGCTTCAGGGCATAACCCTACATTTTTTTCAAGCACAACCATACAAATCTTTTGTTTCACTTTTGTTTCAGTCTTGTTGGATATTAAAGGCCGAGTGAACAGAACAATGTTCTTTGGATATAACAGAAGGTTAGAAGGAGAAATGGTTTCAGTTATTGTTGACTCTCATAGGGGGGGGGGGGGGGGGGGGGGGGTGTTGCAACTCCCATAACCCATCTCCTAAATCCACCTCTGACCAAATACATAACAGGTTTCCAAACCCCTCTCACTTCAACAAAAGCAAAACACTGTGCACAATGCCATATTTTTCTTACATGGGTCAGTGAGATATACAGACTAAACTACTGGTTATCTTCTGTGTAATATAATTTATGCTGCACATTGAAGAGACAAAAGTTAATTTACAGTGCTGGGGCTCTGGGTGATCCTGTTCCTTGACCTCTGTCACAAACGTGCTTTACTTTTCTTATTCGTTTCACAGTTATTGTGACCTCACTCTTGAGCATAAATCAAATTACACTGTAGATAAGCCCAAACTGCTGAAGAGCTTGCTGGCCTGTCCATATGTTGCATGCTTGATTACACTCGTTTTCGGGTACACACGAGTTTTCGGTAAAACCTCTCAAATGCAAAACAAGGTTTTGGTGGACGTTAATCATTCCGTTTCCATAGAAATGTGCAAGTGCTTGCAAAGGTACCGTGCGCTTTCTCCTTTCCATTTGTCAAAGAAAATGTCGTTTCAAAACTTTCTACACGATTTTGCCTTCGATATACCCCCAAACAGCACCGAACACGACGAATACCTTGTATTACCTGCCAGATATTGATGACACACAGATTATCGACAAAGAAGTAAGTAAATATAACTAAATGATTTCAATATCGCTATGGAAACGGAATGATTGACGTCCACCAAAACCTTGTTTTGCATTTGAGAGGCTTTTACCGAAAACGCACGTGTACCCGAAAACGAGTGTAAACCAAATTGGTGTTATCTTGTAATGTGAGAAGACTTGGGATCTGTGTGGCACCCTACGGATGAAACTACTGGCCTCCCAGGATTATTTGGTTTAAGACTCATTGGAGGCAAGTATAAAAGGAGGTGTGCTGGACTTTCAGTACACACACACCTGCACACACACACAAATGCAAAGCAAAAAGTGAGAATGCATTATCGCTGGTCATTATTTGAGCATTATTCCATCAAGTTTAGCATGACTTGTTCCTGTGACAGGTAGCAGCTACAATTCCCCCCATGTGTACTAAGTATGTTTTGGTGAAAATTGTTGTCAAGACAGAATTTTGTCACTGTGACCTGTTGCATGAAATCCAACTGGATAGATGGTTGAACGAGCAGTGCACCCTGAGGGAACCTGTCGCTGGGACAAGTCGCCTAGTGTGTACCAACCTTTAGAACCACAGAAAATTAAACAAAATGAATTAAAGCCACCCTGGGCTGATGTTTAAGCATGAAAAAAACATGAGATACTAACTAGAAGCATGTTTTATTTGTTTTTCTTCACTTTTCAATTAGAAAATTAATGTCAACTTAAAACTGCCAACAAATTGACAAGGGAAGAAACAAATGGGAATTATGATCTGCAAACATTTTGGCCAGAAAACACATGCCCATTTGTGGATTCGAGAGGGGAGGTGTTAGTTTCCTGGTGGATAGTGCTGCTGTTGATGACCTGAAACAGACAAACACAAATAAATAAATGAAGCAATTAGATCAAACCAATACTGATACATATCCAAAGTATACAGATACAATGTCTTTGTGAGGCAGTCATCTGGGGTCAATTGTACAAAGCAAGGATAGAGTGCATGTACTAAAGGTGTGCAACATAAAATATCACTAAATAGTGCTATTTTATGCATTATTCTTTTGTGAAATTAGTGATGTTCACTATTAAATAGTGACAACTGTTGCATACATTTAGTGCTTGCACTAACACTATCCTACATATAACTTCCTATCCAGCAGATACATTCTCAAGAAATCTTTGAGTGCTTAACATTATTGATGCTTCATAGAACCCACCCCTGTATTTTAAGCTAATAGTGTGCTACCTTTGAGACTTTTTTAACACAGTTTTATACTATTCTGGTGGACTGGCTGAATATCAAGTTCAATATATAAAATGAAAGAATATTTGAAATTCAAGGTTGACGATTCATCAAAAAGCGTGAAAAATCTATTAAAAAACAATGTCTGCTGGCAAATGTAGTGTGTTCCGTCCTAAAAGGGTTTATAAATTAAAAACAGTTGTTGATCAGAGAAAACCTAATGCAGTTCAACAGTGTACTTAAGACAACTCAGGCTAGTTTTATGAAGCCATATCCAACAGATAAATTGTTATCCAGTAGATAAATTCTAAAGAAAGTCTATGGAGTGGATAACTTTGTCCACACTTTGCACACCAGCCCCTACATAAAGAGAACTGGGAAAGATGCATACATCCTACACTGTTAAACAATAATGTACCTGCATTGTCTAGATTGTATTTCCTGTTGTATTTCTACCTTTCTAAATACTGTGAAACATTTCATCAACTATGAGGCAATCCACACACTTGCCTTGGTTAAAATATGGTACATGCCTTTTTATCAGTACTAGTTTTCATTTGAAGGACACTATTCATGCAGAAATGTATTGGCCTACCACAGAAATTATTTTAGACTAGTTATGTCACTGCATTTAGAATGCATAAATGAATATTTGGCAGTCCAAAATGATCACGGAAAGCAAATCCTCTCTATTTAGTATAAAAAGCTGTTTGTGTGGCCACAGATAGGGGCATTGATATTCAATGTTTTTGCAGTATGTTTGTGAATGTGATAGAACAACAGTAAAATGATATTTCTCCTCCAATCAAAATATACGGAGTAATGACAGCGAAGTTTAAACAAATGACATTTATCCAGAGTAGATTTTTTATTGACAAAACAGTAACTTTACTTTAAATATGGTAACTATACAGTCTATTTGGCAACAACATAGTCACTATACAGTTTCTATGGCAACAATATAGTACAGCAGTGTTAAACAGATAACATAAAGAACAATATATCTCTATTCCATTATGGGGTGACTATTGCAAGAACAACATCAAAAATACAAAGTTCAATTTTTTCCTTAGAGAAATGATACAAACTGATCTTGTTTTAGACATAGTGTCAAAATGAACTAAATAACATAAAGTGCATTTTGACTTGGCTATATTTTCACCTAAGTTCACAGAATTTAGTTTAAACTGAGATTCAATTACTGGACAGTACAAACTTCCCTAACTCTACTGACACCAAGACAATCAGATTTCTCAACATTACTGGTATATTTGTTGCATGTCAGATGAAGTATCTTTGCAAAATGAACAGTACAGATCATTTAAGATTATAGTGCTGCATAACAAAAAGCAATATTGCGGAGTACATTCTAACATTAAGTTAATCATGTACATATCACAACTTTATAGTCAAAATATTTAGCAGTGAGATGCACGATGTCATAATGCAGTGCAGTTTTGTCTCCAGTAGGTTAACTGTGGATGCAAGCTCAGCTAGCATAATGGTTTCTGCTATGATAGTAAAAAATACCCAGGCCAGATCCAGATGGTATCTATGAGTTGCTTTCATCTTCACTGTATCCCGACTGACTTGCCACGCTATTTTCCTGTTCTAAACTATCCTCTTCTTGTTTTCCTGTCTTTTTCTCTTCTACAGGGTTTGAATTAGGAACCCATAAAGAATAATCTGACACTAAATTCACAGTTAAAAAAAGTTAAATTATGAATACTCATTGCCTTTTGGTACAAGATCATATGCAATTCAAATGTAGGTATGTTTAAGGAAAATGACAAACTTGTCTTACAGCGATGATTATGGCAACAATGATGTTGATGATGATGAGAATGTTAATGACAATGGTGAGAATGTTGATGATGATGATAATGATGTTAACGCTGATAATGAAAATGTTGATGTTAAGGGTGACCACCAAATGACAATGGTGATTACTATGTTTACAAAGTAGACAATTTATTCATAAGGGATAATTATAGTTCAATAATGATAACAATGACAATACAAAGGACAAAGATGATTATGATCATAAAGTTGCCTATGATAAAAAAGTGATGATATCGATGACAACTGCAACAATGTTGATTACATACCAGGTACAAAGGCGTTTATCATTGGGTTTCCTGGTGCGTGCATTCCAGCCATACCAACTGGTTGTTGGCCAGCATGTTGTGGTAACACAAACACAGGCTGAGGTGCCCCTGGATGGCCCATGACTGTTTGCTGCATTGGTTGGTTGCCTTGTTGTTGTTGAATCATTGCTGGCGAGTGGAAATATTGAAGCTGGAACTGACCCCCTGTTGTTGGGCTTGGCTGTGGGGATCCTGGATGGTATGCACCTCCTGGGCCCATTTGGACACTAGTGGGAACTGATAAACAATCATGACACAAATTAATAAAGAAAGCATGTCGCAACAATTAATTTATTAATGAAATTGCTGTTTTGTTACTCGGTTTATGCTGTAAATGTTGTGTTGTGTGGGAGCACAGACATGATTTAAATGTGGTTTTGACTGCTGTTTTCACATTTTGATATCTACTGTACATCAAAAAGTACAAACACACTGAAACATGGTATCTAATTCTTATAATAAATAGAAATTCAAGTGAAAAAATAAGCCCTTTTTGCTTTTGTTCTATCTGAACATTGCGACTGAGCATGCATTAAAATGATCAAAATAACTGTTGTGATGTAATGTGTGCTTTTATCCTCTGATAACCACATGTGAGCTTGGTTAATCAGAACAGGTGTAGTACACAGACTATTATATATAACTAGCAGTTTCCATCGGAAATGAAATGCTGCGAGATGTTTTTGCAAAGCTAAAATTTTGGTTTGTCTGGTAATGTGATACATTCAAATGTGAATGCTGTTATTAAGAGATGTAGATGATATAGGTACACAAATGAGTCAAGGGATGGATGGCTTGCAAATAGTGTAATAGCTATAATTGATAAAAACGATATACTGTAGTACCAAGAGTATACTTATTGTATCTGTAATAGAAATGCCACAGTTTTGTACAATTTGTACAAAGTATAGCAGGCTAGACAATAGAAAGCAAAGTCAATAAGTATACTCTATGTTGGAATGAATGTACACATCTGATAATTGTAAAACTTTGTTCTTTTTAATATATATACAATAATTTGAACAGTAATAACAATACTTGTCATCAAATTTTATTTGAATGAGTTAAAGTTTATGTAAACTATCATATTTAAAACAGTTGAACAAGAGAGATCATGAGAGATTGCAACAAAATGTTTATGAATGTGATAAAATGTCAAGTATTTTGTGTTTTTGCATGAGGTAGTAAATTCAGGACACTTTTGAATACATAATTGACAAGTTGATAATCTGCCACTACAGTTGTGCATTAAATGTGATAAAAAAGTGTAAGATTTTTAGTTACAGCTAAATTCATTGTATTGCGACCGGCCTTTTCATAAGTTTGTTTGAATTTAGACCGTTCTGGGCCATTAATCAAGTGTAGGGGTGTAGTTTATTTGAAATAATAACAACGTGTTGCAGCAAGCTTCGCAACTTCAAAGTGATTGACAGTTCAGAAAAGCCCAAAAATCAATTGAAACCAATTTTTGAAATTGTGAGTCAGAATACAGCGAACTTGGCTGTAAATCCTACAGTATAATTATGTAAAATGTGAACAGTCATAGTAACATTGGAACAATAAACAAGGTCTATATTAAAGTTACTTTGTATGTTATGTTATGATATGTGAAGAATCAAAAATTGCAAAAAATTGAACGACTACATATAATGGTAAAATGTCAATTAAGTAATTTTAAACGTATCACCAACATTTGCATTGAAGCAATTTCTTTGATATATTTTTTTATGTAAAGAATCTACAACGCCGGCATTGAGTTAAAACAGGATGCAAACAATATTTTGACAATGAAATAACTACAGTTGTAAAGTCAAAATGTCAATAATTTCTGGTTGTGTATCGTATGTAAACTTCATTACATCCAAGTCTAGGATCTCAGTTGTTTTCTTCTCTATTGTTTTAGTGGTTTGTTTGCCACAATGGGCGATTGACTCGGTTTGTTGGGCGAAGTTTTCGTTTTATCGTCCTTTTTTGTTTGTCACGATGGCGCTGGGTACCTTCATTTGACAGAATTGAAATTTGATTTCGATCAGTGGTAATCGCTGGCCAAATGACCCGATTTGGCAAATAGTCAAGTGACAGTATCTCTATGTCCGATATAGTTTGTTGGTGAAACGCTTTGAGATACATTGCATCTCCTTGTACTAAGATATGATCGACCGTTTTAGTGGTCCATTGCAAAATAGAACACGAGTTTGCACACAACAAAGCCGAGAGACTCATAAAAGTACATTGACTCCCCGTAGAAACAGCACTAAAACGACCATCACCTTGATGAATACTTCCTCTAGCAAATAGAGAAATTTGTATTATGGTTTTCGTAGTGTTTAATCTTACCCGAATGCAAGGATTTTAAAACTCTGCCAGAACCGTACCGACTCTCAAATGCCTCTGTCAAAAACATCGAGTTGCAACCACGTGGGGGATATGGGGCAGAGATGGCTTATGGGAAATCATCGCCCGCTAGAAAGTTGAAAACTGATCGAGTTTTAGAACGGCAATACAAAAAGCCCAGTGCACACGCGGTCATTGAGTAAACAGCAAGCCCGTCAAGATTAGTGTAGCTGCTTCACTCGCTCGCAGCAAATAGTAAATATTAATTGATTATTGCATCATACCATACATAGATACTGTGTTCTCTTGGTAACTCTGACCACCAGCTTGCGATGATGGAATTCCAACCTATAATATCAACATTAAAATACGTAACAGGATCATAATATTGTCTACTTTATAATATTATTATATTCAGTGGTCTTTGACTACAGTGTTCAATTTGATATGTCACAAGAACACCCACATATTGATTACTGCTATGGTATAGGAGAAAATATCATTTTAAGGGCAAATTTAAGAGGTGTGTTATGGTGCACTGAACACCCCTTTTTGTCCTTGGTATGTCTGTTACGCCACAAAATGTAATAACTCACACAAAATGTAATAAAAACTGACACAAAATGTAATAAAAACTCACACAAAATGTAACAAACTTCCTAACACAAAATGTAATAAAATTTGACACAAAATGTAATAGCTTTATTAACGCAAAATGTAATAAATTTTGACAAAAAATGTAATCAAGAAAAAACTATTATATCGCTTTTACAAAAATTTTATTTCCTTTAAAAGAAATCAACATCATATAATTCAATACAACATATTTCAGTTGAAATGAATTTTTATGTGGAATCGCATGATCAATTTTGAACATAATTTGGTATTATTATTTTCGTGAGGAAAAGGTAAAAACAAACAACACCCTTAATAACACTGAAATTAGCACTGAGATTTGGCGTTTACTTGAATAACATAGCATGTTATTTCAAAGTGTACGGTTGATGGCATTGTAAACAATATTTACTCTAGATCAGTAATAAAATTAAGAATTAAATTGTTCAGGTCTTTCCTTGAAATGTGAGTAGTGGGGGCTTGGCTGTGAAACTGAAATGACCCTGGAAAGTAACTATTTATAACTATTTGTCACTAACACTAAACCAGAGCACAATGAAACAATATTTATGAATGTACGTTCTGGTTAAGTAATAGTAACAAATATTTACTAGATAGTAACTATTCATTGGTATTTAGTTTGCTTTTATTTCGTGATTTTCCTGCGTTTGTTCTGGCTTTATTACATTTTGTGTCAAAATGTATTACATTTTGCGTTAATAAAGTTATTACATTTTGTGTCAAAATTTATTACATTTTGTGTTAGGAAGTTTATTACATTTTGTGTGAGTTTTTATTACATTTTGTGTCAGTATTACATTTTGTGTCAGTTTTTATTACATTTTGTGCCAGTATTACATTTTGTGCGAGTTATTACATTTTGTGGCGTAACATATGTCCCACTTATGTAACCAATGTTATTAATGTCAATGTTTATGTAGATCCAGTGCAGGTCAGATCACCCATCTTCTACACATTGAAGGACAGTCATATATATATATGTGAACAGTGTGAACAACATAGTGAGCAACAGTGACTGAATAGTCAACCTACACAACTTATATTTATACATCTATATTTTCTTTACTTAATAATTAGAATCTCTTCACTGCCTGCCTAACTGCAGCAGTGAATGATGTAAAGAACTTTATTTGTGAAAATAAATAAAATGTTGTTGTTGTCTTGCTATGTTTCTCACCAAAAAACCTCAATATCTAACAATATCTATCTTTATTGACCAGTGCTTACACATTAGACCTCTTTCGCTTTCATGTTTATTTTACCATTTCCATGTGATGTCCATCTTGGGAAATTATTATTTTATGCGTAAATATTTCAACACATTTTTCATAAAAGAACCATTCCCTGGAGAGTGTCACATGGTCTGAAATGGGCAATTTGCATACGAATCCATAAAGGTCTATTGTTGAATGTGACTTTTTTGGTGAGAAACCTATTCAAATCAACAACACAAAGAATATCATTGATTTGATTCACTTACTGTCTGTGTTGACAGGTAGTGCTGCTGTCCTTGAGCTCCAGGGTGTACTATGTTATAACCCTGATGTTGTATTGGATGGACCATATTTGGTTGAAACTGTTGGTGTGTGTGTGGTGATTGGATGGCAATGTATTGTGGGAAGGGTCCTGGGGCGATGATTGGACTTCCTGCGGCTGCTGTTGCTGATATTGGTGATCCGCCATGACCATCATCAGGACGCATATAACGCTGACCTAGAATTAGATTTTGTGTTATTCACAATCAACAGATTTGCATGACTTATATGTTACAGCGAGGTCACTCAAACATTAACAGAAATGTACTTTTTTGACACATTTTTTAGCATGCATCCTTTGAGTGAATTGCTTTGAAAACATTTTCATTTTGATAACTCAGTGCATTTGAGTTCAGTCCTACTTTTTTAGAGAATTTTAATCAGTAGAAAGCTCAGAAAATAAAATATCAGTGAATAGCATATTCCAGACTTCATGAAACTGACCCCTTCTGTCTATCAATCTACTAGTAGCCTAATCCACGAGATGCAAAATAGGGAAACAAGTTTACATAATGATACTGAATTTTGTCCATCCAAATAGAATTACATATATATAATCAACTGTAATCTATTGCCAAAGCGTGGTTGCATTTTGTGTGTGGTGGCTGCATAATAAATCAAACAGTAGTAATCATAAGCAAAACATTAGCCAATCTTACTTAGGCCTGTGTCAGTCTTGAATGGCCTTTTTTTTTAATTGAGATTTCATTTGTTAATATTACCTGCAGGGAACGGTGAACGTGGTTTCATTGGTCCTCCAGCTCTTACCATTGGAGCAAAAGGTCTATGCATATTTTGTGTTGGTGATGGTCCATAAGCAGGGACATAAGCTGGTTGATGAACTGGAGGAGTCTTCTAGAATGAGAAAACAGAAAATCAAATGATATTAGTTGACTTTGATGCCAACATTAAATATTAATGGAGATCTGCTTCAATTGTTTCCTAAGAAGGGTAGCATGAGTACAATATTACTTACATTGCAATATTACCTTGAGATCACAGAATATTATTAGAAATTATTTGCTAATTCAGCCTTTGTCCATTCTGTTTTTGTTTTTTGTTTGTTTTTGTTTGTTTTTGTTTATCTAATGTTTAATAATCTATTAATTATCTAATGCTCAATAAATTATTAATGTTGTTGTTGTTGCAAACAATCTATCTAACATGACTTACTGTATTCCTTGGTTGGAAAGAGGGTTTAAATTCCTTTGCATCAGGGTTTAGTTTAAATTTTGGTCTGAAAAAAGTACAATATTGTTAATCAGGGTCAAGACAAAGCAAAATCATAGCATCTCATTCACGAAAAGAAAACTCTTTATAAGTTGTAAACATTTGAATTAACTACGAACCAACCCACCAACAAACCTACCATAGATATATGTATTTTTAGTTTATTATATATAGCGTACAAGACAAGGTTTTAAAACTTCTGGGGTTTTTCTTCTTGCATCCTCCACTATTTCTTTTTTTTTTTTTTCAATCTTGTAAATATAGTCTCATGTGTGAAAAAAATAGAACCTTTGAAACCTTTGAACCTATGATGGTCCAGAAAAACATCAAAAAGCACTGACAACAAAAAAGAAATTCAAATAATCACAACAAACTGGGTAATCAATCAATCAGCAGCAAACATTCACACAACCAGACAACCCCTAATAAACTTGTCAACTGGCCCACAAACAAATCATGCAAAGTCCAGCCAGACCAGGAACTATTACGAAAGAGCAAACAAAACAATACTATGCCATGTTTTCAAAAATTCAATTTTCAAATATTTCAATTTCTTACTTGTCATCTGTCTTCAGTGCACTTTCTACAGGCTTTTGTTCTGTAAGTAAATTAAGAAAAAGATTAAAGAGACTGACCAAAAACCCTGTCTGTTATCGCAACTCATCAACATTCAGTTTGACTAGTTTTATTTTCGAATGTTCAGAACATTCAGGACAACTTTGGAGTACCTTTAGATGATTCGTTATGTTCTTGTTCGGTGTTTATTGGATTTTGGTCCTTATTTGTAGATTGATCTTTCTTCTTTTGGTCATCTTTTGACACTTCCAACTGGAACATCAGCATAAATAAAACAGATGAACATGAAGACAAGCAAACAATACAGAAAAAAAAACAAATAATATTAAACCAAGTGAAGCAAATAATTATATGTTATTAGGTTCAAATCTTTTGTGTAAAGTTTTTTTTATGCCATAATTAAGGTACCTCGTATGAAAATAAGATGCCTCTTTAAATTTGTTTAACAATTATACACACATACTTTATATCTTCAATTGTATTATTTCCATTTTGTCACATTTTTGTTGTACATACTGTATTATATTTATCAATTGCAATGATATTATGTTTTATTATAAAGACTTAATAATAATAATTATATGTTACTACATCTGGTTTGGTTTATATTTCATCCCCCCAAAGAACCCATACAAAAAGAAACAAGCTATGTGCACAATATCCATTACAAATTATCAAACCTACCAGGTTTTTTCAAATATACAATCAAACAAAAAAAGCAAATAATCAGCTAATTATCAAACATGATAACTAATAAAACAATATTACCCTAACTGTATAAATAAATGAATCAAACAATGTTACCTTGAAATTTTCATGGAATTCCAAAAGCTCTGTGAAAGAAGATGATTGGGAATCATGAAAGATACTGTAATATTGTGAAATGTGTTCTCGATATTATGTGAAAGCCATTTATATAGATTAGAAAGAAACATTTCTGGACTGTTTATTGTTTAAATATTAATTATTATTATTATCATTATTATTATTATTATTATTATTATTATCATTATTAATGTTGGCCACAAAATAACTAATGATGTTCTTGAGTGGATAACATAACATTAATTAAGTGTTTCAACTGTCTGCAATTAATTTGGGATTCGCACAATATTATAATAATACATGAAATATACCAGTAATCAATATTCTAATAACTTACCACCAACTACAGCTGGTTTAGGCTTAGCTGCACCATTGCCTGGTGATGCAGATTTGATGATTCCAGGATGGTCACCACCTACAACTTGTGGTTGATTCTTCTTGGCAGCAGGTTGGTTCACTTGATCATCAGAAGCAGTAGCATCTTTTGCTGTTTTCACCTTATAGATTGACGAAATATTCAATAATTATTAAATGTATAGAGTTTGGCATTTGCAAACCACAGTAACTGCTGGTGACAGTTCTTTGACTATATTGGTCCAGATATTATACTGCATAACTTGCACCAGCTTTCAATTTCCCATGAAATGAGTATTTTATGGAAAAAGATTAAAAAAACCCACTAGATATGTGGTATGGCAATTCCATTTTGTTGTTTTCCTTGTTTCATATGCCACTGCTTCATTCTACCAATTCAACTTTATTTCAGCATTTTCTCACCTGCTCGACAGGAATGACTGCCACTGGTTTAACAATGCCATCATGTACTTTAGGCTCTTGTTCTCCTGAAAAACAATACAGCATGCATCATTGTTATTAGAGTGACATGGTTGCCCAATCAGTGAAAAGTGAGAGCCCTGTTATCTCAGTTTGACGATCTAATACATTAGTCAACTGAAAGCCCAGACTCACAGGGATTAGAGAGGAAAGTAACATTTCATCGTTGTTAAAATGATGGGATTTCCCAAGCCCCCTTTTTTGTTTTACGTTAATACAGTGTACACTTTCCTGTCCCCAAGTTTAAAACAGAAATTTCTGGAGAGGGAAGTTGCACAATGGTAACCTTGCCTAGTAAGGGTGAACAATGGAAAGACTGGTTTTTAAACTCATTTGCTTACTTTGTTGTAGTCTTTGAGGCTTGGGAGAGCTTCGTTCAAGTGAATCCGCAGCTATCTCTTGTTTGTTGTCATCTCTGACAGGAGATGATTGTTGCGGTTTGCCTTTAGAAAGCTGTTGGCGTTCTATAGATGATGGAGTCCTGACAACAGCTGAGAACAGCTCCTCCTCTGTTTTACCACTGTCCCCCTCTGAACGATCTCTGTAATTATTTCCCTGGAAATAATTAATGAAAGAATAAATCATGAACAAACAATCAAATACACAAGAAAATCAATACATAATAGAAAAGAAACAAGCAAACAACTACACAATGAAAAAATAGATAAACTATACATGTAGACAAACAAACAACTAAAGTTTTAATTAGATAGTCTTCTGGTAAGTTGTTGCATTATCATTATTACCTCTTCAATCTCTTTTGCCAGTCTTGCTGCTTTGTCTTCAAGTTCTTTTGATCCTTGTACAGGGGTGCTATTTAAATGCAGATAATTTAGAATCACATGAAAAATATGTAGTTAAATGTTTGGTGTCCCTTTTTAACATTTTTTTATTTTTTTATTTACAATGCAGTTATTGGTGGAAACATTATTAATCTAAGTACTGTCCTAAATGTATTATGGATTGGTTTTTCCTGAAATATTTCTTATTATTAATGCACATTGCAATACAGAATGGACTTACGTGTATGACTTCATGTCATGATCAAATGAGCTTCCTACACCAAGTTTCTCATTGGCTGCAAACATTTCATTTGGGTCCAGTCCATTCTAATTAGAAATAGAGAACATACATCAGTACATTAATTTTCAGTACATTTGCAAGTAGGTTTTTTTATGGTGAAGTCTTGGATTAACATCAACCTATATTAATTATAGGTTCTATGACATTGTTGGATTTGCATTCTGATTCAGAACTGTCAATTTGATTTTATTAAATTGAACTTTGTACGATTTCAAACAGTCATTAGTGATTGTGATATTCCAATGCTTAGCCAATCCGATGTTCTATTTCACTGAACAACATGTTGCAATAACCAATTTAGATCTTCAATGTCCTTCTTGCATCTTTTTAGTGGGAATTCAGTTTTACATCATGGACAATTTCTATTTTATTCAAACGTAGAAATTTGATTTATAGCATGATAATGATCATACTCATGTGATTACATTCTACTCTTAAATAAAATCTTCTGCTGTCATAAAGTTATCAAAATATGACAACAGTAAATTATTTGACATCTACACTAAAAAGCACTGCATTACAGCCAAAATCGTTGCATCGAGACCAGGTGCCTTTGCAACTTTGACTGGACTTTTTTTCCTGCAACATCAATGATGCCGCTGCAAAGAACTGACTGTAGATTTTTCAGGAAAAAATCAAAGTTGCAAAGGCGCCCAGTTGGGATGCAATGATTTTAGCTGTAACTAGAAAATAAGATAACAGCACTTCAAAATGATAGTTGGGTTAGATTCAATAGTTTATTTTCTATGATTTATGTTTTTATTCAACACAAGGCAATGGTATAATGCAAGGCAATAAATCTAATGAAGATTTCAAGCAATTACCAACCGATGAACCTTTCAAACAAAAAATCAAAAAATCAAATATAAAAATAAAATGAAATCCTACATAATTCATCAAAATAACTAGTAAAGCCATACAATGTGTCCACTTCTTTCCTTGATATAACCATTTTGATAATACATATCATATTAAAATATCAAAATGCTATATACAAATACAGCTTTCCTACGAAACATTTCAACAAACTGGATCATTTTAATACAATATTGGTTTATGTTCTTAATCAATAAAAACTAAATAATGTGACTAAATACAGAGACAATGAAATCTGAAAATGTGTTGATGATTTCCAATTTATGAAGAAAGTACATAATTAACCAACCTTGACTTGCATTTGTACTTCAACTTCAGAAGTAATCAACTGTGCTAGTTTCTGTCCCATCACTACCATCTAACTTTCAAATAAACCATCTCTAAAATCCCTTCACTCTAACTTACTTTTGACCAAGAATTCAAAAACTTTACTCTGTTTTTTTTTTGGCAGTTTTATCTATGTTGTATTATAATTATTTCAGTGTATTATGGTATACTTTCAAGTCAAATACATGAGTAGGTATTTTGAAATCAGTTGAGGTGAACAGAAGCTATTGGTTTAGTAAGAACAAAGGATCACTGGTGACCAGTCAACAAGCAAATGTAAACAAATTCATGGTACTAGTGTCTGGGGTTACTTCAAGACAATTGATCATGAACACCCTTTACAGGTATTAAAAGTGTACATGTATGTAAAAAAACTATTTTTGTTTTTGCTTTTCGGGTTGTTTTGTAGCTTATTTATCTTAGGCAGTTATTGATGGAACTATTGTTTAGCTCTAGTTGTTTGTCATAATTTTTTGCTTTATTATGTTGTATTTGCTTTACCTTATTTCATTTCATTCTTTTGTTTATTCATAAATTTACTGATATTTATTTACCTATCTGTGTATTTAATCGTTTACTTTTTAGTTGGCAGTTTATTTACCTACAAGCTTTTTTGAACATAAACAAGCTCAGTTTATGACCTACAGAAAGGTTATATTTCTGTAAATTTGAACAGCTGACTTCTATTTTTACACAACATTGTTCATGTATATTTTTTGTAAGGTCATGAAAAACCTGAACTCTATTACTTTTGTTCAGCCTGATGTACACCAGCATTATACAAATGAATATAGATGTTCAATATTTAAGAAAAAAAGAACACCTAATTCAAGTACAAGATAAAACCTTTTTCTTCATCTAGACAGTGTTTAGACTGCAATGCAAACTGAGATAAATTGACAAACTAGTTTTATGGTTTTCTTATTTGCAGAATTTTACTCCTTAAATGCACAACTCTCTCTGGTTGTACTGGGTGAATATACAGGCTTGATCCTTACCACATTGTGTTCGTCAAGACTCAAAGACTCATCTGGCTCGATAGAAGGATCCTCCCATTTCTGATAAATGAAATAAATAAATAAATGAATAAATAAATAAATAAATAATAAATAAATAATAATCTTATTATTTTGATGATTTTACTGACATTGACAATTGCTTAAAAAAACATATTGACAGTTGTGCTGTTGATGATGATGATTAAAAGATAAAATATAATGATAGCAATGATTGATGATAAATAATGATGATGCTGGTAGCAATGATTGATGATAAAAAGTGATGATGTACTAGTAAGTGATTATGGCAACAAGCCAGGCATAATTGCAGGACCATACAAAAGATATGATACTGTAAGTAAAACAGTTAATAATTAATCAAAAGCACTGCTTTACCTGTAATTGACGGTCATTACCAAGTTGGCCATTTAGACTACGACTGCTTATGGCCTGATCAGTGAAATTATCTAAAAAAAATAAAAATTGTCATATCGTACACAATTGTTTAGAATTTTGTTGTTACTCAAAACAACATCACTGAAATTTGTTAAACAAACCCTTTAAAACAAAATCTTTCAGGCAGGATTAGATTAGACTAGTCGAGAAATAAGAATTTCAGTTAACTGACAAGACATTTTAAAGAAATATTTTCATGCAAAAAAGAGAACATCAAATGTAAAATAATTTTCACATTTTGGTTTGACATGACAAGCACTTGTCCTGTGATGAGAAGAGATGTAACTGCTGCGACTCACATTAATGATAGTGTGTTGCGTTTATTTGTTCAAACTCTCTACTGTCGCTTGAGAATCACTTAATTGACTTAAAAGTATTTATTATTTCGACAACCACACACACTATAAACAGAGCTATTATAGTACTTTTTCTTCATTTTTTTAATCAATAATATTAGTCAATTTTTGAAATGTATATACATGTATGCATGTAACTAATAAAAATGTAAATATCAAATGTCTGGCAACAAAACTACGTACAACGTGAACAAAAGTAGCTATTCCTGCATACCTTTTTTGACTTCATCAAGATCCACATTTGCTACAGACATATACACCACTTGTTTTGCACCCAAGACAAGAGTTTCAATCAGCTCATTTCTGGAAGGGACTTGGACAAAATCCTAATCAAACAAACACCATTAATGTAATTGTGAACAGATTCAAAACTTAAACATAATGAACTGTGAGGATGCCTACAAATAGCATTAGAACCATTTAAAGTTTAACTTTGCCAATTAATTCTGTACAAGAAATATAGATAACACTGTGCAACAGAGATATACTAGTGTTCAGAATAGTGAAGTAAAGTGATGCATTTTGATTGCCTAAGCATTTGGACATGCCAATATTAATCAAGAGTGATGCTTTCAATATATAGGATTCAGTGGCCGGCCAAGCAGAGGTAACGCACACACCCATGTTATGGATATCAAATTTATGCTGATGAAAACTAGAATAAAACATCATGTTAAGTTTTTTTGGACTTGTCTTCGTTTTATATCTGGAATTGTCAGGTACAAATGGTTTTTTAAAACTAGTTCACTGCAACCATCTGGGTCTTTTAAAATTGACATTCTCTATGGTACCTCTATTTTGTTGTGATCATTCCTTTTGCCAGATTTATGGGCCATCTCCAAAATCAAGTCACCCTTCAAACATAGTACAAAAGAAAATGCATCAACAACCATCACATTTTCATCAATTAACATAACAATAATAATCATTGCTGAAGAGTAGTATTGTCAATTTGTTGATAACATTTTCAAGTAGAGATTTGTGGTCAAGTATTAGTTTTGACTTTTATTTTGTACGTTTATCATATTTTGGCTGTTTCTAAGGATTTACAGCAACCACATCAAACATTTTGATCAACTAATAAAATTGGTTATTTTCCCCGAACATGTAATAATTATTATGGATTTATTAACAGTTTCTGATGGTATTTTATGGTACATTATTATTACCAATATAAAACTTTCAAAAAAACTCCAACACAAATTCAGAAAGGGTTGGATTATTTAGTAACATTGAGAGGTGAACCAAACTTACCTTAGGTGACATGGTCTTGAGAATGCCGTCGTAGATGCAACCATTGCTTGTTTCTATGGTTACTTGACATCCCTGAAAAAAAGGAGACATGAATGTCCTGCTTCTTTCCAAGAATTAAACAATTCAATCCTTTAGTACTCATTGCTCATAAGCGGGTTAATGAGTGGAACAAATTGATACATATAGTTTTAATGTTGACTTCATGCAACTAAGTAAATTTAAACTGAATCATTTATTGGGTGTTCCATAAAATAACCACACAGCAAGTTTTGAGTTCTTTATGCACTCAATGTTTGGCATTATTTCCACCCAAGTACATGTATATAAATAGAAGTTTTCCTGCAGAAAAACATTAACTAAATTGAGATGTGAAAAAAAAAAACACTTAAAGATAACAGAGTATCTAGATAATGATAATTGGTGTTAGATACATAAGTACTGCCAATTTATAAATGACACCTTTACATAAAACATGATTCAACAGCTTTCTTCAAGTAAACATACATTTACTATAAACATTTACTAACATAATGCAAAATTATAAAGTCCGCAATATTTTTAGTAAAAGGTAATGAGTAGAGTGTTTTAATGGAGTAATGGTCACAAACAATGGCAAGTCACTATTGTCTGCAGCAATACCAAAAGATGTGTTGAGGATATTAACAATATTAACATATTTAACCAACGTAATTTTCAACATTGTTTGCACGAATAAATACAAAGAATAGTTAAAAAGAGAAATATAAATCGCAATACTTACAATTAACTGCGTAATTGCATGAATCAAGATCTTATTTTGATAAACATCACCATTACTGGCTTTGGCTTGATCATCGTGAAAGTTCTACGACGAAAAAATACACATGTCACATGTATGAATTCTAATCATCAAAATTGACTCTCCAGTTCTAAATAAATAAAACCACATCGACATAATGCGACCTTCAGACATTCATCGTACACATAAAGATTTCTTCCTTGTTTGACACGTGCGAGGTGAGATTAGCTAAGAGAGAGATATTTTAAACAAAATCTTTTTACATACAATGAATAATTTTACATCCCACCTGGTTATGAGTGTTGCCGACGTTAAAGCCCCGCGGTTTCCCTCTGCAAAAATAATTAAGATATTTCAGTTAAAATGACGATTATTTACCCCTCGGAAAGTCGACGAATGACTTGTGCAAAATTCATTTTTTTGTGGGCCATGTGACGACATACTTATGAACGTAAGAATTTTTTTAGATCGAATCAAAACATTGACTCGTTTTGATTATGACGAGGTAAAGCAAGAAATGAAGGCAAGTCTTTCTCAATAATGTTCATATGTATTTGAGAGAAAAGTTTAATACGTCGTTATTTAGAAAAAAAGAAGTATTTTTTACGGGTCGAGTCTTCTTCGTTCGTCCAGTCAGCTTCAAACCATTGTGATAGCTTGAACTTGCTTGGATAATTCACGACTAGAATATTTGCTATGGGAATAAATCAAAATTTCTACCGTCGAGGAATGTTTTTAAAATGTTAGGATGGTGGTATTTTTCATTTGTAAGCTAAAAATATGCAAGATGTCTCTGGAAGTCTTGTGAAATCTACCGGTCAACAATATTTGGTTGCAATCCAGAACTTTACCTTTGCCGCTCTTAACCTGAATTGAATGTATACTTTAACGATTAGACTAAAATATTTAGACAAACCTGTTGTAAGCAGTTCCAATTCCACCACGACCTTTATTACCACGTTTTGGTTGATTCATGACTGAAAAAAGTTAAACCAACTTGACATACCAAGAACTAAAAGACGAACCAGCATTGTCAGTAATCACACAAACGCCACCAGCGTTTGCCTTTGAAGCAACGGATAAACAGGCTGATTTCTTTTTAGTTCAGCATCAAGAAGGTAAATTATTCCGTGAAGGTTTCTTAGAACAACATTTATATATACCAACACGGCTTGCTTCCTTTATTTCACTTCTTATAAATCCTTCCGACCAACGCGCGTTACCACAGCTAACCCACTAATAAGAGTATAGCATTTGATCAGCAAAATCGCCTCTTAAAAATACAGTTTTTAACACTTATAAAAAGCCATTATTTCACTAATGACAATCGTTTATTTTTAAAAAGTGCATAGAATACATTTTTGTTGTTAATTGTTCCGATATGATAGACAACTTGCATTGTATTTACAAGAAATTACAGATTCATCATAAATTCTCAATACAAGTTTTAGCCATTCTGAAACTAAATTCCCACAATGCATCACTAACCTTCTGAACACGCGCGCAAAAAAAACCAAAGATGATGCTCCTGTGTCGTTGTATCCACAGGAAACCCATAAAACATTCCCTTATAACTAGAATCCCCCACTGTCAAAATAGCCACAATACCTTTTTGGGAGGTTTCGTCATGCAAATAAAAGCAATTGTCAATCAAGTACAAATAATTTCAATGACAATACTTACACCCTCAAGTCAGAAGGTATTATGAGGATGTGAAAGTAAAGAATAGCCAATCTGCATTTCTACCATCATTTTTGCAAATTCTTTCATATTTAAATTTGGAGATAAAGCAATTGTGCTAATTGCACTGTAAAAAAAAGTAAGCAAAGCTTTCTGGTAGTAGGTATTGCATGGATTTAATGTTTCTGTAGGCCGATAGGCTCATGGATTCATCTTAAAGCAACAACAGCACACAAAGAAATGTCAGCATTTTCAGCACGTATAAATTGCAGCTCTATGCCTGGCCAATTGGTACATTATCAGTGATTATGTTTCTCATACACAGGAAAAAATAATTGAAAGCCACACATGGTTTTGGTTGTTTTTTTACCAGTTTTTATTTCGCTTTCAAGCAGATTTCAAGGAAAAACCAAACATTGGTTCTGAAATAGAATTATATGGATTTCAACCAGATAAAAACAACTAGAATCATGTCTGGTTTTCCATTATTTTTTCCTGTGATTGTTAGATTCACAGTGGCTTCACATCCTTGTTTTGACTTCTTTCTATTCTGTGTAGCTTGTAGTAACTTTAAAATACCCGTAAAAAGGCGCACTGATGGAAAGAGGGGGTAAAGTGAGCACCTTCCTGAGAGATCATCTTCATGCTGAAGGAACTACCAACATTAAATATAAGTACCTCACATTGTAATAATATAAATGTCTGGAAGATCATGAAAGTCAAGGACAAAGGAAAAAAAATCTTCTCTTCTGTGAAGAGACACACTAATGTCATCCAAGCTGTAAAGAGAGCTCAACAACAACAACAACAACAAAAAACAAACAAAAAAACAAAAAACAGAAAAAGAAAGGCCAAAATTGTCAAATCCAGGGATGCCAGAGGAAGATGTCACATGGACACTGTCATTCTGACATCCGTGGAATAGCAAATCAATGATGCCAAAAATATATATAT
The DNA here is from genome assembly GCA_918843875.1 of Diadumene lineata. Classification (NCBI taxonomy): domain Eukaryota; kingdom Metazoa; phylum Cnidaria; class Anthozoa; order Actiniaria; family Diadumenidae; genus Diadumene; species Diadumene lineata. Next base: position 4,398,857 of record OU974070.1, read on the forward strand.
ATAAAATGCCATTTTATTGATATTCTATCATTTTTTACTCTACTTATTAGCATCATTTACCATTATTTTAGTGGTGCTGGCTATAAGTTATATAGTTATAGGAAATTCTCTTGTGTTTATCTGGTTTTCAACCAATCAAATTAAAAAAATGATCAACTTGTAATCTGTTTTTAGATCATCTATCTACTACATTGCTGTCAATGATTTCATTATATTGATTGCAGAGGGTCTGTAACTGCTTCCAAAATGGTTCCTGAAAGGTAAAATCAGAAGTAATGTTGACCTTGTAAGGAAAGAAGGGATGAGAGTAAGGGATGCAAGGTTGGAAGGAAGGAAGGAAGAAGGAATGGAAGGAAGAGAGGAAGAAAAGATGGAAGGAAGGAAAGAATGAAAAAGAGATGAAAGGAACGAATAAGGAAAGACAAATGAAAAGGGTAGAAGGAAGAAAGGAAGGAAGAAAACAAGGATGGAAAGAAATGAGGATAGAAGGAAGAAAGAAAGGAAGAAAACAAGGAAGGAATGAAAGCCACGGAGCCCAAGAGGGATGGAAGGAGCAAATAAAAAATATACAGGCACATAAGCAAGTAGGTAGGCAACATTAATAAGAGAGAACATAAATACTAGTTACCAGTGATTCAGATAATGGAACAACTGATAAAGATGGTGCCGATCATCAAAACCAGGCTCCTTTGGAATAAGCTGATGATAGGAATTATAGAATTCTGAACTAAAACCACCAAAAATACCAGCTATAGCCAATTCAAACTCATGGTGACCATAAAATGATGCTGGATCAAATATCACTGAAAATAAAAATGGATTTAACCAACATAATTATGAAAAGCATCTCACAAGCTCGTGAATATATAATTGGTGAATAATAAGACCTGTAAAGGTGTGCACACTTGATACAACACTGCTGCTTAGATATCAACAGAACATCAAACAAAGACAAAAGATTGTAAAAAAACATTAATATACCTGGCCCTGTTTCAATTTGTCCAATGTTGCCACCCCACAGATCACCATGAAGTAGGGATGGCTTCACTTCCAAACCTTCAAAGTATTGTGGGATCTTAGCTTTCAGTTTTGCCCACAGTTCTTTAACTTCACGATCATCATGCTTCAACAAAAGAGACAAAAATATACAAGATATCTCTCTTAATATGCATTTACTTATTCTGACTCTCAAACCTGCACCACATTTTATCAGTCACATTCACTTTCAGTACTGACGAAGATTATTTGTTTTCATTTACCAAAAAAAACCTTGCTTAGAGAATGCTGAAATTACCAATACACAACCACAGGGAGCAATGAATTATAACATTAAATGAAACTTAAGGTAATGTTGAATATTACCATAGATGTTATATTATATGGTTTCCACAAGCCTGTGATTGCTGGTATGTTTTTCAATGCTAATTTTAGTTCTCTCTCGGCCACACCAGGAATGCCTAGTTTGTAGATAATTGACAGCATTCCATTTACAAGACCTGTCTAGTAACAGCTGTTTTCCAAAAAAAATCTTTTACTGCTTTTTCTTCTCCAATAATATTTTTTCAGAACCTATTGGTATATACTTTGAGAGCTGTTTATTATTACTTAATCTTACCTCTGCTAAAAGTTTATTGATTTGGGATTCCAATCTGTTGTTGATATAGAAGGCCTAAAATATTTTACAACTATTTCAAAACAGTTGTCACATACAACATTTTATCAAATATATGCATAACTACAGGGATAAAACAAGCTATGGGGATTCTATAATAGATATGTACGATTATAATAATAATATGTCTATTGATCATGCAAACAAAACAATCACCAGGGATTGGTTGCACAAAGCCCAGATAATGCTATCCACCGGATAAATCGCTATCCACCAGGATAAATCGCTATCCACCAGGATAAATCGCTATCCACCGGATAAATCGCTATCCACCGGATAAATCGCTATCCACCAGGATAAATCGCTATCCACCAGGATAAATCGCTATCCACCGGATAAATCGCTATCCACCAGGATAAATCGCTATCCACCGGATAAATCGCTATCCACCAGGATAAATCGCTATCCACCGGATAAATCGCTATCCACCGGATAAATCGCTATCCACCAGGATAAATCGCTATCCACCAGGATAAATCGCTATCCACCGGATAAATCGCTATCCACCGGATAAATCGCTATCCACCGGATAAATCGCTATCCACCGGATAAATCGCTATCCACCGGATAAATCGCTATCCACCGGAGAAATCGCTATCCACCGGATAAATCGCTATCCACCGGATAAATCGCTATCCACCGGATAAATCTTTATCTAGCAGATAAATTCTAAAGAAATTCTATGTAACCAGGCTTTGTGGAAACTTGTCCCAGATAATGGATAGCAGGATTACACACTTTCCGAGAGGAATTTTCTTAAAAACAGAGCCATTGTGTAGGCCATTGTACCCCAGGGCCAGTTGTTCAATGTTTGGACAAAGTTATCCACTCCATAGGATTTCTTTAGAATTTATCTACTGGATAGTAATTTATCTGCTGAATAGCAATTTATTTGGTGGATAGCTCTCTAGATGCTTTGTACAACCAGCCTCGGAGGTTCTATATCTGGTGAATGTTTACTCTGCAATTATATAATGTGATGTGTGACATATGCAATTTGGCTGCTCTTTGTTTGATTGAACCACATAAGTCACCTACAAAAGACAATGAGGGAGAATGAAGTGTAAGATATTTTTGGATAGTGTTACATACCACCCAATCATCTGTCCATTCATTGGACATTGACAAGTATCCACAACAAGTGCTAGAATGAAAACCAAACTTGTGAATAGCATCGGCATCATTTCTGCTCAGCTTGTCAATATTATATAGATGAAGTCTGTAAAAATGTCAAGAATAAAATACAAAAAATGGTAAATATGTACATGTGATTTGACCTGGATGGGAGTGGTATTGAGAATCAATGTTTATGTAGCATGAAGACTGTTCAACTTGACTGTGTAGCTTGGAGAAAAACTGTGTGGACTGGAGAGTCTTCAGAAATGACCTTTTTCTGCAAAAACATCTCGCTTATCTGCTCTGTGAGATTTTTTGCAGTCATGTTTTGACCAATTGTAGTACATTATTAAGCATGAACAGGCAATCATACTTGTTTAGTCTATTAGATCTTTATCTTCAAGGATAAAAGAACATAATTTGAACTGATTGCAAGACATGTTAATAGTGTTTTTTTAGTGCATCTCAAGAGTGGACGTGGAGTATCTCTAGCTGGTTTGCACTACCAAATTATACAGTGCAATTTCATTATTGTGCAAATATACACTTGGTCAACTTGGCACAGTATAGGAAGGACATCTTCATGTAGATAAATAGTCTAGTCAATGCCTGGACTATGATTTTGATAGTAAAGTAATGTTACTATTTTAATACCTAGCAAGTTGTAGCCCAAGCATAGCCTGGTATTGATGGTTTGTCAAACTTTTCAGATCTAAATGCTCCATAACAAGCATTGCTCCTGAACCTTCTGGATGATCCAAGACCTATGGAAGAACAAAGTAATGAAATCAAGTACATACAAATTGTGTATATGATTTAACATTAGAATGCAAAACAATTTTGCTGTTAAATTGAATTTAACAAAAAGCAAAGGGGCTCAGCCCCACTGTCTGATGAATCCCTACTTAATGGAGTCAGTGCTTGCAGACATGAATGTCAACGTAAACAGTCAATAAGCAATTAATTGATAAGGTTGAGCATGTCTTGATAATTCAAGATATCATGTGAAAACCAAATCCAATAATTGCTTTATTATACATTTTGTGAAAAAAATTTTGATAGCACAAAACAGGCTGCCATTTTTGATGAATGAGGTATGCAAAGCCAGCACTGCATACCTGAGTGCAACCTTGAATGAACTTGACAGAATAATTCCATGAAATATCTGTAGGTAACGTTGGTAACGTATGGATGATAGAAATATTCTGTCAAGTTAACAGGATATCACAAATTAACTGTGCACAATCGACCAATCAGGATCAATAGAGACTATGTATAATGTATAGTATAAATGTTTATATCTATATAGTACTCTGTGCCGAAATGTTTTCTAATCAATTTACAATGCCTACACATATCATTCCTTTATAACCACAATATTAAATAGAAACTTTTCAAGTTAAAATATCAAACAAAATTGTGAAGGAACAATAGGAGCTTTGCATGATGACGTAGAATACAGTGGTAGTATAATGACGCCATGAAGATCGAGTCATGTTACACGTCACATGGGTAGACTTTTTTACCTTCATCGGCTTTGGCACACGGACTGTTCCACTGCTCATGATAGCATGCAGTGAATTGTATTCCCCTTCAAACATCAGTCGAGACTACAAAGTAAAGCAATGAAATTAGTATCAAAATGCGAGCTGCAATCAAATGAAAAATAGTAGGCAAAAAAGTTTTGCATTAAGTTACTCACGCCATCTTTCTTGTTTGTTTTAACAAAAAGAACTCCTAAATCTGTCTTAAAACTTTGTCCTTCGTTTATGCATCCTCCTCCGAAATGACCAGTGTATTCAAGTTGGTTGGTTGGTAGTTCTTGCTTGAGGAATTTCTCCAAAACTTCGTTAGATACCACCCTTGCCATCTTTTCGAAAACTGATACTGTCTAACTGTTCCGTACAACTAGACTCTGTGCTGGTTTGCACGAATTTGCACGCAGGTATAGAGCTTCACCACAGGATCCCCGGTTCCAAGTAGAAAAAAATCAAAATTGTTGCAAATGAACTACTTTCAAAATGACAAACAAACCTAAGCCATCCCTAAAGGAGAAGTTTTAACAAATTTTCGCATAATTTGATATTGATTTCTTAATTTGTTAATTGTCTGTGGCTTTTGGTGTTGGTTTTGATTGAGTGGGTTTCCTCTGGAGCCTGCGTACAACTGACTCTTTATCTTTCAAAAAATGGCGCGTCTTTTGTGTGGTGGAATGCAAACTTCGAAAACTTTGAAATTTCTACAATTTATACTGCAAAATTAATTTTTAAGTTTACCAGTGAAAAAATACTATTACATTTTGTCGTTTTGGAGATTTTGGCATGGATTTGTTCTGATAAAGGGGGATATTTTAGCCGTTGATTTGCGCCAATGCCTATGTTGTCCTGATGTTATGATGCGGATATGTCTTGATCTGAAATCTCTTACTGCAATAGCTGCCTGGTTCTGGTGGAGAAACTCTCCCTAAAAACACATATAGCCTACTTCAGTTGTTCTTGTTATGGAGAAAACTTCATATCTCAAGGAAAATTGTGTGCGTTTTATGAAAGAAAATAGTCCGCCGTGTAACACAAAGGATGCAGATGTGTGTGACAATGAACACCATACTGTTGGGGAAAACTGTTTCAAAGTACTCGAAAAACACGGTAAGTTTGATCTCAATGGTGTGGAGTATTTCTCCTTAAAATGTTAACAATGAGATAAGGGTATTACGAGTTTGAAAACTGCTCTAATCTCTGGGATATATTTTCATCTTACAGTATTGTTTATATTTTCATAATTTATTACCTTTGTAATAATTGTGTAAACATGCACATCACACAAATGTGTACATTTACAAAGGAATGGGATCTCTTTAGGTGGTGAACTTGAACAGTGCGTTGTATATGAATTGGAAATAGATCAACGTTTAAATGTTCTTTGTTCTAAAGTGATGGTAGAGAGCAAAATACTAATTGTGTGCAACAGTTGTCACTATTTTGTAGTAAATAGCACCAATTAAACAAAAGAAAACAATAGAATTAGCATAAAATAGCACTATTTAGTGGTATTTATGTTGCACACTTTTAGTGCTTGCA